>CM044400.1:21540000-21955000 GCA_024322285.1 Musa beccarii
AACAAAATAAATTGATAAAATCACCTATCCAAGTAAACATGTAAATCCACTCTGATATAAGATAACAGAATCAGCAGAGTTCACATAATCCACCATGAACTGAGCAGTATACATAATATAGTTCAAAGCATCATCAACATCCTTTTGTTATCTGAAGGTAAAACCTATTCCAAAATCCATGGTTCTCGAACATAAAAAAACTCTTCCCGATTAAGGAAAACGGAAATCGAGATATGGAGGCCGATCGAAAACCAAGAGACAAGTGAAATCGGCTCAAGAGAAACCGACAGACCCACCCATCATGGGGCCGGAGGAGGGCGTCTCGTCCTCGGCACTATCCGGCTCCAGAGGTTGTAGTGCGACCTCCTCGTCGTCGTACCCTTCGAAGCCTCCACCTCCGGGGTCCTTCCGGCGGACCGGCGGAAGCAGGGGGGCGGCGGAGGGGGACGCCATGCCGTCGCCCACCGGGGGGCGACGCCGGAATCTCCTGCTGGTGCGGGCAGCAGTGCAGACGTGCCGCCGAAGAGGGCGGGGTGGGGTGCAGAGAAGTCGTGGATTAAGAGCGCAGGAGGAGGAGGCGTTCACGGGACTTAATATGTGGAGGGAGGCCATCAGCAAACGGTGGTGCCGTTCTCGGTAGCACTGCGTCGTCCTGCCTTTATGCAGCAACCATGCGAACGTCCAATGGTTGAGGTGGCACATCAAAAACCAATTATTTGTTTTTTCGGGTTGAAATAAACCTGAGCTATTAAATCATAAAAATAAAAATAAAAATAAATGATAAGAGCATGGCTATTACAGTGCCACGTCAAATCTTTCGGATCGTTAACATCCGATGTGACAGGACTTGCTTAAGCTTATCATTTCAACGCTGGCTAAGGTGATATAACAGATCGTCTGAGTTGCCTATGTAAACACACGTCAAGCAGTCATGGGATCAGTGCAGGGGAACATCTCTGCTCACCCCCCTCAACATGGCGCACCTCCTCGACAGCGGTAAACGCCTCTACCCTCTCGAGCTGCGGCCACTCCTCGAAGAGGACGGACACCACTTTCTTCACCACAGCGATCATGATTCCTCTCCCTCAGTGATCGTAAGCGAGGCCCGGTGCTGCCTGCCGTCCGGCGTCGAGGCGGCGGAGACCCAGCCGATGGGCCGGTCTTCGAAGCAGATGGCTTGGTACCACGGGTGCGGCAGGATGCGGTCCCTGAGGTGGCCCAGCGCCGCTGCTCTGTCCGTCCATGGCTCGCCGAGGAATCGCATGACTCGGTCGTCGGACGCCCACGCCATGAACTCGTCCAGATCGGAGAGCTGGAATCGACGAAGGGTGAACTCCGGAAGCGACTTCTTTTGTTCATCATCTCCGGGGTGGGGGATTTGGTCCATTTTCCTGACCCTAAACTTGGAAGCCTGATGCTGTATGAATGGCTGCTGGTCCGCTGCGAGTCGTCTTCATTGGCCAGATATATAAAAAAGCAGAGATAATTCTTAGGGACATATGCTTTGTTGACTAGGAAAAATGTGTCAACCCAAAGACATGCAAGAACTCTGCCTTTCTTTAGCTAAGTTCTCTCAGTTTAATTTGAAAGTCCAAATTTGATCAAAAGATGACCTCACACATTCTCATATATGGGATCACCGAGCATATTAAGCTTGGATGGGGCTTGGGGTATGCCTTAATGCCTTTTAGCAGTTGGGTTGGCTTTCGTGCTGAGATTATCGGGAGTTGGACTAGTCGAGCGACATAACTCGAGGACCGGGTTGGCCGAGCAACACTACTCGAACATAGGACTAGCCAAGACATGAGTCGGACATTGGATTGAGTGTGATGCGCCTCAAACGTTGGACTGGTCAAGAGGCGTAGCTTGGGCATTGGACTGACCAAGATGTGACTCGGACATTGGATTGGCCGCGAGGCATGGCTCAGGCATTAGACAGACCACGATGCGACTCGAACATTGGATTGACCGTGAGGTGTAACTCAAGCATTGTACTAGTTGAGATGTGACTAGGATAATAGATTGGCCACAAGACGTGGCTCGAGCATTAGACTGACCGAGATGTGACTCGGATAATGGACTGGCCGTGAGGCATGGCTCAAACATTAAACTAGCCGAGAGGCGTAGCTCATGTATTGGACTGGCAGAGATGCGACTCGGATATTGGACTAGTTACGAGGTATGGCTCGGGCATTGGATTGGCCACTATGCGACTCGAACATTGGATTGGCCGAGAGGCGTAGCTTGGCCATTGGATTGGCCGAGATATGACTCAGACATTGGACTGGCTGCGAGACATGGCTCAAGCATTGGACCGATTGAGATGTGACTCAGACATTAGACTGGCCGCGAGGCATGGTTTGGGTATTGGACTAGTCGAGATGTGACTCAAATATTAGACTGGCCGAGAGGCGTAGCTCAGGCATTAGACCGGTTGAGATGTGACTCAGACATTAGAATGGACACAAGGCGTGGCTCGGGCATTGGACCGACTGCGATACGACTCAGACATTGGGTTGGTCGAGAGGCATACCTCGGGCATTAGCCGAGGTGTGACTCGGACATTGGACTGGTTGCAAGGCATGGCTCGAGCATTGGACCAACTACGATAAGACTCGGACATTGGACTAGCCGAGACACGACTCGAATATTGTTTAGCTAGGATGCGTAACTCGGGCATTGTTTGGGTGAGATGCACAACTTGGGTACTGTTTAACCAAGGTGCACTATTAGGGGCACTGTTTAGCTGAGGTGCACCATTGAGGGCACTATTTGGCTAAGGTGCATAACTCGGGCACTATTTGACAAAGGTGCATGACTTGGGCAGTATTAAACCGAGGTGCATGACTCAGGCACTATTTGGTCGAGTTGCACAACTCGAGCACTATTTGGTCGAGGTGCATAACTCGGGTATTGTTTAACTGAGATGCACAACTCAGGCATTGTTTGGCTGAGGTGCATAACCAACTCAAGAACTATTTGATCGAGGTGCACTATTGGGGCACTATTTGGCTTAAGCACATCACTTGGGCACTATTTAGCCGAGGTGCATAACTCAGATACTGTTTAGATGAGATACATAGCTTGAGCACAGACTAGACTAATTTGTCGAGACATAACTCATGCTCATCTTCTTTCAGTCTATCATGGCGAGCCTTCTTCATTCCCCGATCTGCTTATCAAGGTAGCTCCTGGTGGGCCTCTTGTGTTACTCTTTACACTTTCCTGCCACTAGTGCCTCAGCAACAATATACTTGTTGGCTCGCTGGAGTATTTCGGGAATGGTCATCGGTAGCCTCTCGACTAGCGATTAAAAGAACCTTGAAGGCTGCAAGCCTATCAAGAACGCCTAGATAACTAATGAGGGGTGAGCGTTTGGAACCCCTCGAATCTGAATATTTAAGCCAACGACAAAAAGGGAAAGGGATTTGTCCTCCTTTTGCCTTAGCCCGAGGAGCATAATCGTAGACAGTTTAGGTCACGCACTAGCTAAGAAGTGAAACTTGAATTCTTTTGTAAGTTAATTAAAAGATGAGATTGAGGACGACCTTAGTTGGTTGTACCACATTCGAGTTAGGCCTCAGAGGGTGGTAGGAAATGCCCAACACATCAAAGCATTGGAAGTGTCATATAGGGCCATCTGGGCTTAGAAGGTGACAATGTGCTCTGCTGGATCGGAGCCACCATCATAGGCCTCCAATGTCGAGAGGCAGAAGTTGAGAGGGATAGGCTTGTCTTGAATTTCTTAGGTGAAGGGGGACTCAGTCGAGGTACTTTCCCCGAGATCCTCCTTCGACTTAAGGAATTCCCTTTGAACCTCATCCAAGCGTCGATTCACCAACCACAACTAGGCCTGAAATGAGCCATCCATCGTATCGGACAATGTGGTGTCGACTTTGGAGAAGGTCGAGGCATTGCGTTTGGGCACGGGGGCGCTGCGCCCTACTATTGGCCTCGAGTCTCCTAATTGTTCTCTAGTTGACAAATGGGCATCTAGAGCTAGAGGTGGTTGGTCGACTAGGGTGGCATTGTAAGATGTAGGGATGAGTGTAGGTTGGATCACAAATGATGGCCATTAGGGGAGAGTCGTCTGCTGAGCTAGCTATGGTATGAGGGGTGCAATGGTCTGCATCATCCCAACCAACACTTGTACCTAATAGGTGAGGTTAAGGAATGCCTCAACAAAGACAACCAGTTGCCCCATGCTAGCCCCAAGAGGCGAGAGTCGAGAGTCATTGAACAAACACCAATAACGTCCCAAAGGCTGAGCTGAGATGCTTCCATCCATATGTGGGAGAGTGGGGAGTTGCCCTTGTAGGTCGAAGGTGGAAATAGTGGTAGGAGCCTCTTCACTAGGGCATTCACTTGGGTTGATTTGTGGTGGACGCTCTTGGAACATCGGGCCCTCCTTCTAGCACCAAAATGTTGGTGAACCTTTACACCATGGCTAAGGTGCAAGCACGGCTTGGTTCAATTTTGAATGCGCAAAGTTGCCCACATAGATGTTCGGATGGTGGAAGCGAGCATCAGGTCGGGTTGAGTTTGAGTTTCATCTCACGAGCGCAGTCTTCTCTCTTAGCAAATGTCCTGCTTCTTTGTCGCCAGGCTCCTACACATAGGCTAAGGTCGAGAGAGGGATTTTTTGACCCACTCCCTCCGAAGCTTAAGTTAGCATTGTGTGGATAAAAAAGTTGAATGTTCGAAGTGCCCCCCTTGATGCTGGTCAAGAGGTTGGCTTTTATACCTGTGAATGAATGTCAGTCGTACAAGATCTGTTAATGGCCACTGACTCCTCGGGCGGCTAGTTTATACCTTTCGTGCTGGCGCCAACTGACCTGTACGGATCAACACTGTCCCGAGCTTTCCAAAGCGACTTTGTACCATGTAATACATCTTGTACGACCTCGAATAGTATGAGGACAGGTGGTCGTCCTATTCGAGTCCGAAGTGTCATGTCGATACAGTGTGCCATATAAGCCCTGAGATTTCACGTTGGTGTTGATGTGGCTATTGATTGTTGCTTCGGGGGTGGTGGAGAATGTGTCCTATCAATAAATGTAGAAGAATGAATAATTTCTCATTCAAATCATCCAACAAATTGAGTACAATAAATCACATAATCATTTCAGCGGGGAGCAAACAGGAGGAAGGAGAAAGAATACAAGTTGATAGTTTTCACGCATAAAAATGAACGACAATAAAGTAATCATCGACATCTCACAGGAGACTCGGGTTGGTGAAGGAGACGCAAGAGGCGAGGAAGAGGATGGTAAACATCAGAGAACCAGATGATTTGTAAGAAGTACTATCTGAGGTCGTCGATGGGGTTGCCTTCGATTCACCTTCTGCACCATGTAGAGACGACCTTGTTAAGGAAGTCAACCATTTCTTATTTGTGTTCGGCAACTAATGAAGCATTTGATCAAACATTGCTTGAATGAACAGAAGAAGTTGACATATATATCACTTCGACTGCTCTCGATTTGACTCTCGAGAATCCAACGTAGTAGTAGCAGTAGAACCTGCTCTTGGAGCTGCTGGTGTGAATGGGGTCACCAGCGCGGGATTGGCGGGCGTTGACGGTGTTGCCGGAGTCGTCGGAGATTTTGCCGATCCACGGCCACACCTGCCACAGCCATCGTTTAGTCCATGTAGTGATGAGACCCTCGAGTTGGGAATATACATGTCTGTGGATGTTGATGGACTGCTTACTATTGCACTCGCTGACAGGTAGTGTTTGGACCTTGCAAGCTCCAGGCAAGGCCAAGGCGCGGGTCTGATTGATGGTGACCTCGAGCGAGGAGGCGCCGCCGTTGAGCACCGAGCAGAGGCACGCTGGCTGCGACTGGACGACGCTGGCGAGCTGGGAGCAGCAGGTGGAGGGCGTGGACGTGTTGCCAGTGCCAATGCCAGGCCGATCACCGGGACTTTCTGAGCCATGTCGTCCGCTTGCCGGAAATGCCTCAAGTTAAAGGATCAGATCGATGGAGTGTAACTTGGGCTCTTTGAATGAGAATTATTAGCTTTCAAATCAAGCAAAATTGTGTCAGTATAGCAAATATCAAGTGTGCAATCCAGTAAAGACTCAAACCGACTTGAAATGGAGGGGATATGTCCGATGTCACATACGACGCATATAAATCATTAAATTACGATCTGTTAAGGGTAACGACTTTATACCGTGGCCTCGCGTCGGGCTGTCTCATGCCGTGGCCTCGGGGTCGTCGCGGTGCGGTTCGGGCTGGATGTAGAGGGGTGTCCCTGGGACGGATCCTGAAGGCCTGAAGCGGGGGAGAAGGCTCGTCGGGTGCACGCCTCCGACTCCCATTCCTGTACAAAGGTCGGGTCGGGTTGCCCTTCGCCCGACCCCTTCGACGCTCAAGTTAGTCTTAAGATAGTAGTAAAAGTTTTTTTGGCCCTCGAGGGGCGGGAGAAGTCCTCCTCCAAATGTGGTTCCTTCGGGGTTTATATGGATCGGCTCGCTGCTATGTTTGATTGCATCTGGGGGTGCTATACGGACCTGGCCCTGCAAGATGGTGACGTTCCCTGCGGAGCCTGGGAAGACCGGTAGGGGTCGCGTCTGTTGGTCAACCCTAGCCACAGTCGACCCTTCGGGGGCAGGGGTGTCATCCGACGTAGGCAGCATGGGCTTGCGTTACATCTCCTTTATTACCCTTCAAGGGGCAGGGGCGTCACCCTGACGCAGGCGGTATGGCTTGCATCACATCTCCTTTATTATCCATATCATTCTCCCCCCCCCCCAAAGGAAGCCCTTTCGGGGCTTTCCCCGTGGTTCATGGCTGCCTTTGACCCATGGCGGGAACAGAGGATTCCGGTCTGGTGGCGTTGCTCGGGCTTCTGAGGCCGAGGCCCTACTCGGTGCTTAGTGGCCGAGGCCCTGCTCGGTGCTTAATGGCCGAGGCATCGCTCGGGCTTCATGGCCGAGATGTCGCTCGGGCTTCTGAGGTCGAGGGGCTACTCGGTGCTTAGTGGCCGAGGCCCTGCTCGGTGCTTAATGGCCGAGGCCCTGCTCGGTGCTTAATGGCCGAGGCATCGCTCGGGCTTCATGGCCGAGACGTCGCTCGGGCTTCTGAGGCCGAGGGGCTGCTCGGTGCTTAGTGGCCGAGACGTCGCTCGGGCTTTTGAGGCCGAGGCGCTGCTTTCGGTGCTTAGTGGCCGAGGCATCGCTCGGGCTTCATGGGGTGAGCGTCGCTCGGGCCGAGGCCGAGGGCTTTCGGTGCTTAGTGGCCGAGGCCCGCTCGGTGCTTAGTGGCCGAGGCCCTGCTCGATGCTTAATGGCCGAGGCATCGCTCGGGCTTCATGGCCGAGGCGTTGCTCGGTGCTTAGTGGCCGAGGCATCGCTCGGTGCTTAGGGGTTCGAAGAGAAGCACTCGGACGGTCGACGGCCAAGTGACGTCTTGTGCAGGCGGGCTACGCAGGGAAGTACTCGGGCGGTCGACGGCTGAGGTACGCGCTCAGGCGGGCGGGCTGCGCAGGGATGCACTCGGACGATCGACGGTCACGGTGCATGCTCAGGCAGGCAGGCTGCACAGAGATGCACTCGGGCGGTCGACGGCCGCGGTGCATGCTCAGGCAGGCGAGCCGCGCAGGGACGTACTTGGGCAATCGACGGCCGCGATACATGCTCAGGCAAGCAGGCTACGCAGAGACAGACTCGGTCGATCGACGGTCGCAGTGCTATTCATCCTGGGACACTCTCCCTCTCTCTCTCTTTTTTGTGACGCGGGCAATGAAGGGCTCTTTAACTCGTGCGCCGCCTCGGGAGCTGGTCGCGCGCATCAGGCGCTGGAACCAAGGCGTCCCTAGCGCACCGCCCAAGTTGCCTGTCGGGGGTTCGCCACTTGGAACCCTTATTTATAGTGGGGCGTCCTTTAGGCTACCCGATGTGACATGGCTGGGGGGCAAGCAAGGCGATAGGCTATCGCCCACTCCGGGAGACGAAAGGGTGCTGCCTTTTGGGCGGGATCTCGCCTTTAAGTAGCGCGCATCGTGCCTCTATTTCGTTTCTTGTCAGCTGAGTTTTCCGCCCCAGACCTCGCTGTCTCTTTCTCCTTTGCTTCTGTGTCCTTTGCCTCCACGTCCTTTGCCTCCGCGTCCTTTGCCTCCCTCGAGTCGGCTTCCTCACTTCCCCTTTCGGAGGTCAGTAAGGATGCCTCCTCTCCTCTTCCTTCTTCCTCTTCCTCTTCTTGCTCATCCTCTTCCTCCGACGGGGATGTGGCGCGAGCACTTGAGGCCTTGATGTGGCCGCATGATTTGGACTCTACCATGAGCAGCGTATCGCTGAAGACACTCCGGGAGCGTTACAGCATCCCAGAGGATTACGTCCTCCTGGCCCCTGAACCGGGGAACGGGAATATGACCCAATCCCCAAGGGTTTCGCGCTAACCCTAGACGCCCTTGAGGCGGGGTTGCGCCTCCCTCTGCATCCCGTCGTCGTTTCTTGCATTTCTTGGTTGCGAATTTCGCCATCTCAGGTGGCGCCGAACTCCTGGCGCTACCTGGTGGCATTCTTAGGGGAATGTCACCATTCCAGCATAACCCCGACCCGCGACCTCTTTCTTTCTTGCTTCCGCCTCTTCAAAGGGTTGGGGGGGTACTTCCTATCTGCCCGAAAGGGCTTCCGAGTCGGCGGGGCTCCCTCTAATAACAAGGGGTGGAAAAGGTGATTCTTTTTCGTCTGCTGTGAGAGGGATTGGGGCTTTGGGGTTCGATGGTCCGCAAGGGCTATCGACAATACGGCCCCGGCCTTGAGTGCCGGGGAGCGTCGGGATTTGGAGAGGCTCAGGGATATTCTTCCCTCCTCTCAAGCCATCCGCAATATGACGAAGCGATGGCTGGTCGAGGCGGGGCTCAGCCCATCCTCATTAGGTTGGCCCACGTCGTCTGTTCCCTAGGTGTCCCTGATGCTCATCAGACTTTTGACCGCCTTATTGTTCCATGCAGAAATGGTGAATCTGTGGGCTCTCCACGGCGGTCGAACTTCGGCGCCCTCGTCCCCGCGACCCGCATCCGATCCGAGGGGCGGCTCAAAAGACTCTCTGCTGGAGGTGGAGGCCGGCCGCCCGAGGAAGAAATCTAAGACCGTGGCCGTGAAGGGACCCGAGGGGGGCACGACAAGGCGGGCGGACACGGTCGTGGAACGGGCCGGGCAGGCGGACGTGCCTCCTCTCCCCAGCGAGGCAGGGCCCAGCCGGGAGGTGGTTGGGAAGGGACCTCGCCTTCCCGCCATAAGGGATTTGTGCTGCCTCTCACCGGGCAAGGAGGAAAGGCAACCCTTCCTGGCACGGGCGATGTGCGAGCTCCCGGGAGAGGCAAGTGACCCCTTGATCGCCTGTTGGGGCGGATTGTGCCGAGGGGATAAGGTGTGGATCGGGGGAGAACCTTCGGCCACTTACCTCCGAGGGGTGCTTCATCCTGACATAGCTCGGGATTTGTAAACGCTCCCTTCGGAGACCCTCCTTGGGAAGTCGTCAAAGTCACTGATGTGGGTGAGTGTTGTCCCTTTCACCCCTCTTTAATTCCTCGGTCGGCTTCGCTCTGACTTCATTATATACTTTTTCAGGGTCTCCATTATACGACCGCGCTGATGGACCGGGTGCGCGACGCCGGCCGGGTCATCGGGGGTTTGTGCGAGCGCAACTCCGAGTTGCACCGCCAAGTCGAAGAGGCTCGGACCGATGCCAGCCCAGAGGCGGTTGCGACGGCGGAGAAGCGAGCGTCCGACCTGGATACAGAGGTAGCTCGCCTCACGTCCGAACTCCAGGCAGCAAGTCTAGCAAACGACGAACTGCAAAAGTTGCTGAGATTGGAGCGGACGGATCTCCGCCTGCGGAAAGCAGAGGCCTCCACCCTAGCCAAAAAGCTGGAAGAGAAGGAGGCCGAGGCGAAGGCCGCCTCTGAGGCCCTTGCCGAGGAAAGGTGCCTCCATCCAGAGAGGGAGAAGGAGGTGGTAGAGACTTACAAAAAGTCCAAAGGTTTCCAACTTGGGCTGAACCGGACGGGCCAGGTGTCCTATGAATATGGATACAGGATTGCTCTGGCCCACTTCCGAGCGCGGCATCCGGGTTCCGAGGTCGAGGAGGACCCCTTCGCCTCCTCCCGAGGATCTGGAGGTGGATATGCCCAAGGATGTCCCCTTCGATGACAGCTTGGAGGAGCCGAAGGTTTGAAAGAGGCCTTCTATTTCTCGTTTAATTGTAACCTCCTCCTCCAAGGGCCTGGTCGGTTTGTAAGTTGGTCGAGTCTTGTAACCAAAGTTTTACTGAACAAAGTTCCCTTTGTCAATACTTGTCTTTCATACAAAATATTCTCTAACATTCTGGATGTTCCATGTTCTTGGTAAGCGTTGTCCCGACATCATTGCTAGCCGGAATGTACCCGCCCGAACGACTTTGATGACGCGGTAAGGTCCTTCCCATTTCAGGGCGAGCTTACCGCGCGTTCGGGTCGGGTCACTTACCTCAGACTTGCGCAAGACCAAGTCTCCCAACCCGATGGGCCGAGGGCGCACGCCTTTGTTGTATCTTTTAGCAATGCTTCTGTTGTAGGCAAGGGTCCTAAGGTGAGTGTTGGCTCTGCGTTCCTCGAGCAGGTCTAGCCCAGTCGGGATCCCATCGGTCGATCTTGCTTCATTGAAAGCTTACACCCGAGGGGTGAGGACGACCATCTCGACGGGCAGAACCGCTTCTGTGCCGAATGCCATGCTGTAAGGGGACTCCCCAGACGCTGCCTTGGGAGTGGTCCGTAGGGACCATAGTAAGCTCGGCAACTCATCGACCCAACTAGATCGGGCGGCGAGTGTTCTCTTCCTAAGTCCGTCCAGGATCGACCGGTTGGTGACTTCTACCAAGCCGTTGGTCTGGGGATGAGCCACCGAGCTGAACCTTAGTTGTATCCAGTGGGTTACGCAGAAATCCTTAAACCGAGTGCTGGAAAATTGGGTTCCGTTATTGGTGACGATAGCCCTGGGCAAGCCGAACCGTGTCACAATGTTCCTCCACACGAATCGCTCGACCTGGCGCTCCGTGATAGTGGCCAGTGGCTCGGCCTCTACCCACTTGGTAAAGTAGTCAAGACCAACGATGAGGTATCTCCGTTGTCCAGACGCCGTGGGGAAGGGCCCAAGGAGGTCCATTCCCCATTGCGCAAAAGGCCAGGCGCAATCCAAGGGGGTAAGCGGGACCGCCGGGTTGTCACGCACTTAGCAAGAATTTCCTAAGTGGTGAGGCACCCTTGCGGCAAGCCACCGACTTAGCTGAAGTTGCCTAAGTCAAGAATCGCCTTTGCGCCCACTTCGGTCGGACTTAGCTTGGATTGCCTAAGTCTTGAGGCGCGCTGCGACATACGCGTCATGCAAAGGGAAGAGCTGCAACCTCGTCAGGTCCCGTAGGACTGTGTAAAAGAGAAGTTGATTAGTTGTTGGGAACGGCGACGGACAAGTCCCGACGTCTCGCGAAGAGGAAGCTTTACAAGCAATTGAGCGAGCACTTGGAGTGCAAGAAAGCAGAGAAAGAGAGGAGGAAAACAAGGACTTTAGAGGGGTGAATGAGCAGCTGCAAGTCCGCAAACAACTACTCCCCAAGTGCCGGGCGCGAGGCAAGTTTTAAATCAAGTTGGCGTGCAAACTTGTGAAAGTGTTCAACGCCCGACACTATCTGAAGCCCCATCCGACCATGTGCCACCCGGGTGGTTCAGGGTGCTTGAGATGGTGACAAAATTTCAAGGCCGCCTGCGAGAAATCAGCCCGCGACACCTAAAAGCGGAGCTGTTTTTGGATTTTCGGCGCGATGCAGCGAGCGATCGTTTCGCTGCTTGCGGCTGCAGCTGCTATTTTCTGCTGTTTTTCAAGAAAAAACACACCAAAACATGGCAAAACAGCTGCCAAAGATATGTACAAGCATGGGCAAGCGACGAACGGAACGTTGAGCGAAGTTGCTGCGAGTGTGCGACGACCGTTCGTGACAGGGTGCCGAGAGGCCCACGCGTGCCGCTGACACGCGTCGCAACGCCGCACGTAAGCCCTCGCGTTTTGGTGCAAAGTGGGCCAGTAGTAGCCCTGACGGAGCACCTTGAACGCCAAGGCACAGCCGCCGATGTGCTCCCTGCAAATCCCGTCATGGACCTCGGCGAGAACCGACCGAGCCTCGTCGGGATCCAAACAGCGCAAAAGGGGGTGTGAGAATGACCTTCGGTAGAGTTGGTTGCCGATCTCGCAGTACCATCCCTGAGTTCGGCGTAGACACCGGGCTAAGGCCTCGTTGGGGGGTAGAACGCCGTCTCGCTTGTACTACAACATCTCCTGTATCCAAGTGGTCGGTGTGCCTAGCTCAACCACCCCTACAGAGGCGACGGCTCGGTAGGGAAGCTTCTCGACCTCGGGCTCCTCCTCTCGGACCGATCTCGAAGCAAGCTTTGCCAACACATCTGCTCACCCGTTCTGACTCCTGGGTATTCTGAGTAATGTGAAGCAGGAAAAACTAGCGACGAGGGCCCTTACCTTGGCTAAGTACTTCGACATTATCGGATCCCGAGCTTCGTACCCTCCGTTGATTTGTTCGGCGATGAGCTGCGAGTCGGTGAGAACGCACACAGCGCTCACCTGCATCGTGGCAGCCAGCCTGAGGCCCGCTAGGAGCGCCTCGTATTCTGCTTCGTTGTTGGTGGCCTTGAAGCCAAAGCGGAAGGAACGCTCGAACGAGCGCCCGTCGGGAGCCTCCAACACTAGTCCGGCTCCGGCGCCCTTTGAGCCAGACAACCCGTCAACCCGCAAAATCCATTTTGCTCCGACCTGCTCGGGGCCCTGCTCCCCTGGTGTGATTAACTCCGAGATGAAATTGGCCACAGCTTACGCTTTGATGGCGGTTCTCGGCTTGTATTGTAAGTCGAATTCAGATAGCTCCACCGACCACTTGAGGAGGCGACCTGCCACATCGAACTTTGATAAAACCTGTCGAAGTGGTTGGTCGGTCATTACCTCAATCGGGTGGGCTTGGAAGTAGGGGCGCAGTTTCTGAGCCGCGAGAATGAGCGCTAGTGGTAACTTCTCGATGGGCGAATAGCGCTCTTCTGGTCCCTTCAAGATGTGGCTAGTGTAATAGATTAGCAGCTGTTCCCCAGATGCCTCCTTGACCAACACGGAGCTCACCGCGTGTGGGGAGGCCGCCAAATAGATGTAGAGCTTTTCTTGGGTGGAGACCGAGGCCAAATGAGGGAGAGAAGATAAATGTCGCTTCAGGTGCGTAAAGGCTTCCGCGCACTCTACCGTCCACTGGAAGTTCCTTGGGTCCTTCAAGGCTCGGAAGAAGGGGAGGCACCGGTCCCCCAATCGGGATAGAAACCGAGATAGAGCGGCCAGCCTCCCATTGAGGCACTGAAGGTCCTTGACCATTCGGGGCGCTTGCATGTCAATGATCGCCTGGACCTTCTCCGGGTTAGCATCAATTCCCCTTTCATGCACGAAGAACCCAAGGAATCTGCCCGAGGTAACGCCGAAGACACATTTGGTGGGGTTGAGGCGCATCTTGTACTTCCTTAGTGTGGCGAACGTCTCAGCCAATTCGGCCAGGTGAGCTGGCCTCGACCGGCCTTTCACGATCATGTCATCGACGTAAACCTCCATGTTTCGCCCTATTTGATGGGCGAACATTTTGTTCACGGTCCTCTGGTAGGTGGTTCCGGCGTTTTTTTAACCCGAACGGCATGACCTTGTAGAAGTAAGTCCCTCGGCTTGTGAGGAAAGTGGTGTGTTCTTAGTCCTCGGGTGCCATTCTGATCTGATTGTAGTCGGAGAAGGCATCCATGAAAGAAAAGCAAGCGTGTCCAGCAGTTGAGTCGACCAGCTGGTCGATTCTCGGGAGAGGATAATAATCCTTTGGGTATGCCCGGTTGAGATCGGTGTAGTCATAGCACATCCTCCAGCTGCCATTAGATTTCTTCACGAGAACTACATTTGACAACCATCGGGGGTATTCAACTTCCTCGATGAAGTCCACCACCAAGAGCCGTTCCACCTCTTCCCGGACGGCCAGCTACCGCTCGGGCGTGAACAGCCGAGGCCTTTGCCTCACTGGACACGTAGTCGGGGAAATGCGCAAGTGGTGCTGGGATACCCTTGGGTCGACGCCCGGCATTTCTGCTGGAGAACAGGCGAAGACATCAGAATTCTCCTAAAGGAGGTTGATGAGCTGAGCCTGCTCCTGTTCGTCCAGTTTCGAGCTGATCTTGACCGTCCGATTGGGACGACTCTCCTGCAGGGGCACCGCAAGTGCAGGCTTCGTCGGCTCAGGACGCTAGACTGGACGCTTGGCCTCTCGGGGGTCGTCCATGGGCTGTTCCGGCCTTACCCTCTTATGCAGGGAGACCGCCGTCAAGTAACATTGCCTAGATTCGCAAGGACTTCCCCAGGCTTCCCCGACCCCGATGCGGGTCGGGAACATCAGGGTCCGATGATATGTAGAGATAACTGCCCTGATCTTGTTGAGAGTGTGTCGCCCCAGGATGGCATTGTACGCGGTGGGAAGATCGACCACTAGAAAGCTGGCCATAACCGTCTTTGTCCTCGGCGCATCCCTGAGAGTCAAAGGTAGGGTGACATCGTCGAGCGGCGAGATTGTGTTACCAGTAAACCCTGTGAGCACCGAATGCATAGGCTCCATAGCTCCTCGGGAGCCCGAAGTTTCAAAAGGCGCTGAAGTAAGTCGTACGGCCGAGCTCGGTGTCGGCATGATCCTTTTACTGCGCGTTGGCAATTCTGGCCGATATTACCAGCGCGTCGTCATGTTTCGGTTGTCCAACTCCCTCAGCCGGGAATGTAATTTTCAACTCTACAGTAAGCTCGGGCTCTTCGAGCATGGTGGCTCGGGCGTACGCCTTTCGTCCTGACGTGCTGCTTCCCCCGGATGCCGGGCCGCCGGTGATCACGTCAACATGCCGCTCAACGGGTCCCTCGGGGTGGGGAGAGGACTCCTAATCCTGCCGGAGGTAGCGGCCCAAATGGCCCCTGCAGATCAGCTCCTCAATCTACCGCTTCAACTCGCGGCATTCTTCGGTGTCGTGTCCATTCTGCCGATGGAAGCGACAATACCGAGTTCGGTCGACCAGCTCACGCGGGTTCTTCATTGGGTGTGGAGGCTTGAGCAACCCTTTCTCCTTTATCTGGAGAAATACTTGGGTCTGAGACGTACTCAAGGAGGGGAGCGGGAGCCCCGACACGGAATGGTCGGGGCGATCTAACCTACGCCTCAGCGGTGCGGGTTGTTGCCTGCGGAGGGGTTCCGACCGTCCCCTCTTGTGCTCTTCGTGCTTCCCAGACATCCAGGCCTCCACCGAGATGTATTGATTCGCCCGTTGGAGCATCTCAGCAACCGAGGTTGGAGGTCACTCCACAAGAGACCAGAAGAATCTGGAGGGGCGCAGTCCCACAGTAAACGCCTGCGTCAACAACAAAGGGTGCGCGTCAGGCAGTCCCCGTATCTCTATAGTGAAGCGATGTACGAAGTGGGAAAGAGGCTCATCCTCTTTTTGATGCAGCCCGAGGAGGAGGGCGATGGATGGCTTCGGGCGGGTGTATGCCAAGAAATGGAGCTCAAACTCATTGGACAGTTGCTTGAAAGAGGCGATCGTTCCGACTTTCAAGGCGCTGTACCAGGCACGGGTTGGACCTCTCAACGTCGTGGGGAACGCCCGACACATTAGCGCGTCAGAGGTCCCGTACAGCACCATCTGGGCTCGGAAGGCAGCGACATGATCAGTGGTGTCGCTGGTACCATCGTAGGGGTCGATGGCGGGGAGACGAAAGTTCGGGGGCACAAGGTGTTCCTGTATCTCGACTGCGAATGGGCACCCCCAGCAGGGATCCTCTCCTTGCTCCTCCTTGGACTTGTGGATCTCCCTTTGTACTTCGTCAAGCCGTTGGGTGACAGAGCGAAGCTGGGCTCGGAAAGAGTCCGTCGAGTCGGAAGAGACCACTTCGAGCTCAGGCCGAACACCCAGGTTCCCTGGGGCCTGGTCCCTGCACAAGGCCAGATAAAACGAGGGCGAAGCTGGTAACATGGAAGGCGTGACATAAGCCTGATAGGGAGGCTCAAGCTGCGGTGGCGGCTGGGTCACAGGCGCGCTCGTTGATCAAGAGACGAACGGGACAATGGTCTGAACCATCTCTGCCAAAGCCCGGACCTGGTGTGTGAGATCGCGGAAGGCTTCAGTTGTGACAGGCGATGAGACGACAGGGGCGCCCTCAGGTGGGAGCAATCCCGGGTCATTAAACAGGCGCTAATAACGCTCCGAGGTTAGGATGGGGTCGTCCATCCTCGACCCGACAAGATGGGAGGCCTCTGCCGGGACCCCTTCGGGATGGTGCCCCTCGCCCAAGCGCTCGTTGATCGGGTGATCCCTCGACAACGGCCCTCCTTCTAGCGCCAATCTATTAAGGGTAATGACTTTATACCGTGGCCTCGGGTCGGGCTGTCTCACGCCGTGGCCTCGAGGCCGTCGCGGTGCGGTTCGGGCTGGATGTAGAGGGGTTTCCCTGGGACGGGTCCTGAAGGCCTGAAGCGAGGGAGAAGGCTCGTCGGGTGCACGCCTCCGGCTCCTGTTCCTGCACAAAGGTCGGGTCGGGTCGCCCTTCGCCCGACCCCTCCGACGCTCAAGTTAGTCTTAAGATAGTAGTGAAAGTTTTTTTGGCCCTCGAGGGGCGAGAGAAGTCCTCCTCCAAATGTGGTTCCTCCGGGGTTTATATGGATCGGCTCGCTGCTATATCTGATTGCGTCTGGGGGTGCTGCACAAACCTGGCCCTGTAAGATGGTGACGTTCCCTGCGGAGCCTGAGAAGACCGGTAGGGGTCGCGTCTGTTGGTCAACCCTGGCCACAGTCGGCCCTTCGGGGGCAGGGGTGTCATCCTGACGTAGGCGGCATGGGCTTGCATCACATCTCTTTTATTACCCTTCAAGGGGCAGGAGCGTTACCCTGACGCAGGCGGTATGGCTTGCGTCACATCTCCTTTATTATCCATATCACGATCGTAGGAGCTGAACCACATCAGATGGGCGGTCTAGATCTTCTGATTTGAATCCCATTTCCCGGCTTGGTAGTTATAAATTAGTAACGACCATCATTTCATTTCAGTTCAAGATAGCACCCGATCCAGAAGTCGAGATGAACCGCGTCGTAGCCCTCGCTCTCGCCCTGGTGGCAATCGCCATCATCATCGCCACTCGATCGCCTCCGGCCCCGATCGGCTGCGTCGAGGAGCTGGTAGCCATGTTCGCTTGCCTCCCCCATGTGGTGGCGCTGTTCGAGGAAGCCCAAGCACCGCCGGCGCCCTCCGCCGAGTGCTGCAAGGCCGTCCTGTCCATGCTCCTCGGCGCCGGTGGCGGCCCCGCCTGCCTCTGCCACCTGATCCGCCACCCCGGCCTCTTCGGCTTCCCCGTAAACGCGTCCCGAATCGCCGCGCTCTTCTCCTCCTACAGCGCTTTCGGGCCCCCCATCGCCGTCGATTCCTTTATGGCATTCTGCCGAGGTCAGAGGAACCCTTCCCTTCTTCTCTTGTCACGCACGCATTTCTTGTATGTTTTGGATTCGTCCAAACACTATAACCTTCAAAATCCTCGTTCTTTTGCCCTCCCAGATGCGTTTCTGTTACTTCTTTTTGTTTCGGGTTCTTTATGTTTTTGCTTTCTTCTTTCGTTCTTCCGGATCTTCTAGATTTGTGTTATCTTGTTTTATGTTTCTCGGTTTTGTCGTGTCTCATGGTCATCCGATGTTTTTTGCTTTCTGGTTTTGGGAACCGTTGCAGAAGCCCGAGCCTTCGCCGCCGCTTCACAGCAACACAAGCCCTACTCTGACCGAGCCAGGTATATATGCACACCATTGTTTCCAACAATCTCAGTCGCTGGGTTACTCGTTTGGTAATTGGCAGGACTGTCTGGGGCTCACATGGGACCCCTATATTACTGATACGGTTAATAAAAGCGACGTGATGCAAGCCCACGCCATCTATGCCAGGATGACGCCCTCTACCTCTCGCACGGCCGACTGTGGCCCGAGTTGACCAACAAACGTGACCCCTACTGTTCTTCTCAAGCTCCACGGTTCTCGAGATACGTCACCATCCCGCAGGAGCAGGACCGTGGAACATCTCCAGACGCAATCAGAGACGCAGCAATGACTCGGTTTATATAAACCCCGGGGAAGCCAAAAACTGGGGACTTCTACTTCTACTTTCCAGAAACCACATTCTCAATGGCCGCCTAGACTGACTTGATCGTCGAAGGGGTCGGGCGGAGTTTGACCCGACCCGACCTTTGTACAGGAGCGGGAGCTGGAGGCGCCCGTCACCGACACCCTCTTCGTCCCCTCGGAATCCCAGACCCATCCACGGGACCTCTCCTCATCCGGCCCGAATCATACCGCAACGACCCCGAGGCCACGGCGTGAAGCTTCCCGTCTCGAGGTCATGGTGCAAAATTGTTGACATTAACAGATTAGCGCTAGAAGGAGGGCCCGGATGTTGAGAGATCACCCGACGGACCAAGACCAGCGCTCGGGCGAGGGACCCCATCCCGAGGGAGCCTCGGCAGAAGCCTCCCTCCTTGCTGGGTCGAGGATGGAGGACCCCGCCCTAACCTCAAAGTGTTATTGGCGCTTGTTCAACAACCCGGGAATGCTCCCCCCTGAAGGTGTCCCCGTCACTTCTTCGCCCGTCACGGCTGAAGCCTTCCGTGTCCTCACTCACCAGGTTCGGGCCCTGGCAAAGATGATACAGATCGTCATCCCGTTCGCCTCTCGACCAGCGAACATACCGGCGGCTCAGCCCCCCCGGCAGCCTGAGCCTCCCCCCCCAGGCTCGCATCACGCCTCCCGCATTACCAGCCTCACCCACGGCTCACCCAGTCTTGGGCAGGGAGCGAGCCCCGGGAAATTCGACTGTTCGACCCGAGCCCGAGGTAGTATCTTCGGACTCGACAGACTCTTTCCGAGCCCAGCTTCGTTCTATCAGCCAGCGACTGGACGAAATACAAAAGGAAATCCGCAAGTCGAAGAAGGAATAGGGCGAGGATCCCCATTGCAGATCCCCGTTCGCGATCGAGATACAAGAGCATCTTGTGCCCCCGAACTTTCGCCTCCCTGCCATCGACCCTTATGACGGTGCTAGAGACCCGGCCAATCATGTCGCTGCCTTCCGAGCTCAGATTGCGTTGTACGGGACCACTGACACATTGATGTGTCGAGCGTTTCCCACGACGTTGAGGGGTCCCGCTCGCGCCTGGTACAGCGCCCTGAGAGGCGGGACGATCGCCTCTTTCGAGCAACTTGCCAAGGACTTCGAGCTCCATTTCCTGACGCACACCCATCCGAAGCCATCCATCGCCCTCCTCCTTGGGTTGAACCAGAGGGAGGATAAACCTCTCTCCCATTTCGTGAATCGCTTCACTACAAAGATACGGGGACTATCAGACGCTCACCCTTCACTGTTGATGCAGGCGCTCATGGTAGGGTTACACCCCTCGAGGTTTTTCTGGTCTCTTGTGGAGCGACCCCCTACCTCGGTCACAGATATGCTCCAGCGAGCGAACCAGTACATCTCGGCGAAGACCTGAATGTCCGGGAGGTGAGAAGAGCACAAGAGGGGACGCCTGGAACCTCTCCGCGGGCAACAGCCCGTTCAACCAAGGCGCAAGTTAGATCGCCCCGACCATCCCGTGTCGAGGCTCCCGACTCCCTCCTTGGGGAGCTCTCAAACACAAATATTTCTTCAAATAAAGGAGAAGGGGTTGCTCAAGTCTCCCCACCCCATGAAAAATCCGCGAGAGCTGGCGGACCGAACTCGATATTGTCGCTTCCATCGGCAGAATGGACACGACACTAAGGAGTGCCGTGAGCTAAAGCGGCAGATCGAAGAGTTGATTCGTAGAGGCCATTTGGGCCCCCACCTTCGGCAGGATTGGGAACCCTCTCCCCATCCCGAGGGACCCGTCGAACGACGCATCAACGTGATCATAGGCAGATCGGCATCCAGGGGTTGCAGCACGTCCGGACGAAAGGCGTACGCTCATGCCGCTGCGCCCGAAGGGCACGAACTAGTTCCTGAGCCGAAAATTATGTTCCCGACCGAGGGGACGGGACAACTGGAGTATGACGACGCGCTAGTGATATCGGCCAAAATCACCAACACGCAGGTAAAGAGGATCAGGGTTGACACCGGGAGTTCGACCGATGTGCTCTACCTCGACGCCTTCCAGAAGCTCGGGCTGCCTAGTGGTGCTATGGAACCTATGCATTCCCGGGGTTTTGAAACCAATTTCGGGATGCAATCACCCTTCCCTTGACCTTCGGGGATGCGCCGAAGACGAAGACAGTGATGGCGACCTTTCTAGTGGTCGACCTCCCCACGGCGTACAACGCCATCCTGGGGCGACCCACCCTCAACAAAATCAGGACGGTCATCTCTACCTATCATCGAACCCTGAAGCTCCCGACCAGTGCCGAAGTCGGGGAAGTCCGGGGAAGCACTCACGAATCCAGGCAATGTTACTTGACGGCAGTCTCCCTACACAAGAGGGCAAGGCCGGAACAACCTCTAGACGACCCCCGAGAAGCCAAACGGCCGACCTAGCGCCCCAAGCCAACGGAGCCTGCACTTGATGTGCCCTTGCAAAAGAGTCGTCCCGATCGGACGGTTGGGGTCGGCTCCGAACTTGACCGACAGGAGCAGGCTCGGCTCATCAACCTCCTTCAGGAGAATTCTGACGTCTTCGCCTGGTCCCCAGCCGAAATGCCAGGCGTCGACCACTTACGCATCTCTCCAACTGCGCGCCCTGTAAAGCAAAGGCCGAGGTTATTCGCTCCCGAGCGACAACAGGTTGTGCGAGAAGAGGTAGAGTGGCTCCTGGCGGCAGACTTTATCGAGGAAGTTAAGTACCCCCGATGGTTGTCAAATGTAGTCCTCGTGAAGAAATCTAATGGTAGTTGGAGGATCTACACCAATAAGTGCATGTCAAAATGCTATCCTCCTCGAGGATCGACCAATTTGGTTGACTCAACCGTCGGACACGCTTTTCTTTCATGGATGCCTTCTCCGGCTATAACATCGAATGGCGAGGATCAAGACTACAAACCAAGGGACCTACTTCTACAAGGTCATGTCTTTCGGGCTAAAGAACGCCGGAGCCACCTATCAGAGGACTATGAACAGGATGTTCGCCCATCATATAGGGTAAAACATGGAGGTTTACGTCGACGATATGATCGTGAAAAGTCGGTCCGGACCAGACCACCAGGCTGACCTGGCTGAAACGTTTGCTGTGCTAAGAAAGTATGGCATGCGCCTCAACCCCGCCAAATGCGTTTTTGGCGTTACATCAGGCAGGTTCCTCGGGATCATCGTGCACGAAAGGGGAATCGACGCTAACCCAAAAAAGGTTCAGGCGATCATTGACATGCAAGCACCCCGATCGGTCAAGGAGCTCCAGCGCCTCAATGGGAGGCTCGTCGCCCTATCTCAGTTCCTGTCCCGATCGGGGGACCGATGCCTCCCCTTTTTCCGAGCCTTGAAAAGCCCAAGGAACTTCCAGTGGACGGTGGAGTGTGAAGAGGCCTTCGCGCACCTGAAGCAACATCTGTCTTCGCTTCCCCACCTTGCCTCGGTCTCCACCCAGGAAAAGCTCTACGTTTATTTGGTGGCCTCCCAACACGTGGTGAGTTCTGTACTGGTCAAGGAGGCCTCTGGGGAACAGATGCCGATCTATTATACCAGCCACGTCTTGAGAGGGCCAAAAGAGCGTTATCCGCCCCTCGAGAAGCCAGCCCTAGCTCTCGTTCTCACGGCCCGGAAGCTACGCCCTTACTTCCAAGCCCACCCGATCGAGGTAATGACCGACCAACCACTCCGGCAGGTCCTATCGAAGTTTGATGTGGTGGGTCGCCTCCTCAAGTGGTCGGTGGAACTATCCGAATTCGACTTGCAGTACAAGCCGAGAACCGCCATCAAAGCACAAGCCGTGGCCGACTTCATCTCGGAGTTGACCCCGTTAGGTGAGCGAGGCCCCAGACAGGATGAAGCAGAATGGGTTCTGCGGGTCGATGGGTCGTCTGGCTCAAAGGGCGCGGGAGCCGGACTAGTGTTGGAGGCTCCCGATGGGCGCTCATTCAAGCGTTCCTTCTGCTTCAGTTTCAAAGCCACCAACAATGAAGCAGAATATGAGGCGCTCCTGGCGGGCCTCAGATTGGCAGCCGAGATGCAGGTGGGCGTTGTGCGCGTCCTCACCGACTCACAGTTAGTCGCCGAACAACTCAGCGGGGGGTACAAAGCCCGGGATCCGGTCATGACAAAATACTTAGCTTAGGTAAGGGCCCTCGCTGCTAGTTTTTCTCATTTCACATTGTCTAGAGTACCCAGGAGCCAGAACGAGTGGCCGGACGTGTTGGCAAAATTGGCTTCGAGATCGGCCCTCGGAGAGGAGCTCGAGGTCAAGGAGTTTCCCCACCGAGCCATTGCCGCCGTGGGGGTGGTCGAGCTCGCCACCCCGACCGCATGGATACAGGAGATGTTGTAGTACAAGAGAGATGGTGTCCTGCCCGTCGACGACGTCGCAGCTTGTCGCCTACGCCGGACCCAGGCATGGTACTGCGAGATCGGCAACCGACTTTACAAAAGGTCTTTCTCACGCCCTCTTTTACGCTGTTTGGATCCCGACGAGGCTCGGTCGGTTCTCGCCGAGGTCCATGATGGGATTTGCGGTGAGCACATCGGTGGCCGTGCCCTGGCATTCAAAATACTCCATCAAGGCTACTACTGGCCCACTTTACACTGAGATGCGAGGGCCTACGTGCGTCGGTGCGATGCATGTCAGTGGCACACGTGAGCCTCTCGGCACCCAGCGGTCCCGCTCACCCCTTTGAATTGTGCCTGGCCCTTCGCGCAGTGGGGGATGGATCTCCTCGGGCCTTTTCCGCTGGCGTCTGGGCAACGAAGGTACATCATTGTGGGCATCGACTACTTCACCAAGTGGGTGGAGGCAGAGCCCCTAGCCACGATCACGGAGCGCCAGGTTGAGCGGTTCGTGTGGAGGAACATTGTGACACGGTTCGGCTTGCCTAGGACCATTGTCACCGATAACGGAACTCAATTTGCCAACACCCTGTTCAAGGAGTTCTGCGCAGCTCACCAGATACAGCTGAGGTTCAGCTCAGTGGCTCATCCCCAGACCAACGGCCTGGTAGAAGTATCCAACCGGTCGATCCTAGACGGACTTAGGAAGAGGACCCTCGCGGCCCAATCTAACTGGGCCGACGAATTGCCGAGCATTCTGTGGTCCTTATGAACCACTCCAAAGATAGCATCCGGCGAGTCTCCTTATAGCCTGGTGTTCGGCACTGAGGCGGTCCTGCCAGCCGAGGTGGTCATTCTCACCCCCCGGGTGGAGGCTTTTCAGGAAGCAAGCTCGGCCGACGGAGTCCGAGCCGGATTAGACCTACTCGAAGAGCGCAGAGCCGACGCGCACCTTAGAACCCTTTCCCACAACAGAAGCGTCGCTAAAAGCTACAACAAGAGTGTGCGCCCTCAGCCCATCAGGTTGGGAGACTTAGTCTTAGACAAGGCCGAAGTAAGCGACCCGACCCGGACATGCAGTAAGCTTGCCCCCAAGTGGGAAGGACCTTACCGCGTCGTCAAGGTCGTCCGAACGGGTACGTTCCGGCTAGCAACAATGTCGGGACAATGCCTGCCAAGAACATGGAACATCTAGAATGTCAGGAAATACTTTGTATAAAATCCATATTAGAGACAAGTGTTGGCGAAAGGGAACCTTGTTTAGTAAAACTTTGGTTACAAGACTCGACAGACTTACAGACCGACCAGACCCTGGGAGGAGGTTACAATAAAACGAGAAATACAAGGCCTTTTTTAAGCCTTCGGCTCCTCCAAGCTATCATCGAAGGGGACCTCCTCGGGCATATTCACTTCCAAATCCTCGGGACAGGAGGTGAAAGGGTCTTCCTCGACCTCTGAACCCGAATGCCGCACTCGGAAGCCGGCCAGGGCAATCCTATATCCATATTCATAGGACACCTGACCCATCCGAGTTAGCCCGAGTTGGAACCTCTCGGACTTCTTGTAAGTCTCCACCACCTCCTTCTCCCTCTCCGGACGAAGGCGCCTCTCCTCGGCGAGGGCCTCGGAGGTAGTCTTTGCCTCGGCCTCCTTCTTTCTAGCCTCACGGCCAGGTCGGATGCCTCCGTCTTTCGCAGGCGGAGCTCCACCCGCTACAACCGCAGTAGCTTTTGTAATTCGTCGTCTTTCCGGCTCGCCGCTTGGAGTTCGGACGTGAGGCGGGCTACTTCCGCATCCGGGTCGGACGCCCGTTTCTCTGCCGCCGCAACCGCCTCGGGGCCCGTACCAACCAGGATCTCATCCATCTCACGGCGCAACTCAGAGTTGCGCTCGCATAGGCCTCCGATGACCCGGCCGGCATCACGAACCCGGTCCATTAGCGCTGTAGTGTAGTGAAGACCCTGCAAAAACGGTAAAGTCAGAACGAATGCGACTGAGAGGGTAGAAAGGAGCAAGAAGAACGACACTAACCCACATCGGCGACTTAGCCGATCTCCCGAGAAGGGTCTCTAAGGGGAGAGTGTACAGGTCCCGGGCCATGTCGGGATGCAGCGCCCCCCGGAGATACGTGGCCGAAGGTTCTCCTCCGGTCCACACCTTCTCCCCTCGATATAGTCCCCCCCAACGGGCGACCAGAGGGTCGCTCGCCTCCCCTGCTGGGAGCTCCCACATCGCCCGCGCCAGGAAAGGTTGCCTTTCCTCCTTGCCCAGCGAAAGGCAACAGAGATCCCTCATGACGAGAGGACGAGGTCCCTTCCCGGCCACCTCCAGGCTGGGCCCTGCCTCATCGGGCTGGGGAGGCACGCCCGATCCATTCTGCGGCAGTGTCCACTGGCCTTGACGCAACCCCTTCGGGCCCCTTTGCGGCTGTAGTTTTGGCTTGCTTCCTCGGGCGGCCGGCATCCACCTCCGGCGGAGAGTCCTTCGAGCAGACCCTCAGACCGGGTGCAGGGTGCGGAGACGAGGACGCCGAGGTCCGCCTGCCGCGGAGAGCTTGTAGATTCACCATTTCTGCAGGGAACAAGGAGGTGATTCAAATCTGACAACCATCAGAGACACCTAGGGGACAGACGACGTGGACCTACCTAGTGAGGATGGGCTGAGCCCTGCCTCGACCAGCCACCACTCTGTCATGTTCCGGATGGCCTGAGAGGAGGGAAGGATTTCCCTGAGCCTCTCCAGATCCTGGCACTCTTCGGCGCTCAGGCATGGCGCCGTATTGTCGATAGCTCTTGCGGACCATCGAACCCCAAAACCCCAGTCCTTCTCGCAATAGACGAAAAAGAATCACCTTTTCCACCCCTTGTTATTAGAGGGAGCCCCGTCGACTCGGAAGTCCTTTCGAGCAGATAGGAAGTACCCACCGACCCTTTGAAGAGGCGGAAGCAAGAAAGAAAGAGGTCGCGGGTCGGGGTTATGCTGGAATGGTGACATTCCCCTAGGAATGCCACCAGGTAGCGCTAGGAGTTCGGCACCACTTGGGACGGCGAAATTCGCCACCAAGAAATGCAGGAAACGACGACGGGATGCAAAGGGAGGCGTAACCCCGCCTCAAGGGCGTCTAGGGTTAGCGCGAAACCCTTGGGGATCGGGTCGTATGCCCGTTGCCCCGGTTCAGGGGCCAGGAGTACGTAATCCTCTGTGATGCTCTAACGCTCCCGGAGTGTCTTCAGCGACACGCTGCTCACGGTAGAGTCCAAATCATGCAGCCACATCAAGGTCTCAAGTGCTCGCGCCACATCCCCGTCGGAGGAAGAGGAGGAGCAAGAAGAGGAAGAGGAAGAAGGAAGAGGAGAGGAGGCCATCCTTACTGACCTCCAAAAGGGGAAGTGAGGAAGCCGACTCGAGAGAGGCAAAGGACGCGGAGGCAAAGGACGCAGAAGCAAAGGAGAAGAGATGGCGAGGTCTGGGGCGGAAAACTCAGCTGACAAGAAACGGAATAGAGGCACGATGCATGCTACTTAAAGGCGAGATCCCACCAGAGAACGACGCCCCCTCGACTTCCGAAGTGGGTGACAGCCCGCTGTCGTGCTCGCCCCCCAGCCACATCACATTGAGTAGCCCAAAAGATGCCCCGCAATGAATGGGGGTGCCACGTGGCAACCCCCAGGCAGGAGACTTGGACGGCATGCTAGAGACGCCTCGATTCCGGCGTCTGATACGTGCGACTGGCTTCCGAAAGGGCGCGCAGGCTAAAGAGCCTTTCGCTGCCCGCGATTAGTTAAATTCAAAAAGGAAAAAAGAGGAGAGTATCCCCGGACGAGTGGCACCACGGCTCCCGGCCGTCTGAGTACGTCTCCGCGCAGCTTGCGTGCCTGAGCGTGTACTGCGCTCGTTGACCGCCCGAGTACACCCCTGCACGGCCTGCCTGCCAGAGCATGTACCGCGGCCGTCGACCGTCCGAGTACGTCTCTGCGCAGCTTGCCTGCCTGAGCATGCACCGCGACCGTCGACCGCCCGAGTATGTCTCTGCGCAGCCTGCCCGCTGGAGTGCGTGCCGACCGCAATCAACCGCCCGAAATGCGCTCTGTGCAGCCCTTTGCTGAGCACGTTCCGACCGTCATTTGTCGAGTGCTTCTCTCCGCACCCCACCCGCGCACATCATCCCTTAGAAGCACCGAGCACCGTCTCGGCCTCAGCGCCAGCGGCGCCTCGGCCACAAAGCACCGAGCAGCGTCTCGGCCTCAAAGCGCCGAGCAGCACCTTGGCCACAAAGCACCGAGCAGCGTCTCGCCTCAAAGCGCCGAGCAGCGCCTCGGCCACAAAGCACCGAAACGTCTCGGCCTCAAAGCGCCGAGCAGCGCCTCGGCCACCAAGCACCGAGCAATGTCTCGGCCTCAAAGCGCCGAGCAGCGCCGCCACAAAGCACCGAGCAACGTCTCGGCCTCAAAGCGCGAGCAACGCCTCGGCCACAAAGCACCGAGCAACGTCTTGGCCTCAAAGCCGAAAGCGCCCGGCCACAATGCACGAGCAACGTCTCGGCCTCAAAGCGCCGAGCAACGCCTCGGCCACAAAGCACCGAGCAACGTCTCGGCCTCAAAGCGCCGAGCAGCGCCTCGGCAACCAAGCACCGAGCAACGTCTCAGCCTCCAAGCACCGAGCAATGCCTCGGCCACAAAGCACCGAGCAACATCTCGGCCTCAAAGCGCCGAGCAGCACCTCGACCACCAAGCACCGAGCAATGTCTCGGCCTCAAAGCGCCGAGTAGCGCCTCGGCCACAAAGCACCGAGCAACGTCTCGGCCTCAAAGCGCCGAGCACGCGCCTCGGCCACAAAGCACCGAGCAACGTCTCGGCCTCAAAGCGCCGAGCAGCACCTCGGCCACAAAGCACCGAGCAACGTCTCGGCCTGCAAGCACCGGGCTACGCCTCGGCCACAGAGCACCGAGCAACGTCTCGGCCTCCAAGCACCGGGCTACGCCTCGGCCACAGAGCACCGAGCAACGTCTCGACCCCCAAGCACCGAGCAGTGCCTCGACCACAAAAGCGCAAGCAACGCCCCCGCTGCGACCTCTCTATCAGTTCCGCAACCCAACTCCCAGGCCGGAACCCTCTGGTCCCACCGCACCTCCGGACAACGAACCGATAGGCCTCCATTGCGAACCCCGGAAAGCATCCTCCACATCAGTCTGAAATCCATCCGACAACCCCTGTGGGTCGAAGCCGGGCCCGGACCTCGGTGCAAGCCCTCGAGAAGGGCTTCCTTTTGTGGGGGGGAGAATGATACGGGTAATAAAAGCGACGTGACGCAAGCCCACGCCGTCTACGCCAGGATGACGCCCTCTACCCCTCGCACGGCCGACTGTGGCCCGAGTTGACCAACAGACGTGACCCCTACTGTTCTTCTCAAACTCCACGGTTCTCGAGACGCGTCACCATCCTGCAGGAGCAGGACCGTGGAACATCTCCAGACGCAATCAGAGACGCAGCAGTGACTTGGTCTATATAAACCTCGGGGAAGCCAAAAACTGGGGACTTCTACTTCTGCTTTCCAGAAACCACATTCTCAATGGTCGCCTAGACTGACTTGATCATCGGAGGGGTCGGGCGGAGTTCGACTCGACCCGACCTTTGTGCAGGAGCGGGAGCCGGAGGCGCCCATCACCGACACCCTCTTCGTCCCCTCGGAATCCCAGACCCGTCCACGGGACCTCTCCTCATCCGGCCCGAATCATACCGCAACGACCCCGAGGCCACAGCGTGAAGCTTCCCGTCCCGAGGTCACGGTGCAAAGTTGTTGACATTAATAATTACCGATCTCGTACTCGAGAGTCTCTTCATTCTTTCTCTTTCCAGGTAGCGGCGACGCGGTAACTCCACCCCACGATGAACCGGGCGGGGTTTCCGGCCTAGAGATCGGTAAGCTTCTCCACAGTACTTAACGTTGACCACAATTTTGACTAAATTGTTCGAGTTCGTGTGCACTCAGGTCTCTCTTTGTGCAGTGGTGTCTCGCCCGACTTCTGCATCAGTCCAAGTGCCGGTCTGCAGCCTTGGAGGCCTGCTCCTAGTGGCGACCGTCTCTTTCCTCCTCACCGGCTATATCTGCTGCTGTTGATCGGGACGCAACACAAAACAGCAATGTTGTTGTGTCTATGGTGTCAGCTTGCTGCAGCAAATGCTTTAGTTTTACATGGACGCGCAGTGTCATGGTGCAGACCTCGGCGGCTTCATCTGCAAGTCTTGGACGGTGACGGGACATAGAACCATTACAACAGAGGAGAAGCCATGTAAGTGGTTCTTTCTCCTTTTTTGGATCTCTACGCTGAATACATTTTAGTAGGTTTGTTTCTTTAAGAAAACCTCTGAACACAATTCACAGTGAAATGTATGGCTCCCCATTCTCCATGCGTTACTGGGAGTTTGTGATTGGAACACGGGGACTTCAGGTGACAGGGACTTGGGATAGAAGCACAAGTAGCAGATTAGGTGACATTGAGTCCACATCACACTGATGGGAGAATTGAGAGCCAAGACCTGATGAAAAGCTCAATGTCATTTCTATACACCTCCAAAAAGATGAGAGTCCCTACACGAGCGATGTCTTGAAATAAATCTCGTACAAGATGGCAGCGTTGAGGACCAGTCTCATATGTCATATAGAGATAGAGCTAGAAAACAAGAACATAGTCTAATTTTTATATTTAAACATGCTAATTATAAATCTTTTGACAAAGCTATGTATATTCATTTATTTGGATCTCTAAATATTTAAATTGCTAAATTTCCTATAATAACATGTATTTGATTGATTTATTTTTATATTCTTAGTCGAGGCATTTAGAGCAAAGTTTTTGAAAAAGATTTAGAGCAAAGTTTTAAAAAAATTTTCCCAAAATCAAAATCACTATGCCATGTGGTTTCGTCCCTGCTACAAGAAACCAAAACGGATCAAAGAAAACCTTTATAAATGATCAAATTGTTTGACATTTATAAATATTATCATCTCGAATATTCGTCAAACCTATGTAACAACATACGAGACGTCCTGATGAAATTTTGGACTCAGATGGTTGGATGGGGTGGGTAGCCTTTCTAATACCTATTTTGGAATTCATGCTCCTTTATAATAAAAACAATTAATAAAATTATCCGATGGTTTTTAAATTTGACACCCCTCACATACAAACATATGTATATAATGCGACTACTATTTGCTTTTTCTTTTTCTGCTTATTTAAATACCTCTGACAATGTTTTTTAAGTGCCCAAGAAAACATGTCCCCATATCTGCTACCAAATTCTGCTCTCACCACTCACCCCCCCTGTAAAAGAACATAAGCAGCACAAAGATGCGACTTCTGATCCTCCACAGACAATGAATGGCACATGCTTTTGCAGCAAAGAAACACAAGCCATGCTTTCTGAACACCACATAATAGCTACGATCTTTCATCATGACTGCCATGAGTATGAACCCAGAACTCATCCATCGTTGTCAACATTTATAACAGAAAAGAAACTATGCACATAATGATTATTTGTCTGTAATTCACCTTTACTTCTCACTCTACAAAAATCAAAAGGAAAAAAACCTTCATTTTCAGAAGAATAAAGTCATGTAAAAACTATAATAAAAGGGAAATAAATCACTCCCACTTGGCAGCTTCAGATCAGTCGACGGTGCCGCAAGAGTCCCCTCTTCTTGTTGGTTCATTCTGTTTTCTTTATTTCTGGAGTATTCTTGTTCTACTGAGAACTGTCAACTGTCTGCTAGTGAGACTGCTTAGGTTTGCGAGGGTGAAACAAGCTGGTTAATAGATGTTGTTAGTGACTGACTTATTCTGGATTGGAACTCTCAATCTTCTTTCTTGACTGGAAATTTATCAGCATCAAAGCTGCAGTGTTTCTTTTCCCACTATAACCAAAAGAAACAAGCACAAAATGCAAAGAATGAATCATCTGATGGTTGTAAGTAATGCAGAAAAAAATTCTGATGGAGAAAGGGTTACCCTCAGGTTTAGTTTCCAAGAAATGTGCTGCTCTCTTTGGCCTGTGACTGTCAGCCATGAATGAAATTAGTCCAAGATTACGATAGAAATTTCTATTCGCTTACACGGTGGAAAAAGTATTAAAAGAAAAACTGATGGAAACAAACAAGGAGTATCGTTGCAAGGAGTAAAACAACTGAAGTTCTAGAGTGGTCTGATTAAGTATAATTAATACCTACTTGCTTGATCGGAAGAACTGCACCCTGATCTGTAGAGGTTGTTGAAGATCAATTTTTTAGTTGAAAATGATGCTGAAAGTCTACAACAAAGACAGTATAGAGTGGTTCAATCATCACAAGATATTCAAATGATTCTAGTTATCAATACTGAAAGGTGAAAAAAAAAAAGAAAAAGAAAGAAAAATATTATATGGCATCTTTAACCAAAATCATTCTCTTTTATGAACATACAACTATGTCTGTAGATTTTTCCTTATGGATGCAACAAGAAAATACAATTGTTGTGAATGATTATTCTTTTATCAACAAAAAATTACCTTTTTTTTTTTTTTGCATGTTTATCCATGTTAGTAGTAGTTTAGTCCTGTGTAACCACGCGAGTGTGGTAAGAGTTCTTCGACCTCTACACGGGAGCTAAAATAACCCATGTTCTTCCTGAATAGACTATGGTTGATCATTTCAACCTCTGCTGTGAAAATGCTGTATACAGGTCTGTGGTCAGAGAACCTCGACTCCCCTCGAACATAAGACAACTGATTAAGGCCTCTCCCATACCATAATATGCGGTCACACCTTCATACAAACATATAGTAAGATGAGCTTCAGAATTCAGATTAAGGCAATCTGAAAGAAAAATATTTCAAGCCCAAACATAAAGTTTCAAATTTTACCAGGCAGGTGTTCGTCGCTTCTCTTTAGGATTCATGTCATCTCCCGCATAACGATCTGAGTTGTTCGAGTATTTATAAGTGGGAGGAAAATATATCCTTCCTTCTTTCCATCCCACGAATACACGGCCACATCGTTGCTCTATTCGGAGCTGTTTTACAAGAAGTAACTAAAGTTATGGTACCACAGTTTCAGAATTGGCAAAGAAAAGAAGAATCACAACAATCATAACTATCTCTATGCCACAAAAATCCTCATGCATTCTCCGTAAAACAACGATCCATGAACCATGACAAGTTGTTAATAGCCGAATACATGGGAAACCATGTTAAGAAACATAGCAACTACAACTAAACACATATAGCACATCAAAAATAATTGGTAAAGCACCTGATCCTTTTCCAACAATGCTCTCCAGTTGCGCATTTCCACTAGAGTCTTCACTGACCGATATGAAAGAGCAATGCGGTAATTCAGATCGCCAAGCCATATTATGCGACTGGAGTAAGAGAAGGAATGGGAGTCAATTCAGCGAAAGTACTAGCGTATTCCTTCTCGCTAGGAAAGAATCACAAGTTCAAATATATGTGAAGATTGGACCTACTCATGAGCAAGAATTGTTTCAGGTGACTTCTCATTGCCACCTTTCTGCACTCGCGGAAATCTAGTCTTCTTTAGAATCTCCATTACATCCGAGTTTCTCCGTAGTTCATCCCCCTCTTTCTGGCCTGAGGTCAAATGACTACAGATGAAGCAGAAGCTTGTTTGGTGCAGCAACATGCTGATTGATATAGAACCCTGCAAGAAGCAACAATGTCCTCCTTCATTCATGGTAATTAACAAAGGCAAGGAGAATTACAGGCTACTGCACATTTTACAGAAAAAGGAAAGAAGATCTAGCCTGAGTCTCATGATTCCAATAGAAAAACACAGAAAAAAAGAATATCCATGTCTCATGTCTGAGCTAGTACAGGAAAAGAATATAGTTCATATTCTGTGAAATCATATGCCAACAATTATATTGCTAATCCAAAGAGATAAACAACCACAGATTGGTAAATCAAGAACTGTGGAGTTACCTTGTTCCCAAGATAACCCATTAGTCCCCGACCAACACAGGAAACCTTCAAGTTTCGCACATCATCTCTAATATCACTACGCACCCAGATTGTAAGAAATATTCCAACCATCTGCTTGCTTGCAGCCAAACAATACCTGACAAAATCATAGGGAATAAGTTGCACATTAATCAAGCAATAACATGTGCCAGACCAAGGATGCCTAATGGAGCAAACAGAGACCTCAGTGAGAAATTGTTGATGGTAGGATTACCTAGAATTTGCAGATAATCTATCCCTTTCTTCAACATATGTGGGAGCTCCATAGCCATATGTAAACGGTGAGAAAAAGATGGTAGTAGGTGACTCCTCACCGATGTTCTCATCATCAGATGATCCTTCACATCTAAAGTTGGAATCAAAATCACTTGGTCTACTCCCAAAGCTGACCCTGTCACAAACGCTGAATCGGCGATCCAGCATCGGTTGAGGCACCATGGCATCCCCATCAATTCTTAAACTACGACTAAGAGAATGAAAGGAACGCCGGTGGAGGAATGCTGAATTCTTCTGCCTCGTTGTGGACCTCTCAAAATCAGCATTTAACTCCAAAATAGGATCTGGAACAGGAGATGGTGTGTGGTAGCTATCAGAGCCACAGGTGTCGGGGCTGTTCAAGGCCTTTCTAATAAGCCACAACCATTTTTTAGCTGGACCATTATCTTCTGTGCCAAGAACATTTCCAGCGTTAAGTGGAACAATCTCTTGAAACCTGAAAATTGAGAAGCATTGGTCTGGTGAGACTTATGGATGTATTTTGGGAGTTTGTAGTGCTATAGCTTGTTGTTGATAGCGCTAAAGCATCTAAACTGATTAATGGAGGGGAGTTCAGAGACTAACCCCAAAACATATATATCTGCAGGAGAAGAAGCATGAATCCAGTCCAAGAGATTCAAGTTTTTTGGTGGGGGCCTCCCACCCACATTCCAGGTCGCAACAAAGATCCTGCCGACCAACAGAACAGGATGATTCAAGATTCATGTACCATGTTGCCAAGAATCAAAATGTGGGTAGTAAAACTGAATTACTTGTAGTCCTGAACATCTGTTATTCGAGCTGAATGAAGATCAAACCTTGCTCGCTGAACCTGTTCGATGTCCTTCTTGGATGATACATCTAAGGATCAGAGCAGATAATTACTGAGAAAGGAAGGAATATGGCAGATGAATCAAAGAAATAAACGACAAGGGCCATCTAGTTGTCGTCTAAATCTAATAAGCAAAGTAGTGTTGAGAGTGTAACCTGTTCTGCTTTTCTTGACTGTACATGCCACCTTCTCAGATAGGTTGGCCCTCCATTGCCCACTCCGTCCTGAGGGATAATGCAGGGATTCGATTAGTGTTCTATGCGACTTTTCAACAGATTAAGGGAAGATCAAAGGAGGAGGATCGACTTCATCTTCTTGTAGCAAAAAAGAATCAGCTGGGCACAAGAAACGACTATAAAGCCGTCAATTAGCACATATTTAGCAAGCAGCAAAGGGAAAGTTGAGATCTTTCACGGAAGCATGGAACCAAACTCCAGGGAGTAGAGTTCTCTAGACCAAAACAACTACCCTAAACACCTGGCTGCAAGTGAATCGAAGGAGAACAGCAGCAGGAAGAGAAGATATCAAGCGTACCTTTGCCATTAGCATCATCTGAATGACTCTCCTGACTTTTGCTCTTGATGTTGAACCATCTTTTAACAAGGGTCTTGGACCAAGACAGCTGCTTCCAGAGAAATGAGACAATAAAGCATGACTACATCAGCAATCTTAGACGCCAAACACAGCAGGTGATCAAAGATCGATTTTTTCTGGGAAAAAACCTTGCTTTTCTTCGGATTCTCATCTCTCATCTTTCCAGCTCTCCCGCATACAGCCACAACAAGGTAGCTGCCCAACCCCTCCGAAGGCGCTGCAGGAATCTGGATCTTGCGGTAGCAAAATGGGGCGAACAACAAAACCCCGCCGCAAAATACTTACTTTTCCCCCCTCTTGGTGCTGCCGAAGGGGACCAAAGAGAAAGAAACCCAAAACACTGGTATCAAACTTGTTTCAAGGAAAAGGATGAGAAACCCAAGGTTAGGCCTAGAATCAGAGATGTCTTGCGATCTACCGCATTAATCGTGGGCTCTTTACACCCAACAAGAACAATGGATCAAGAACACAACCGGCCACTCAAATCCAAAGGGAGAGAGAGAGAGAGAGAGAGAGAGAGAGAGAGAGAGAGAGAGGATTGTTGCCCTTCCTCAGAAGGTTTTGAATCTAAAAACTTGGTCTCGAGGCAAAGAGGCTTGGAAACGCAGATGGAATCCAAAACCTCGGTGCAGAAGCTCAGAAACACCTCTGATTTAGAAGAGAAGCAAGACAATGTGAAGCAGCCACCAGGAAGAATGCAAAGCAGGCCACCGTCTCTCTGCTCTTCTAAACCACCATCTCACAGGGTACAGCGTACAGGGTACAGCAAACAAAGCACTCCATTTAGGGGAGAATAAAGTGGCCACCTTGAGCCTCTCTCTCTCTCTCTCTCTCTCTCTCTCTCTCTCTCTCTGCCTCCCCTTTTGCCTTTGGACCCAAATCCAATGCCAAACTCGAAGAGGGCAATGCATTAAAAACACAGCCAAGTAAGAAAGGAAAATTAGAGCCGCTGCCCTGCCCGGGTCAGTCCTCAGCATCTGCACTCATGCCGCTGCCCCCGGGCAGCTTGATGTGCACTTCTCCATGGAGTCTTACCATGGGGGCAGGAGAAGAGGAAAAGCAGTTGAAGGAACAAAAAAGATAAAGGCGACCATGTGTGTGTGTGTGAGAGAGAGAGAGAGAGAGCGAGAGAGAGAGAGAGAGAGAGAGAGAGAGGCGAGAGATGTCCTCCTCTAACTTTGGTTTCTGGAGTTTCAATGTGTCTGGGTGACTGTGTTTGCATCAGTGTGGGGGGGAGGGGGTTGGGGCAATAAGTGGAATGCACATCATTTGCTTTTGGTTCTAATTTGTCCTCCGTTGGAGTGCCAGTTTTGTATTCATTGTGTTAGAACCATAGAGAGGTGTTTATGAGTGTGCTTGAGCAGGAATGTCTCCTTTTCTTTGCATGGAAAGAGAAGCCTCTCGTAGGTCCGTGGGAGTGACTGAGCTTTCGAGATCACCTCTTCCTAGACCTTCCTTGGGACACTCGAGAGGTTCTCTTCCCCGCAACCAACCCATCTCTCTTAATCGTTCCGTTTGTTCTTACATGGAGAATTAACTCCCATCGCAAATCTTGGCCTCCGTCGGCAACTTGGAACCTTTGCTTGACCATTCTCAAAGGATCTCGCATTGGAGACCGTGCCATGGGAGTTTAGTGGCACAAAAACTCGAGATCAGCGAGCAAACTTAGCAATAATCAACTCGGGTAGAGCATCGAGGACATGGCGAAGCGTCCGAGAAGATAGATGAGCATGGAGGTGATGGCCTCGATGGAGGAGTCCCTACCGACATCCTCAGGCTCACCACCACCCTCCTACTCATGCATGCTTGTTGCGCTTGCCATGGTGATCGGCCACTCTCGAGATCACCATTTGACCACCTGATGACCTGGCCACAAATCAGACGCACGCAGCAATGGTGGTGCTGTTGCATCACCGGGCATTGCCCTGCTCTGATGTGTCAACCAGCCAATCCCATCCCTCCGACAATGGCCAGCGGTAACACCATAAGAACAGGTAATGGTGGGCTCTTTCCTCCATGAGCCATCACAAGGACAAGGTATCATTAGTACTAATAATGGACTGGTGTGGGGGCTTAAGAATCCTCTGAGGCCATGGACGATGGAGGTGACAGCAGCAGCATGAGTTGCACAAGTGCTGGAGGAGATGACCGGCAGAGAGAGAAGTCAAACCGATGATCCACCATCCATGGGCGTTGAATGGTAGCTCGGATTCAATGAAGACATGATGCACAGCCATCACTCCCGTCACCCGAACACCAGACGATGCTCTGATCTGCCCGGCTTAGCATGGAAACGATGGTTTGGGGAGGATTAACATCGCAAAGGACAGTCCAACGTGCGACTGTCGAGGTGACAGAGTAGTCCAAGCCACTGTGAAGGCCACATCGCCCATGGCAGCTCTCCATTAGAAGAGCACTTGCGATGGGAACATGGTGGAAACAAGTAGCTGCAATGTCCACATTGTGAGTGCTCTCAGAAAGGAGACATCAGCTTGCTAGCCATGAACAGAGAGTGCAGTTGTTGTTTGCTCGGTTGCGAGGAACATGACATGGTGTAAGCGGCCATGAAATGCCAGTGGATGAGTCAAATCACAGAGTCAGCGAGTAGCAAATATATGCATATCTTAAGAACACAAAAGAAGCATCGATCACTATCTTCACATGATAACAAATGAAGGAAGAAACTGTACAACTCTTGGAAGATTCTCTTTTGATCTCTCATCCATTGTTGTCGCTCAATTCAATTTGTTTGTATGATACTTTGTTTCTATCTAAAACCTGTATCTACAAGTCAAACATAATTGTCAACAGAATTAAGAGTCCAAAAAAGGACTTTTTAACGGGTAACCATTTAATTTTGCCTAGTTATCGTCGACTATGATTAGAAGTCAAAATCTTTATTGACTAAGATAGTTGATATTTTCAAAAATTTTATCCGATAAGATCCTAAGTGAATCTAATAGATGATTAAATGAACTTGATATATCATCTTAAGCTACCGTGATGTATAAAAATATTTGATTTTTAGATTAAATGGTAGAAAATTAAATAACCCCTACTGTTTTATTATTATTTCACTCTTTCGATGTGATCCCCAACCACCCCTTAATATATATATATATATATATATATATATATATATATATATATATATATATATATATATATATATATATATAGAGAGAGAGAGAGAGAGAGAGAGAGAGAGAGGCGTAGTCAAAGAAGAGTGTTATTGACCGTACTTTGAGCAAAGTATCTACCGTTCTCTTTTACTTTTTCCAGCTTTAAAGACTTCTAAGCAATCTCGCATAGCTTTTGCTCAACTAACGGTTTTTACCAGTCTTTGCCACTCTCGCCTCCGCCGCGGCTTTTTGCTTGTGTCGTTCTCCTCGCCACTAAAATAATACACGTAGGTGTGCTCTCTTGAAGGCCAATCACTAAAATGATATAGTTTTTGCTCGCTCGCTCTCGCTCAAGGTTTGGATGTGCCTCCACACATCAAGAATCATAACTTAGAATTGAAGGGTCATATTAAACTCACATGGTGAGATGAGGCTAAGGGCGATCATGATTCTGGAATCAAGTTCTAGATGGGTTTTGGTTCCTAAACCAATATCGTATGTTTAATTTTGATTTAACCTACTGATTTTGATTGCTAAAAATAAGAAGAAAAAAAACTAAAATATGTCTCTAACATTTGAACTCAAGTTAATAACTTTTAAATCTAAAGTATTAATCCCTATGCTATGGAATAATTCATGTTTTATTTTTATTATTCTTAATTCGATCGCATCTGTTTTCGTTGAACAGAACTATAGTCACCCATAGATGAGGCGCTTAACATCTAAAAATCTTGAAGAAGGGGGTAGGACTTACGAGAATGCATATAAAAATCTTGGTGCCTAGCAAATAATGAATGAGATGTGTTACGTGAACGCCAAAAGGCTCAAATACAGAACAAATGGAACATTTTCATCGTTATAATTGTCGTATTCTATGATTCCACGATGGAATCATCCGATCTCTAAGATATCATAGTAATAATGTACGCAACCTCCATTAGTGTGGCCTTGTTACGTAGTAGCGTACCTTAGAAACCAAAGCCTTGACATGGAAGGGGTGGGTAGAGACAATAATAGGATAGGATGGGGGCCCAAACATATCTCATGTTCTATGCGCATGTCTCCATCCTTCGTCAACATTGAACTCGGAGTGGTCTCTTTCAACCATGATGAGTGATGACCTAAATCTGATTGGCGTAAGAGTTGTATTATTGGTCCATAAAAAAAAAAAAAATTTTGAGCAAGCAATACAAAATACTATCGTAGTTGTTTGATTAATAGCAATTCTAGGCACTCGTAGAAATTTAATCATTTTTGGTATAGCCCGATCTGATAGGATGATTGATTCATTGATTTAAGTTTAAATCACTCACTTTTAATGGTGAAGGGGAAGGAGACCTAGGTTTTGTATTTGGTGGCCTTGTTTTTGTTGGGTGTGGTTTTGCGGAGCAGCGAAGCATGCTATCGTGCGAGGTTGCTACGTAGAGGGCAGGACTTAGGTTTTGCGATGGATGGTTCCAAATTTATTCATGTGGAATTAGACTTTGAAGTAGTTGTTCAGATTTTGCTTCAGAAGAGCTCCATCCCCAATGCTATGCGAAGTACTATTGAGCATATTTAGTCTGTAGATTTTGATTAATATAAAATCTTTTATGTATGTAGAGAAGGAAATAAGATAAGCTCAAATACTATAATTACAAAATTATCTTGTTTTTAGAATTGACTCTCTCGATTGATCTAGTTTTTAAGATCGAATTCTATGAGCTTCCTTAATGTTCTATCTTAGTTAACATATTTCTCTTTTTTTGTGTGTGTGTGTGTATATATATATATGTAATAAACACTTTATGAAATAAAAGAGATGTTTCTTTCGTATGTAATAGGAAAAAAAATCATTTTTTAGTTTATGATGAGAAACAAAATTAATTTTTAACACAATATTGAATTAGTGATAAATAATAATGAATCTAATTGCAAATCATTAGTTGATGTATTGAGTTCTAAATATCTTATAAAAATTCATAATAAAATACACTGACATATCAGCTTAGTTGGCTAATTTGCCGTGCTAATATAGTGGGTTACATTTAGCGGGTGATCAAAATATTTGTAGAATTCATCAGAATGCTTCAGATGATGCATTTAGTGGGTGTTCAAAGTCTTATATAATTATTTAAAATATAAAACTACTATTGCCATCTTACATGTTAATAAAAAGCCATAGTATCACTCAGAAGAAAACAATGTATAAGGTCAGTAAAGTGTATCATTCATAATATTTCATCATAGGAATCGAAAGGAAATTGGTTGTTGTTGCAGTGGTCATAAAATGAGTTGATGGAGAATGGAATAAGATGGTTTAGGAATGTTTTCAAGGGAAACTCTACTTAAATATGTGTAGAAAAGAACAGATGGTTGCAAGTCTCCAAATAGAGGAGCTTACCTGTAAAAGATCTTAAATAAATTTGTGGTTTCTGAAATAATGTCTATATTATGACATTGTAATGTTTATGGGAATTAGTAAGTTGGATGCACAATGATATCTCTTAAAGTTTATTTAAATTCAGATGGTGTAAAAGAAACAATGATATTAGATTTAGAAACTCCTTGCTGTTGCACTCACTTTATACACACAAACAAGCATAAATTTGGACACACAACATGCTGCAGCTGCAAATCAACACAGGCTATCCATGGAGTGTCTCATAAAAATGATTTGAATGTTTTGAACTTTCAGGAATTATAGGAACTGCTGTAAAAGGATTGTGTGCTTTTTGTGATAGATATTTGGTCAAACAACACCTGATGATTCAAATGAAATGTCTTAGTATCTTGGTAGTAAGCATTTTCTATATTGGGCCCCACAGCCAGTTATTCAACTCCTAGGAGATTTATCAGTGTCCATCATTACCTAAGTGTTATCTAAACTAAGTCTAGCAAGATCACTTCCAAATCTACCATACAGCTAAGTGCTTCAAGTAGATTAATGAGCCTAAGCAATTACATGAAACAAGCTGACCAATGCTTTGTCTACAAGTTCTCAAAATTATGTAAGAGTGAATACATATTGATTTATGCTCTTTGTTCCTTCCATATTTTCGTAAAACAACTACCAGCAGTCATTCCAAATGTTGGTTCTTTGTTGGCAGATGTAGCATAGAAAGCCAATGCTAGAAATAATCTCCGTTACAATAAATTTATGACACATTCATTCCTAACAGTGAGATTATTTCTCTTTGTTTTGTTCAAGCCTTTATCCTCCTTCCCTGTTCACTCCACAACAATGGGCAAGAATTTTTTTTCACTTATGTTTATGTTGTAGCTATGTTTCATTTTAGGAGAAGCCTAAGCATGCAAGTTTCTGATTTTTTTTTTTTTTTTTGGTATCTACTTTGCGAAACTATTATGTTTTCCAGCTACATTAACAACAACAATAATATGATATTTATTTCAAGCTCCATTACATAAACTTATCTCATCTACCTTTTCTCAAGGATAACCAAAATGTTAGCACATTTCAATGACTCAGAAGATTTCCCTTTTCTGAAGCATTGGAATGCACAACTAATTTGTTTCTCACTCTTTTTCCCAAAGATTTCTCAAGTTTGATCCTGTTAGAACTTTTTATTTCATGTCGCATAGCAGCTTCCCATTTAGCTCCATGACAATTGTAAACAGCTAATCTCAGTTATTTTAATGGATTTTTTTTTTATTTTGATGGATGTTTGTCAGTATCAAAATATATGATTAAATAAAATTGATTTTGCAAATTGCTGATGTTACTGATGTCCAGCACAAATGTGACTTTCTCATGGCATTTCCTTCACTATCTGTTTTAGAAAGAAACACACATTATTGGAGCCTTGTTCACTTTGCACTTGGGCCATCCATTCTAGAACTTGTGATGTCCGAGGTCTTCTAATTTCTTACATGCCAAAGAGCATAATCTGTTGATAGGATGTTTAATCGATCTGTTCTAACTTGTAGACTATAAGATCACAACCATGTGTGGCAGCTGATGTTGCTTGGCAATTGCAGGGGGACATCATCTGCACAATGATGGGAATAGCCAAATAGCCACCAAAAGCTTCTTCAATGTCTGTGAGCAGTGGTGCAATAATGGTTGAATGTTGTTAGAACTGTTCACTGATAGGAATTGCATTTATTGTTATTATGATCTCTATTGCTTTAAATTTCCTGAAATCTCATATTCTTGTGATCAAACATGATTTAGACATGTTACGGGGAAAGAGTTTATGCAAATTAAACACTGACATGTGGCAACATCATCCTCCTTGTATCTATATTGAGAATGGCATAGTTCAATTGACCTTGGCATAGCTCAAGTCAAACCCAAACATGTATCTCGGCTATAACTAATCATTCGACTAACCCTTTGTATTTTTAGCCCAACTTACAAACTTGTCAATCTAGGAAAGCAGAATTGACTGTAATTTGCGAACACTTAAAAGGGTTTTCTCTTGTAGTTGAAGAACATTTCCAACACATTTTTGTGACATGCTGTAAATGTGAAGAATTCTTAAGAACAGCTTATTTCTTTCCCATTACACAATCTCAGATTAAAGATTTCCCCGTATTTTGCAGCAATGTTTTGTCCTATTAGACTTGCAGTGATAATTAACAGTGGTTTTTCCGAAGAAAACTACAGTGACAAGTGAATCCAACACTGCCACATCAAACAGTAACCCATGACTCAGCCTACTGTTCGAAGGGAAGAGGAGAGGCCATCGTCCTCCCGTCCATCTGCCCTCGGTTCACCGATCGGAATTACCAAGCAGTACTGTGGATTGGTCAGCTCGTGTAACGTGCATGCACTGTGTGGCTTCTTATGCCAACAACAGTAGTAGGAGTCAGCAAGCACACTGATCCCGTGACACCAGGACGACCTTCTCCTTCAAACATGTCATTTCATGGCCCCAATCGGAGCGTTTACATCTCTCCCTGAGAAGGAATGATCGAGTCTCCAGCTGCTCGAACGCCGGTGAGGGTTCTCGGTCGACATAGCTGGATGTGATTTGCCCTGCCGATTCTTTTGTGGCGATGGGACAGTGGTCTGCAACAACTGGAGCGCTGCTGCGTCGGTTGTATCAGCTGCCTCCCCCTTTTCTCTGAGTGCCCTTCTTCGGCTTTATCGGGGGCTGTGACGGCGCGTCGCCAGGGGGGGTGGCTCGGCCGGTCGAGTGCTGCGGCAGCGGCATCACCTCGGGATTCGCGTACGTTGGTCTCCCATGTCTCTATCTTCTTCCTTTGAACCCTGGTCCTGTTCTACTGCTCCATGGCCCTGTCTCCCGTCTTTTTTGCTGTATGACGTATGCTGCTCCCCGCGTACCACCTTCGATGCCCATGCCCAACTCCATGATCACGAGGACTGTAGAGCTGCTTGCTAGCCTGTGAACTTTGTTTGACGATGAACCAATGTGATATATATTTATATATAATACTTATAAAATATTAAAATTGATATATTTAATATAGCGTATCCCTCCAAATACTAAGATCATATCTATCTAGAAATATAGGTTGATCACTTCTAATCATGATTAATATTATTTGTTAGAACTAAGATAAGGGTAAATTCATCAAAGAATTTATCATGCGACGTTTTTATTTTTTAAAAAATAAAATTTTTCTATCTTTTATCTCATCATCTTTATGAATCTTCTTTACCTCATTGCCCTCATCTCATGCATATCAGGTTTCACAATCGATGAATGATAGCCTCATGGTGGGATATCACATCCTTCTCTTTGAATTTTTTTCTTTATATTTTCATCATCTGATGATATTTATTGCTCCCTCTCCACCTATGGTACTATCCACCCCATTGACATCCTCGACTCCGTTGCTACCTTTGTCTATGACAACCTCACTTCTCTCAATCAGATCTAAGAGATCAATAACATCCAAGATCATTTTACTCTTGACATTAATCGTACCATTGTCATCACCCTCGATATCTAAGAGACTAACAAAAATAAATTTCGATGTATAATGTGATGATGATAGAGCCTTACAACAGAGGGAGGCAGAGGTGGGCATGGGGGTGGAGGTAGCAGACGACACGAGGCGAAGACATGGATAATTTTATTTTTTTAAGAAAATAATAAACGTTCTATAGCAATAAAGCAAGATGCTGTGCAGTAAATAAAATAAAAAAAATAAAAACTTGAGATTTTTTTTAGGAATTTATCCTTAAAATAATACATTTACTCTTTAAAGCTTTAAGCATCAAAATGAACTTTTAAAGTGTACTTAAGGAACAGTTTAGCTTATAATTAACTTACAGTAACTAATGTAGATTAGATACAGTGATGGAAATAAAAGTTTTTTATGTTTTGAAGATATATATACATACATATATTTAGAGGATAAATACAAAAATTACTAATTTTGGAGTGATATATTCAATTATGTTTTATGAACATAACAGGCACTTTGTGGTGGATTTTTTTGTAATGAATAGTGGAAAATAACGGCTGTCATTAGCCAAATCACTGCTGCAACAGTGGAAGCTAATTAACTGAAATCACACATGTTGACGTCCCAAATCCAAAAATGCACCTTTTTTTTTTCTTTAGAATTGTGCTGAAATCCGATGCTTTTTCTCTTTTTCTTAGTTGTGATAACGTTCGGTCTAGTGAATCACAATGGTGATGTCCTCCAAATTCATTATAATGTGGTTATCCAAGTCATTATTTGTGGCAAAGTTATCACTCTTTTTTTTTCCCCAAAATAAAAGAGTTATAGCGTTATTGTTGAAGAAATTCCTAAGAAAAACCTCTAAATTTTATTTTTTTATTATCATGGAGTGTTTTTTTTTTTTAATTACCCTTGGCCATTGTCTCACTATCCAACCATGGCCATCTCGACCCCTCATCTTTATTCCATCACCTCTATATCGCTCATAAAGATCTTATGAGTTGCGTAAACCCTGTGAGGTTCTTATTATCGTCTTTATAGTCTTTGTCTCACTCATGAAGGCCTCATAGTCATTCTTACAAGCTCTACAAGACCCTACGTCACTTCTACCTATCTTTTCTCTTCTCGAGAGCACAAGCACAAAACAAGAGTTTGGAGTTGCAAAGGGCAAAATGAGTATGTTCGAATGAGTGCTCCATGACAATACCACGGGGATTAATTGCACAACGAGAAGTGCAAAGCTTGTGATGATGACAGTAAAACCTTCACAAACAAAGCAGAGATAGTGAGGATGACAATGAGAGACTTGACGGAGGCAACAAGAATACTAAAAGAGTGAAGATAATAGGCAAAACCTTAACGATAAAGCATAAAGATAATCTTAACGAGACATTGAGGCAATGGCTGATGAGGCAAAGATAAAAAATAATCTCATCGTTTACAAGATAAGAAATTACATGAGAATAAAACAAAAATAGATATAAGGAATTTTTTTGTTTTTCCTTTAGAAATTTGTTCATTATTATTTAATTATATAATCAGCTAATTATGGGATTGGAAAGAGGTAAGTAGTGGAACAAAAATCAAAGATTAACGAAGGGGCCCATTACATGGATCACATCAGTCACACGTGATCCTGCTTCCTCGGGATTGCGATCTATCCATTTATCAAGCACGTCGCGATCTGATTGCGATCGAAGACATTAACCATGTCCACCTCTTCCCGGTTCTTCCTGTCTTTCGAGTTTTATCTCCGTGGACGACGGCACTTCTCCCTCGTAAGGGCTCTCCAAATGTCGCCACACTACGAACGGTGCCATTACTCGCAAGGCGTTCGTCAAGCTTCGGATGCTGCTACGTGGGATGGGAGATGCACCTGCGTTGCACCGTGGCCCACCTGAATAATTCCCACCAGCTGTGCCTGATTGCAACATGATTGATTGATTGATTGGTTGATTGACATATAAGGGATAGCATACGAATGAATATTCACCCATTTCGATTTGATCATGGTTGGATCTTATATTGCATCCTCACCTATGTTTGTGTTATCAATAATTTTGTTTGCAGATCGATCAGCTTACTGTCAAAGAAAGGAGGATCAAATATAAAAGACCGGGACTTGGTGGCATTTGATGTGTGGGTGATGCAAGAGGCGCACGGTGTTGTGAGAACAAGGTGGATTGGACTGATCATCCATGCAGGGTTCCCAGGTCTTCTTCGGAGACATCCACATCAACATCAGAGCCAGGTTTCCTACGTAAAACTCGAGACAAACTTGCAAGTCTCGATCGCACTAATCCAAATCGACCTTTTGGGGCCACATGTTTGTTTGCACTAGCTCGATCTCAGACTGAGTCATCACTGAACTTGGTATCATGGTTTGTCTTCAGCTGCATTAGCTCTTCGTATTTCTTGCTCACTAAGGTGGATCAGAGGATGGCAAAGGTGTGTTAAGATCAAAAAATTATTGACCTTGGCATGACTTGTCGCTTCTTAGTCAAGCCAGATTGGCTTGTTTGATTGTAAGAGATCTTAATTGACTTCTCTCTCTCTCTCTGCAATATTTTCTCAAAGAAAGAGAAGAAATCTGAATACTACTTGGGGAGGACAGGAACCACAAACAGTGTGAAATCATTTTACGGATCTGCAACATCTTTCTCTTCATTCTCTTTCATCATCCCCTAGGCCATGGTAGGCTCCAATCTCAAGGCTATTTCCAAAAGACTGATGAGAGAGGGTCAGGGTGGGAGGCAACTCCCTTTACTTTCCCTGCATCTAATTTAGAACAATCCAAGGATTTTGCGTCATCTTTTTTTTTTTGCTTTGAGATGTCACTTGGATACATCATATCTCATCCAAAGGAAGATAACTCACCAAGGAGAATGAAAGGATGATGATTGGAAAGGATTCAGATTCATTTAATTGTTGCTTCTTGGATTTTTTTTTTCCTTCGTTCTGCCATGGCAGGACGTGATCTGATGCTCGAAGACAACACATGGATTCCAGTTACTCATTTTGATCAGATACAAGATTTCTGCATGTCCATCTAAAATTCATGGGCTGGCAAAGGATTACATCGAGGGAAGCCAAGTTGAACAAGCAATCTGGTACAAGTTGGACCTTCAATTCTAGTAGGTGATTTAGACTAATACCCACCCATTTCTCTGTCAAGCCTAGCTGAGATAAGGTGGGCCAAACCTTTGCTCTCATGAGGTTACAGTGTGAAGTTACTCGTTGATGCAGACCTACCTGATAGCAATTTTGTTCATATTTTGGGCTACATATTTAGTTTTCCCTTTGGACGCAATTACGATCCTAAGCACGATCAATGTCGGCAAAAGTTACAAATCAAGCATGTGATTCCGAGGTGTCATTTGCTAAAAAGATCGGTTTTTTGTGACTCATTGTGATTTCGATGTGTCATCGGCCGCCCGTATGATTGTATCGTGTGTGAAGAGGATGCTAGAAGATCGTTTGATGGAGTTGGGGCACTCTTTGAAGATTCTAATACTCTTACTCATTAATTCTTCTGGGAGCAACAAGTGTGAGTTAGGTTAAGATGCTGAGGAGTCTCCATGTCAAAGATGCACAGAAAGAAAGGTCGAAGCAGATGCACAAGCTGTTAAATCCTTACTTTTGAGCGTGGCCAGCTGATGATGAGCTTTTCTTGGACATATAATTTGATTGTGTTGTTGACTGAACCACTCACACATCATATTGGGAATTCTGTCACTCTCAGGCGAACACCACGCCTTCTATAAAGATAATCTTTGCTCGACATATGTGAAAGTTTGACTCTGAATGAGGCTCTCTCTCTCTCTCTCTCTCTCTCTCTCTCTCTCTCTCTCTCTCATCATAAAAGACAGGATCAGCAGAGGTAAGTCCCTCCCAGCTTGGTCTAATCACGTCTGGTGACAGGGCTGAACAGCTCAGTAAGGGCCACAAGGCATTGAGCTGCGATGGCACACCCATCTTGGATTTGACATCCCATCAGCCTGTTGTTGCCGACTCTGTCCAATCTTTCACAACTCAGCTGCTTCTTATCCGACTGGCTGCAGGTGGTGGTGGGTTCCTAGAAAGCCAAGCAGGCAATGCTGGTGGTCTTGCTCGTTGCAGCCATCAGCTCATGCCATTACTTCTACAGTCTCGCCCCACTTCTCTCTCCATCTCCCTCCCTTCGACATCAGTGTCAAATTGACATGGTCTCTGGTCCTCTTTTTTTTTTAACTCATTTCCTTATGGCATTCAACGAGGAAGGTTAAAAGGATTTATACATCTATATTTCCTATAGAAATTTGCACTTTTGAGTGCCATTTTGCATAACCTAATAGTCCATTTAATTGAAATCTTCTGTATAAAGCCCATAAAAGAGAGAGATACGGACTTCAAATACGAAACAAAGTTTTCCTTCTGATATGTGACGTGAACTTTCAGCCAAACAATAAAAGTTGGAGCTCAGCAGCCTTCACTTCACTAAACCTTCAGACCTGCGGGACAGGTGAAAAAGAAGAGTTGATAATTGCTCGCTGATATGGTAAAATGGCGTGAGTGACAGAGGAGGAAAACGGGGGCTGTAAAGTGCGGTGAATTCAGAAGCTTTTCCTGCTTACATAAGCCAAGAACGCTGCAAGTTTCTCGCAACATTCCTTCGTACCAGCTTCAGTGCAGCCTATGATTCTATTGCCTGGTGGTGTTGTTGAGATGAGAACAGGGCCTGCTACGGGCTCATGATGAATGCCAGTTGCTCTTGTCTCCACAAACCCTCATTCTTCTTCTTCTTCTTCTCTTTCACTTAACAGCTCCTCAAATAAACCACAGACACTGCACTCTTGCTGTTTCACTTCAGAGTTCGGACAGTAACTTTGATGTATTAAAAGAGAAACTGTTGAAGATAACATGGCATTTAAGAAAGAGAGAGATAGAGAGAGAGAGAGGTGCAGTGATATTATCCAACCAACCCTCTCACGAAACACTCATTTTCGCATGGGATTATAAGGTGGCGACCCTGTCGGCAGGTGCATTCTGATAATGAAGTCAGATGTGTGAAGGCTAATGTCCAAGTTCTCATGCTCGACACCTAGAGATGTAGAAAGCATGATGGCCAGCCTTCCTCCCTTGCCCTCGTTGTCGTATCGTATCAAGTCCCACAGGGGTTGGAAACACAAGAAGCAGGGCAACAACAACAACATCATGTGAGGGAGGTGGGAGAACATATATATGAGCCTAGACAAGGAGATCCCCGCTGGTACCCTGAACACTGATCTTGGATGGGGTTTCGAGGGTTCATGCAATCCAACACTGTACCTTCTAAGATTCTTTTTTCTCTATTCCATTGTACCTTTCAAGTTGCAGGATTCCCCTTCTTGACCATCGGTTGGCCAATCTTGTCCATTCTCTCTCAATCCCGTAGTTGTGCCGTTCAAGTTCCAAAACCATTAGTCCGCCGAACTCTCCAAAAGCACCACAAAAGATGTTTCATGTTTCGCAAAGTCGTACTATAATATTTCTTATGTGCTCGGAACATAGGAAAACCTTTTCATGTTTACATGCCCATCTCTATTTGACGTTAATGTCTTTCTTTCCCTTGTAATCCAAACTCCATAACTTGAATATTATCATGTAATCCTTCTACTGATTTTTACTTGAGCTTTTCCGATGAGGACCCAAGTTTTATCGTATCAGCAACCCTGACAAATGAGAACAAGCCTAATGAGATTGTGCAACAGTAGAAGAAGACGCCTAGTGTCTCTTCGTCTTCATCTCCATCTCTCTCTTTTTCGCTAGGATTCACATGATACCACAAGCTTTTTCTTTATGGGTAGGGAGACAGGGAAAGGGCAGATCAGGAGCCATCCTTGAAAACATGCACTGCCATGGCCACTGACTTCTCTGCCTTTTGCTCAGAATGCTCGCGTCTTGAGGCGCACATGATGACGTTGCTCCCATGCTCTCTCTCTCTCTCTCTCTCTCTCTCTCTCTAGACTGACTCAGTGCACTTTTAAGTGTTATTCTGCTCAGTGGACTCCGGTCTAAGGCTGCTGTAGACCAACATGCCGATACAGAGAGAGAAGAATGCAGTGTGGGGAGACGTCGGGATGTTGGCAGGACAAGGGAGGTGGAGCCTAGCGTAGGACAACATCCATCCTTCGGCTCTAACTGGCCCGAACCCTGTGGGTCCTGTCTTCCGCCGTACCATCACGTTGTACCCATGTACAGTAGTTGTATATGATCATTGGGTGGGTACGTATTTCCGCATGCACTTCTTCCGCATAAAGAAGTATATACATAGAGAGAGAGAGAGAGAGAGAGAGAGAGAGAGAGAGATGTACTCGTTGGGATGCAGCCATGGAGGGCTGCATTGGCTCGAGGCAGAAAGGACGGTGTGTTCCCCGTGCTGATGCGGGAATTTGGCAGCTATTTCCGAAAGTGGGGATTTATGTCCATGAAAGTACGCAAAACCTTCACATACTTGCGATCTTAGGAGATTAATGATATGCTATGTTGGTTCTCATAAGACTATTTCGATGACTCATCACTGTAATCTTCTGGCCTACTTCTCTGACATGATGGCTACCAAAAGAAAATGAGTGTGACTATTGAGTTGCTTGAATTCAAAATGTCGGAAGAACTTTTGCTTAAAGAAGAAAAGAAGAAACTCCTTAAAAAAAGTAAGGATTTGTTACTCTATGAACAAAAAAAAAAATACTTTCGAGTGTTTATTAGAGAGTTGGAGAAGAAAAAATTAATTGAGATTTATGTGAAAGAAAATTTGAACTATTGCCTGAATTAGGTCGGAAAATTCTTATATTTTATTAATTTTATATAATAAATAATTTATTTTTTTCTAGATATACTTGGAGATGTCGGATTATGTAAACATTATATTCATTATTTTTTAGATTTATATTTTTTTATTAACTTTTGAATTTCTCTTCTCAAATAACATTAGGAAACTATGGAAAAGCAAACAATTTATGAGCACAATCAACAATAATTAGATTAGGGACAGGTTTTCTTTTAGATTTTTGTTACACATTTGAAATATTGTTAATGTGAAAAAAAATATATATATTTATACAATTAAATGTCCCAAATTGTGGGTTTTTAATGTAATCCCTACTTTTTCATTAGAAAATCATTTCTTAAATGTATATAAATGTGACCAATAAGTAAATTATGCTTCTATGAAATTTCAACAAGTTGTGGCCAATACATAAAGTGTGTTTGATGTGATTAATGTCATTTATGATGGAAGGTATGCGAAAAATCACATTAACCCTCCATTAAAGCATAGGTACAATTTCGATTGAAGTCTCGAGATCATAAAGACCTTATGAGAGAGTTGATTAGGGGGTGACCATATGTGATGGTTGAGTTTAATTGTTTTGTGATGGTTGATGGGGTGGCACTTTTTGTGGTTGTCATTATATGGAATGTTATTTCTAATTTGATTCTTATTGCATAATATGCTTACTAGAAGCTTACAACTTCATAACTTTCTATGTCCCACCCATTGCGAATGTTCTTAGTGTTGGATGCTTGGAGTAATTAGATGCGTTTGAATTCTATAACAATTCTATAAGACATGAAATATTTGTTGATATAATTTTTGTGCTTCTTGATCACTCCATGGGTTTGAAATAATATGATTGTTCTTATTCATTTAATAATTTACCTTTTTATGTTTTCTTTAACCTAAGCCAAAACATATCAGCTTATTCCTTAACCAGTCTAATTTTCCAAGCATCACAACCATTTTTGTGGCAATTAATGTTGGTTAGAATAAATTAAAGATTGTAGTTTTCTTTAAAAAAAAATTCATCATTCTAAACTTTTTCAATAAGATGCCATTGTTTTTATTTTTCTCAAATATTATCTCTTTTTCTAATTTCATAAATATTTTTCATCGTCCTCCGTCATCCATTGTGAGGCCTCATCATTTTTATATTGCTCGTTTTTTTCTATCCACTATACCTCCACCTCCTTCGATATTTGTGTTTGTGCTTGTGACTAACTATTGGTCTTCATGTCATTATTTTCATGTTTGTTATTTTTTATCAAGGAGCATTCTTGTCCATCATTTATTTTTATTCTTAATATTATTTTTATTTTTATATTTAAAAAAAATAAAAATAAAAGGACGAGATGAATACAATAACAACGACGATCAAGGCCGCGCAACAAAAGAAATGTGACGAAGGACAATATCGAGCATTTATGAGATTATTAAATATATGAGGTATTATATGAAAAAAAAATAAAAAATAATGATACCTTCCGGCAAAATTTCAAGGAAAAAAGAGTTTTTGAGAAAAATAGCTCAATCTAAAATACGTACAAAAAAAATCATATAAAACATATTATTTCTTTTATTATCACTAAAGGAGTTTTGGTTTATTTTTTATCGATGTTGTTTGCTATTTATTGTGACAATGGCAAACGTTGAGCCTCGTAGAAGACAATCAATACATCCATAGTCGAAGTGATTGATGATTGGTGAGATTGTGCTTCTTTTAGTAGTCGTAGGTGGGTGGAGTGCCCGAGCGGCCGACTTCCTCTCTCCCTCTCGTTGGATGTGCACTTTATGCTTTGACGCCATTGTATGTCGTTGGACTTTTTGTTTACTTGCATCCTTTGCTCTGATATGAGAACGATTCGTGTAACTTTGAAGGAGGAGAGGGGAGAAAACACTATTTTCAATGGGACCATTTCATTTTAATAGTATGATAAATATATGTCAATGGTAACGTGTGCTATACATTAAAGTTTGAACGAAGTTGTATTTTTTTATTTCAATTTAGAGATCAACGATCAACATAAATTAGAAAATCGATATAAGATTTATATGATACACAAACTTTTTTCTAGAGTAGATTCTTCACTATACTTTACCATAATAAAACAATCGAGAACAAGGAGTAAATATCCCTTAGAATTCTATTTTTAATTATTTAAATTTTAAAAATTTATCTCGACTTTCTTGATATAATGAAGAAAACATACTATCACTCAAAATATTTTTTTTATATATCTCATTATCATTAAGTCCTTAAGATACATAAAGCATTTGTTGAATAGCTAAATATTACCATGTAAGGATGTTTTTTCCTAGTTGAATTCTTAATTGAGCATAGATTGAATAACTAAACTTTGAAAATAAACCCTAAATCAATGAAAAACATCACAAATTAGTTTAATTTGATAAAAAAAAAGATGCCTATGAAAAGTCAAATAAGGAGATGAAATTTTAGAATATAATCTTCTCATGAGTGGGAACTGTATAACTGTAGGCTTGTGAGATTGCTTGTAACATGGCATAGAAACCTAAAGAACCCAATAATTAAAGTAGCACATCTTCATGATGAATTTTATCTTGCAGGGAAGAGGGCTCATAATTTGTTCTTTTTTTGTCTTGTGTTTCTCATGTACAAACAAAAAACCAATGCTTGGATGTTGAAAGGTCATCTGTATGCTATGGCTTAACAAAATATAAGCACAGTGAAGGTGAGATCATTACAGTGGAGCCAACTATGACATTTAAGATCTATGTAGATATTGGCCCCTCAATATTTTTTATTCAATTACTGATAAAGACATATATTTTTGGACCTACTCTGGTCCACCACAATAAGAACACCAGTGATTTTTCACATCTTTTTCTGACAGCTAAATACATGTGATTTCAATAAGCCCCAAATAACTCCAAGTAGCATAAAAAAACAATTGTCCAAATCAATAATCAACTCATCATATTTTAATTGGATTGATCCACAATTGGGCCAGCCAAGAATTTAAAAAAAAGATGGAATATTTAGTGTACATTATTTACTTGTTAAATACCAAGTATTTCTTTTGGGTTTTTTGGGGGCAAAAATGAACCTATGCATGTGTACATTGCTTGATGACAATGTGAAATATATTGGTGGTGAGAATGGAAGAGAAAAGGTGCAGTGATTTATAATGGCACAACCTCTCCCTCCATGTCTGTAAATTAGTTGGATGCAGACAAGTAGTCAAATTGCAAGGTGGTTCCCATGCCAGTGCATGGCACAACCCCATCCTTCCCTTTAATGGACACTCTGGGAATTAGTCCATCCCATTCCCTTGTGTTCTTTGTTTGATTGGAAGCAGTATTTTACTTGGATCAATAGTAAGAGGGCTTGTCCATATAAAATAGCCAGACAAAGTGTCTGAATCCAAGTCTTCTCTATTATGCCATAACATAAAACACACTCCTCTCTCTCTCTCTCTCTCTCTCTCTCTAATCCAAGTCTTCTCTATTATGCCATAACATAAAACACACACTCCTCTCTCTCCCTCTCTCTCTCTCTCTCCATAAAATAAAATACACACTCTTTCTCCCTCCCTATACTTGTTTTTATTTGCTACAGTGTGTGTTTGGTAGACTCTGCTGCACTAAGGCAACTGTTGTGGCAAACATCCCATGCAAGTTGGGTGAGAGAGAAGAGAGGCAATTAATAAGGACAGTGGCAATGGAGCCATGAAGCAACCCCAACCCTCCCTCTCTCTCCCTCTCTCTCTCTCCCTGTGAGAGGAGCAAACAGGTCTTAGTCACTAGAACAGTCTCAAACCCCTTCTTGATATTCCACTCCAACCCATCTGTCCTCCCTCCGTTCGTCTATTCCGCTATAAAAACACCACCATCGTCCTCTTTCTCCCGACTACCATCTTCACTTACTACTGCCCATCGCCCTTCAGTTGTATCGTTATTGATACTGTTACTGCTGCTGCTGTTGTTTGGCTTTATGGATGGGAACAGAGAGCAATGGCGAGCGGAAGCCGCGCAAGCATACGGCCTTCGGCCGCCGGAGGTCCCCAAGGACCCCATGGAGTTCTTGTCGCGGTCCTGGAGCGCCTCCGCGCTCGAAGTGTCTAAGGCCCTGGGGCCGCCGCCGCCACCTCCTCCGTCGCTGCTCCCACCGCCGGCAGGGGCGATTCCAGAGGAGGAGCCAGAGGAGCTGGTGGTGGTCGCTGGGAATCCGTTCTCCTTCGCGTCGTCTGCCACATCGCAGATGGTGATGGAGCGGATAATGTCCCAGTCGGTGGGTGCTGCCGCTTAAAAATCGCTTCTTTTTCTAGCTCACGGATTGGCGTTCTTCTTCTCCTTGTTATTCACCTCTTCTTAGTTTTAATTTCTTGCAAAGATTGAGACAACTGAGAACTTTCTTCATGAAAAAGAAGCTACTTTTTGTTTCTAGCACAACATATTAGCTCCTGTTCTTCATGTTTTGTGACGCGAACAGTCAAATTTTCTCTTTGGACAAACTCCATGGAGTAATTCTTCCTTTTTCCTTCTTGTTTTTAGTAGTAGAAAAGTCTGGAAAGCAACAAAACGCTTGCTGCTCAATGCATTCAATTATGGTTGAACGTTCTGGAATTCTGACACCCTCATTCCTGAGCTATTTTGTTAGATTCTGCCTTTTGTTCCTTCGCAAGCCGCAGGAACAGCTTCCTCGGCGCCTAATTTTGATCCCCCTGTTCTTATTCTTCTTCATTACTTGGACAATGGCAGGAAGTGTCTCCTCTGACGTCTGGCCGGCTTTCTCACAGCAGCGGCCCTCTCAACGGCGGTGGATCACTCTCGGACAGCCCTCCGGTCTCCCCCTGTGAAATGGATGACCTTAAGGTCCTTTCTTCTCTCCAACGCTCTATGTTAGCTAATTCACCATCATGTGCGTCTTCTCTCCCAAACGAATGCTTATTTGGTCTGTAAATTGAAAACAAGAAAACTATCTTCCGGTGTTCCATCTTTTTTTTTTTTCTCATGGCACTTAACCTTCCTTTGTAAATCTACTTGAGTAATTTTCAGAGCTTTGGTTGAAACAAAATCTAAATTTGTGTAGAAAAAGGTTAGTAATACACTGTGTTAAGACTTCTATGAGCAAGGAAACAGTAGGGCAGAGAGAAACATATTAGTATTTCATTTTAATTTGTTTAGTGTATATCAAGTTTATTTGCTCCTCAAAACTACCAAATCGGAAGTCCAACATGCAAATCCCAGAAACTTTGGTGAGTAATTTACAGACTTCGAGGAGACAGATGGTCTCTTTGGAAGATGGAGTACCCAAGCCAATGCCACCAAGCTATCAATGCCTTTTGAAATTTTTTGGAGGAAGAAACAAGGCCGTAAAAGAGAAAGGAGAAAGAGGAAGATGCCTTTCTCTTCTTCCAATAAAATTCCTGACATCTCTATAATAAGCAGAGTAATTAATTGACGGTGCCTTTTACTAGTTTGCGAGCTTTAGCTTCATTGCTTTTTTTTGGCCACCTTTAGTCCTCCTTGTCATCTTATATTGGTAGTTTTAATCCTGTAAGATGTTGATTAATAGACAAAGTTGGGGTTGACAGAGTCAAAGATCTTGTGAGGATGATAAAGAAGATGAGATTGGTCTTTTTAGGCGTTAGAGTGAAGCCAAAGATGCATCGTGATGAATAAAATAAGGTTCTTTCTTTTGTCTTGTTGCTCTCTGAGCAAAGCCTGTATCGGACAATGGGATCTGTGTTGCTTGAGGTCAAAAGAATCCTGTTTCCTCAGTTCTTGCCTGGGTAAAGAAGCGACCCATGTCAGTAAAAGCAAACAGCATCCCAGTGTTTGCCTCCATGTCTGTCTGCTGTCTTTGATTGCTACTCTCTCACCATCTGTTATCCTTGTGGCTTATCTGATGTCCTTCGTCCTGTATGCAACAGGAAGGATGATATTGCTAGTCAAATGTTTGTCCTTCTCCCTGCCCAGTCCATTCTATGCTCTGGGCGATACCATAGACAGTAGTTTCGGCTAAACAGCTTTCTCATGCAGTGGTTCTTTTTGTTGGTGATTAAGATTGTTCTTTTACCTCACATCTTTAAGTTGGATGCTAATAAATGTCTGATAGTGATCGCATGAAAGGAAATGAACAACTTGGATCATTACATGTTGGGTGCAATGGAATGAATGCAGTATTTCCGGGGAATTACCACGCCCAAACCGCAGCACTACAGAGGGACGAGCAAGACCGTGGGAAGATGGCTCAAGGACAGAAGGGAGAGGAAGAAAGAGGAGACCCGGGCCCAGAATGCACAGCTCCATGCCGCAATCTCGGTGGCTGGGGTTGCTGCGGCGGTGGCAGCCGTTGCAGCCGCCACCGCTGCCGCTTCAGGGTCTGGTAAAGATGACCGCGCGGCCAGGATCGATATGGCGGTCGCATCGGCTGCCACCCTCGTCGCCGCACAGTGCGTGGAGGCTGCCGAGTCCATGGGGGCCGAGCGCGAGCACCTGGCGTCGGTCGTTGGCTCTGCTGTTAATGTCAGGACTCCCGGAGATATCGTTACTCTTACAGCTGCTGCTGCAACTGGTGATTACCTCTCTCTTACCAAACCTTTCAATTCACGTTGTTTGTGTGGTAAGATCCATGAGACTCCAATGGATTCCAGCATTACGAGGGGCGGCAACCCTGAAGGCAAGGGCGCTCAAGGACGTGTGGAACATTGCTGCTGTCATTCCAGTGGAGAAGGGAGCCATGGGAAACCACAACAATCACCACCGCAACAAGCAGCAGAAGGACTTAGAAAGCAATGGCAGCAGTTTCGGCGATGAGTTTGTCCCCGAGGAAGATAACTTCTTAGGCCTCTGTAGCCAGGAATTCCTTGCCAAGGGGACTGAACTCCTCAAACGCACCCGAAAAGGTATCGAATTTATATATCATTCTCATGGTTTTCTTATAAAAGTTCATATCAGAGGATTCATTTCTGTAGATTGTTCTAATTGTAGGTGCACTTCACTGGAAGTTAGTCTCAATCTACATTAATCGCATGGGTCAGGTAACAAAATCTTTCAATGTTTTTATCCTCCAGGTTCGAGATGCCAATTCCAATCAATGGTGTTCTTTTTGCAGGTCATGGTTAAGATGAAGAGTAGGCATGTTGCTGGGACAATTACCAAGAAGAAGAAGAGTAAGTGGCCACACAGTTCTCTTTAGGACGCCCAAGGCCTGGACTCCTAGTTCCTTCTTGTGAGCCTGACTTGTTCTTGGGGATGCTTAATTGCAGATGTAGTTGTAGAAGTCTGCAAGGAGATCCAGGCTTGGCCTGGCCGACATCTACTCCAAGGCGGCGAGCAGCGCCGCTACTTTGGCTTGAGGACCGCGGAGCACCGTGTCATCGAGTTCGAGTGCCTGAGCCAGAGGGAGCACGAGATGTGGACTCAGGGAGTGTCGCGCCTGCTCAACATCGTCAACGAGAAGAAGCTCCTCACCTGAGGAAGGAATGCTGCATGAACCATCTTAACTTAAGATCCGGATAAGAATGCATGTGGAGCTAATTCCATCTCTCTGTTTGTAAAGAGTGCAAGGGAAGATAATGAGATCACTCATAGTGGTTATTTACTAGGTACATATCCATTCCTTGTTCTTGTTAATGCATATACTTAACAGGAAAGAAGGAAGAAAAGATTGTGGCTGGCACAATCTTTGACTGCTGCAAAAGCAAGTCAAGTCAGTGGAGAGATATTATGTTTGGATTAAGCCTACATGTGTTCTTGTCACAGACTGATTGCTATGTTTAACCCAATTATTTCATGAGTTGGGTTCAGGTTTATGTATTAACATGGTAATTTTTGAGTCCCATAAATGTATCAAATTGTGTCATTACTTGATTGATTAGGTTGTAAACATGGAAGGTTTGGTTTGTACTCTCATGTCAAATTTGGTTAAGAGGTTGGATTTGGATTGAGAGTTTTGGTGTGTTGTCACTATTTGTGCAACATGCGCTGTTACTTTAGAGTGGAAGGTCTCATTTCTCGTACGAATGAGCCGCATCCAAGGCTTTTCCATCACCATCAACCATGAGGCTGGTGGCCTGGTGGGAATGCCCACTTGAGCTGGATGATTCATGATTCACACCACTTCTGCGGCGGCGGCAGCAGCAGCAGCACCACCACCACCATAATTGCTGCAGCCAAGAGTGGCCAAGGAAATCAGAATGGCTTTTGAAGAAGAAAAAGAGGGAGAAAAGGAGTCTAAATGTGCTCAAGCTTTCATTACAAGCACTACTGCTCATTCTGCTTCAGAATCCTCCTATTGATCTGGTCATGCAGGTAAGAAAACAAAGATTTCTTTTTTTTACAAGTGATAAATGACGAAAATAGAATTAAATTCATGATATATCGTCAAAATCTTTACCAGCTAGACTAAATAAGATCTTAAAGAAAATGAAAATTCTTTATGGGCAGACTCCTCTTCATGTGTTTGTTGAGTGCTCACCATCCTTATTCCAAACAAGGGGACAGTGAGTGACCAAAGGAATTGTACCTGAAGGGACCAAGAGACAATCTCCATGCATCATATGAAGGAGAACATGCACTTGTCGCAATTAGGACTGGATGTAGCATCAGCATTTAGGATGTCCACATTTCCCAGATGCTGGAAACTTTGGCATTATAATAAATAGTATTCAAAAAGAAAACACATGTTATCGTTTGAGAAGATCAAAAATGTCCATCTCTTTTTGCTCGATATGAACTTGCCAATATGATATTCTTAATGCTTTCCCAGCTGCACATTGGTCTTTGCATCATGTTTTGACCAGTGTGTAAAATTGTGAAACGAAAACCGAGTTTGGCCTTGGGCTGATGCCCAATTCAAGTCCATACGGGTGTTAGTAGCCCACTGCCCATTTCCTTTTTAACCTAAATCCTAACACTAATTAGGAGATTAATGATGATTGTGAAAATTAAAGGAAAAATCACAGCAAAAGGATAGAAATTTTACAACAGCAAAGGGAATTCAAAAAGAAAAAAAATGGTAAAAAAATAAGAAAAAAAGAAAGGGAAGAAGATAAGGAACACACGGAGACTGTTCTCATTCATCCAAATAATTTTCTCATCTCAGGTTAGATCAGATCTATAGTAAATTTTTACTGTGATTACTTGGGGAGGTTTTAGATATTGTGCACAGTGACGTGATCCTTGTATGCTAGTTATTCTTTTTTGATTATTGCTTGGGTTTTGAGTAAGAGACTCTGAGAATTGTACATTCATTATTTCTATAATGGATTTTCTCTTGTTTGTCCCGTGATTTTTACCCTTCACGTTGAAGGGATTTTTCACGTAAATCTTGGTGTTCTATTTGATTATGATTTCTATTTAATTCTGCTGTGTGTTACGGCCTGCTAGTATTTGTTCATATACAAAAGTTTTCCTTGTTTGTTGCTTTTATCCCATCAACCGGTATCAGAGCAAGGTTTTGGTGTTTTAATTTTTGTATTTGAACATGAAGGTCGGTAGTGACAATTGGATGATATGGAAACCAAGAATGGAAGATCTCTTGTATTGCAAAGATTTGTATGGATATTTGCAAGGGGATAATGCAAAACTTACAACTATGACAAATGATGAGTAGAAGAGGTTAGACCGAAAAACGATCGGGTTTATTCAACAGTGGCTTGATGATAGTGCCTTTCACCATGTTTCTGTTGAAAGTTCTGCATATTCTCTTTGGAAAAAGTTTGGAAGATCTTTATAAAAGAAAAACAGCTGACAACAAAGCTTTTTCGATCAAAAAACTTGTGAACCTGAAATATAAAGATGGTACTTCTATTGTTGAGCATTTGAATGAAATATAGAGTATTACTAACTAGTTATCTTCTATGAAAATGTCACTTGATGATGAGTTGCAAGCATTATTACTTCTCAGTTCATTACCAGAAAGTTGGGAGACACTGGTGGTTTCCCTTAGTAATTCTGTGCCAGATGCTATTATCACTATGAGTCAAGTAACAAGCAGTTTATTGAATGAGGAGTTGAGAAAAAAAACTCAATAGCATCTCAGATTGATTCACAGGCACTTATCTCAAAGAACAGAGGAAGGTCAAAGTCTAAAGATATAAATAATTCACATATGGGTAGAAGCAAGTCAAAATCAAGAAAAGATATTGTTTGCTACAACTGTGGTGAGAAAGAACATTATAAGAATCAATGTAAGCAATCTAAGAAGAGCAAGAAAAAGAAAAAAGAAGTAGAGTCTATAGAGTCAAAAGAGAATACCACAGCTATAGTGGAGGGTGGTGATTATTTGATTTTGTCCCCTTCTGATGATATTTTTTCTTGTGTATATCAGGATCTCGAGTAGATAATTGATACAGGAGCTTCTTATCATGCTACATCACGGAGGGAGTTCTTTACTGCCTACAGGTCTAGAAATTTTAGTGTTGTCAAAATGGGCAACTATGGCATGACAAACATCATTGGCATGAGTGACATCCACATAAAGACTAACCTTGGATATAAGTTGGTGCTTAAGGATGCGAGACATGTGGTTGACTTGAGGCTGAATCTAATTTCAGTTGGAAGACTAGATGATGAAGGCTATGATAGCAGGTTTCACAGAGGACAATGGAAGCTCAGTAAGGATTCTCTTATTATAGCTAGTGGAAAGAAATGTCACACTTTGTACAGGTTGCAGGCCAAAGCTTGTGGTGAGCAGTTAAATGCTACAGAGAAAGACTTCAGCATAGAGTTGTGACATAGGCAACTAGGACACATGAGTGAGAAGGGACTACAAGCTCTATCCAAGAGAGAGGTATTGGCTGACCTCAGAGGTATATGTTTGAACCATTGCATTGATTATTTGGCTGGTAAATAATATAGAGTTTCTTTTGCTAGTCCTACTTTATCTAAAATAATGCATGCCTTGGACTATGTTTATACAAATATGTGTGGTCGTTTGAGGATAAGAACTCATAGTGGTTCTATTAATGTTCTTGGCATTAGTGATGTATATTATTTTATTACTTTTATAGATGACTTTTCTAGGAAAGTTTGGGCCTATGCTTTGAAGACCAAGGATCAGGTTATTAGTGTCTTTAAAGAGTTTCATGCCAGAGTTGAAAGGGAGATAGAAAGGTAATCGAAATGCATAAGATCAGATAATGGTGGTGAGTATACAGGATTGTTTAATAATTATTATAGGTCACATGACATTCAACATGAGATGATAGTTCTTGGTACACCTCAGCATAATGCAATTACAAAGAGAATGAATCGTATCATGGAAAAAATCATATGTATGCTTTTACAAGCAAAGCTACCCAAAAGGTTTTGGGATGAGACTTTGAGGATTGCAGTTGATGTGATCAACTTATCTTCCTGTACAGCCCTATATGCTGATCTTGCAGAGCATGTATGATCAAGGAAAGATGTTTCCTATAGGTATTTGAGAGTGTTTGGTTGTCGTGTATTTGCACATGCTCCAGATAATGAGAGATCCAAGCTGGATGGTAAGACAAAAGAATATATTTTTCTTGGCTATTCATATGATCAATTTGGTTGTAAACTTTGGGATCCAAAAAAGCAAAAAGTGTTTAAAAACAGAGATATGATCTTCTTTGAGGATCAAACCCTTGAGGATTTGAAGAAGGAGGCACCAACCAAGACTTCTACAGAAGGATTAGTAAATTATGACCCAGTTACTTCTCTAGGATATCAGGGTGATGGGGGAGATGTGTAGGAAGATGGTGTAGAGCCAGATATTAATCTACCTGTAGGACATGTTAAGCAAGAAAAAGTTGAGGAGCAACTTCCCGCAGAACCTAAGTTGAGAAGATCTTCTAGACAACGTCAGCCTTCCAAAAGATATTATATATATGAGTATGTGATGCGTACTGATGCAAGTGAATCAGAGAGTTATCATGAAGCAGTTGAAAGTGAGCAAAAAAAAAGTGGTTAGTTGCTATGCAGGAATAGATGGATGCTCTACAGAAGAATCACACATATGATTTGGTGCCACTACCATTGGGAATAAAGGCTATGAAGAACAAGTGATTTTTCAGATTAAAGACTCAAGAATATTATTCTCAACCAAAGTACAAAGCTAGATTGGTTGTGAAAGGCTTTGGTCAAAAGAAAGGTATTAACTTTGAAGAGATTTCTCCTGTTGTTAAAATGTCTTCTATTCATGTTGCTCTAGGTATTACTGATAGTCAAGACTTGGAGGTGGAGTAGTTAAATATGAAGACAGCTTTCCTTCATGGTGATTTGGAGGAGAAAATTTATATGAAGCAACCAGAAGGTTTCAAAGTTAAAGGTAAAGAAAATTTTGTCTGCAAGTTAAGAAATAGTTTATATGGGTTGAAGTAAGCTCCAAGACAGTGGTACAAAAAGTTTGATTCATTTATAATTGAAAATGGATATAAAAGTATGACTTTAGATCATTGTGTGTACATCAAATGGTTTGGTGATGATTTTATTATTCTCTTACTTTATGTTGATGATATGCTTATCATTGGGAAAGATATATGTTCAATTGACAGGTTGAAGAAGGAACTGAGTGAGTCCTTTGTAATGAAAGATATGGGGCCAGCAAAGTAAATACTGGGCATGCAGATTTCTTGTGATAAGAAAAATAAGAAGATTTGGTTGTCACAAGAGAAATATATCGAGAAGGTATTAGAAAGGTTCAATATGAGCAATGCAAAGCCAGTTGGTTCTCCTCTTTCAGGTCACTTCAAGTTGTGCTCAGAACAGAATCCGTCAAGTGATAAGGAGAAGTAGAAAATACAAAAGGTTCCTTATGCTTCAGTAGTTGGAAGTCTAATGTATGCAATGGTATGTACGAGGTCGGACATTGCATATGCAGTAAGTGTTACTAGCAGATTTCTTACAAATCCAAGCAAAAAGCACTAGACAACAATGAAGTGGATCTTGAGATATCTCAGAGGAAGCTCTAAAGTTTGTTTAAGTTTTGAAGGTGGACCACCTGTGCTAATGGGTTACATGGATACAAATATGATTAGAGATATTGATACGAGGAAATTCATATCGGGATTTGTACTTACTTTTGTAGGGGGAGTTGTGTCATGACAATCCAAATTGCAAAGATGTATTGCTCTCTCCACCACAGAGGCAAAATATATTGCTGCTATAGAGGTTTGTAAAGAAATATTATGGATGAAAGAATTCTTACAAGAATTGGGGCTGAAATAGAAAAACTATGTGATGTATTGTGACAGCCAAAGTGTCATCCATTTGTATAAAAACCCAACTTTTCATTCCAAGTCAAAGCATATAGATGTCAGATACCACTGGATTCGAAATGTACTTGAAGAAAAGTAGTTGCAATTTTAGAAAACTCAGATAGATGATAATGGAGTAGATATGTTGACAAAGACATTACCGAAAGAGATGCAGGAGATGTGTCTACAGTTGGCCGGCATGGCTTTACACTGAGGAGCAAAAGGGATAGTCTCCCTTATGGGTTGAAGGGGGAGGGTGTTGGGCTGATGGCCCAATTCAGCCCATATGTGCTTTAGTAGCTCATAGCCCACTCTCCTTTTAATTTAAATCCTAACACTAATTAGGGGACTAATGGTGGATGCAAAAATTAGAGAAAAAATCGTAGCAAAAGGGCAAAAATTTTACAATAGCAAAGGGGATTCAAAAAGAGGAGAAAATGGCAGAAAAATAAGATAAAAAGAAATGAAAAAAGATAAGAAACACACAGAAACTGTTTCCATTCATCCAAACAGTTTTTTCATCTCAGGTTAGATCAGATTTACAGTAAATTTTTACTATGATTGGTCGGGGAAGTTTTGGATATTGTGCATAGTAACGTGATCTTTGTATCCTAGTTATTCTCTTTTGATTATTACTTTGGTTTTGGGCAAGAGATTATGAGAATTGTATATTCATTATTTCTATAATGGATTTTTTCTAGTTTACTCCGTGATTTTTATCCTTGAAGAGATTTTCCAGGTAAATCTTAGATTTTTATTTGATTGTGATTTTCATTTAATTCCATTATGTGTTACGGTTTATTAGTATTTGTTCATATACAAAAGTTTTTCCTTGTTTATTATTTTTATCCCATCATTTGAAACTTGAAATTTGTATGTCAACGTTTGAAACTACAAAAGAATCATCAAACATCGACCGGTAATGCCTACTCTTTATAAAGTGATCATACAGACATCATCTTCACAAATTCTTCGAAGTTGACTTGCCCATCTCCATCCAAGTCCGCCTCTCTGATCATCTGAGCTGCTTCTTCATCCGTTAATTTCTCTCCCAGACTTATCATCACGTTCCTTAGCTGCAAGAACACAGAAATACCAATCAGATACGAATGCACGCCCGCATACGCCTTCGTTCAGCTCAGGGAGATCTTTAACGCACCTCGGTCGCGGAGATGAAGCCATTCTGATCCTTGTCGAAGACTTTGAAGGCCTCCCTGAGTTCGTCCTCTGAGTCAGTCTCCTGCCATGAGAACGTGTGTTGAAGAAAGATTGATCGAGGAGAAACCGTTCGGTGGCGTGCCGTAAAGAGCTCTTGCTTTACCTGGTTTAATTTGCTGGCCATCAGGTTCAAGAACTCCTGGAATTCTATCGTCCCATTGCCATTCGCATCGATTTCGCCGATCATTTTGTGCACCTCTGCTTCGTTAGGCTTCAGGCCCAGCGACTTGATGACGGTCGATAATTCTTCGAACGTGATACACCCTGAGAAATCCAGCGAAAGGCATGAGAGGAAGCATAACAGATCAAAGATGGGCGGGTGGGTGTCGAAGAAGACGAAGAACCAACCATCTCCGTTCTTGTCAAAGAGGCAGAAGGTTGCGTGGAACTTGGTGATCTGTTCCTCTGAGAAGAGATCCATACCAAGCTCCTTGAAGAAGAGCAAGATTACAGAAACCTGCGCCGGGACCGGGCATCATATGTAGCCTCGGGTGGCTTTGACTTCTTCCTTGTTTATTTGTCAACGATGTTGACTTTGCCAGGTCAGATACTCGTATCTCCAGAGGCAAAACGCGATTTGGTCCGGTCCATGAAACCGGGTCGGCCGTGATCGCGACCGGTTGTCTGCTTCCTGTTCCACCTCTTGACATTTTCTCCTTTGTCATGCAGGCATCGACGGCTTGGAGATGGATATGGAAGAAGAGGAGGAATTCTCTCTCTAGATCAAGCCAATAGAAGGGAATGTTATGGATTATGAATCTATTCAGCACATGATATCTATTATATGCAAACATTTTAGCCACTAAAAGAATGTGACGAGGTTGTGGTCTGCCTTGGCTAGCAGTATGATTTAGACTCTTTGACAAATGATACATAAATATCGGGAAAAGATGAGAGTGGTCATAGAACAACTCCACGTCAAAGAAGCCAACACTTTGTTCTATTTGAGTTTATAGTGAATGTTAGGTTGGTAATGCAAGTTTGTATCCACCCAATGACTTTGACAAGGAAAACCATGTTGCATTGCCTCAAGAAAGTGAATCTAATAGTTTCATAAAAGCATGTTGATTGCAATCAATACTATCTTAAAGTAGTTGGACTAAATAATTAGATATAATCTTTAAAATGAATTAGATAGATAATATTCGGAGATCAACAAAATGATTGGTGGTTCAAATTCTTTGGCAACAAGGTCAAAAAAAAAAAAAAAAACTATTCTTATAGTTTTCCAAAAGAATACTGTAATGATACAAATGAATGTTTTAATTAAAATTTAAAATAAATATTAGACTCGTCGAAGGTTTGGACGATTTAGATCATTTAGTAAATCCTCTTTCAGCTAATCTTCCCTCGACGATAATAATATCAATAATAAAAACCAAACTTAGATGACAAAAAGATTGGAAAAATCAAACCACCTTATTTTCTCCTACTTATTTACTGTTTCATCTTACTTAATTGCCTTATAAAAAAAAATTCAAATACATTTGTCCCAATTAATGCAAACTTGGATTGCAAATTAATCACAAAATTCATACAGGTCAAATAGTGTTCATGCAAAGAAAACATCATAACAAGACATCCTTTCTTAAAAGCGTACAGATTAGGACTAAAAAAAAGAGCCATGAATAAGAAATCCTTTCTTAAAAACAAAACATATTGATATCAAAAATCGATAACAGTCGGAAATAAAAAAAAAAGATTAAAGATTCTTTTTATTCGGAGCAAAGTAAGAAAAGTAATATTTATGGAAGAAAATATAACTTTAATAGGCATTAAACCCATTGAAACCCGTGGCGTTACCAGGATTTGAATTTACAACAACAGATTCAATCTCTTTGCTGTAAATAGGCTTGTTATCAATTAGAGATAACATAAGGAGACTATGGCAATATGGTTGACATTCTCCTTGTGCAATTGCTCACCCTGGATAATTTAGCCATGATCAACGTAATCGGATTTGTCTATAAGTACATAATGCAGTTAGTCACATCTATTTGATAGTGTCCGCTGCTTTGAGATTTGCAAAAACATATATATTTTTTCTTTAGATCTCGAACACGTTTGATCGCCCCAATCAGATGAAAACGAGGGACAAAAATGGTCGCTTTTGGGCATTTTAGAAAATCTGGAATTCTTCATGTAAAAATAAGAAAAACTGTGCCTCTCTTCCATGAAAAATTAAAATACGTTAAATTGTCCAATTAATTAAATGAGAGGAACTCGACATATCTATTGAAACTGCAACATTTTGCCTGCCTTATATATATATATATATATATATATATATATATATATATATATATATATATATATATATATATATCCTTGTTACTAATAATATAATTTCATCCCTTCGCGCATCGCCACCGGATCGTATCCCTATTTCCTCACAATCGCGAATTCTTTTCCCTTCTCCCCTCTCTTCCTCGCTGCCTCTCTCTCCTTTGCTGCTATTCTCCAAACCTCCGCCAAGACAACAGACCGAAAGAATGCCTCCGAAGAAGCGAGTCGTCAAAACCGTGCGCAAAACCGTCCCCAAGTCCAAATCCAAAACCCCCGTCGCCCCCGCCCCCGTCGCCGCCGCCCCCACCGACGATAACCCTTCCCCTCCCCCTGCCGCTTCCGACATCCCCATCACCCCCGTTCCGGCCGTAGCCGCTGAGGTATCCACACCGCTCCCGTCCTCGACCGCCTCCGAAACCCCCGTTTCCGAGCTCGTCGAACCCACCCCCGAGCCCCCCGCCCCTGTTGCTGCCCCGGAGCCCTCTGAAGCCCCCTCCGCTGCTCTCCCCGAGGCTGTCCCGGAGCCCTCGGAACCTTTCGCCACTGACGCCTCCCCCGCCGTCGAGGAAACCCAGGTTGCAGCTGCGGTGCCATCTGAAGCGCCCAAGAAGACCATCGTCCGAGTGAGGAAGGTGATCAAGAAGAAAATCATCAAGAAGAGGATTCCGAAGGTGGTGTCGTCAGCTAAGAAAGATTCGTTGCAACCGCCGACAGAAGCCGCAGACCTAGAAACCCCGGTTACTGAATCGGGGCTTGAGAACCCTAGTTCTGATGCTGCAGTTGGAGGGGCGACACCGACGGAGAATGTTGGTTTGGAAGAGCAGAAGGATGTTGGTTTGGTAGAGGAGAAGGATGTTCCGCTGCAGGACAAGGAGGAAAGGCAAGAGGAGGCAGTGACAACTGCTGCCGATGAGGAGGCCGGGATGTCAGAACGGCAGAATAGGAGGAAGACAGAGATTTTTATCGGAGGACTGGGTAGAGATGTCAGGGAGGAGGATCTGAGGATGGTTTTTGGGAAGCTGGGCGAGATTGTGGAGGTAAGAATGATGATGGATGGACAGACTGGGAAGAACAAGGGGTATGCTTTCTTGAGGTACAAGGAGGCAGCACAAGCTAAAAGGGCCGTTTCTGAATTCTCTAAAGTGGAGGTAATTGCATTATTTGTGCATCTATACTCAATTTCATCTTCATAACTTCTGATTTTGTGTGCGTCTTTGTCTTCCCCTATATTATTGTTTTTTTGAATCAAATTTGTAGAATTTTGTGAAATGACATGGTGATTCTTCCTTGTGGGACAATGATGCCAAGAATGGGATTCTTGTATTTTGGAGATAATTATGAGAATTCATAATCTTTTGTGTCATTAACTGCCATAGTTGGGGCTATTGTTAGTTAGTAGCAAGCATTGCAACCAGACACAAAGGTCTAATTTGGATCTCGGAATGTCATCTCTCCTGGACCACTTGGTGTTTACCGGTCCGAGTGTCAACTGGGACTAGTATGGATCTATTAGCCTAAATGGCAAATCCTGGTTCCGAAGCTTTAATAATCAGTCCAAACTTTTCTATGCTGTTTTAGACCATAGGAAAATTTGTTGTTACTGCTATGTTATCGATCAAGTTCTATTCTATTGGTTGTACGGGTCATTGGTGGTACAATGTGTTTTGAATAAACATGATGAACATGGTTTATGATTATATTATATTGGCACAATTAATTCCTGCGATTCATGTGGATGGAAAACTAAATTTAGGAACCTAACAATGAGAATAACATTGAATTATTGATCTAAGGAGATAGAGCCTTTTATTGTGCCTCAGAACTTTATAATTGAAGTTAGAAGATTTATCAGTAAAGAAACAATATCTGTTCATCGCATAACCTGCCTAATCTTTTTGTAATATATTTTGGTTTTGATTTACCTTTTAGACCATGCTTTGTTTTCATGGTTCATGTGAATAAACAACCAAACCTTGGAACTGAACAACAACAATCACAATGGCTCACTCAGAAATCTGACAATAGAAATAAAAAACAAAAGACATTTATGGAATAGCTTGCCATCATTTGTATCTTTTGGTTTTTAGGCCCTCATTAGATTACATTTGATTTTGTACACCTTAAACATTGGTCTGGTTGTGGTGTACCAAACTCACTTACCAAAGGTTGAAGGTTCAAAGTCCCAATAGACATTTTTGAAGGTGCTGATTGGTTTAGCTTATAAAGACTTTGATAGATTATCATAAGCATCTATGTTTTAATCCTGCCTTCGTCACTTATCCTTTGCATTTTTTTTTGATTTTACAGTTTTTGTCCTTGAAGCAATATAGATTAGGCTATAACATTATTCTTGTGTGTAGCTTAAATCTTACCAACTTATATCTTTATAAACTCTAACAACAATTAGCCATTTATATTTTAATATAGTCCATTTAGGTCAAAATTTAAAGGGCAAGCCTTGGTACAATGGAATGGTTACTTCTTTGTAATCTGGGACACTAAGGTTCGAGTTGCGAAAATAACCTCTATATTTATACGAAAGATTGCATAAATTGATCATCCCATACCCTGTATTAGCAGGAGTCTCATGTTGTAGGTGCACCATTTTTAATTTTGGTCAAAATTTGAGGCAAGGAGTTAAAGAAATTACTTCTTATTAATGCATAGTTCTTGGGATGCAAATACTATTAATTCATAGTTCTCGACAAGCAGTTAGGTTCAACTTGTCATGCTTTTATTTTAGAACAGTGTTTGTAAAAGTGCTAGGCACTAATGTCCAAAAATGCTTGAGGTGCTAGGTGCTCGTCTGGCGCTCTCTCGAACGAAGCGAGGTGCTCTAGAATATTAAAATATAAAAAATATTTAATATAGTTGATAAATATGATTATATAAATAAAAATATGACATTAAATTGAAAAGATAGAAAGCACCAAATTATATAGTCTATCTTCTTAAAACAAAAATGTCAAAAGACTCAAAACAAATAAAACTTTACATTAAATTTAATCATCATAATCAATATCGTTATTCTGAAACTTATCATCATCTTTTTGTCTATCTTCATCAAAATAGGTTTCCTCCTCTTCGATGGCAGGAGATGAACTTGAGGCTTTTGCATTCATTTTTGCTTTTGTCATCTATCGTGCATATATTTATAATTCTCCAACACCTGATGCTCTTGTCATATCTCCCAATGTCAAACTGTCATCTTCAAATACAAGTTCATCTTCGGTATCTTGCAAGTTCACACTCATTGCCCTCACCAACCATTTATTTGAACCATCCATGCCTTGCAATGGGATTGAATCAATATTATTTCGCAAATCATAATGAGCCTTCAATGCTTGATTATACTTTATATAGACCAGATCATGTAATCGTTGATGCTCTAATCGATTTCTTCTCTTTGTGTGAATCAGTTATGTCATATGAATTAAAAACATATTAATATATCTATCTAAAAAAGAATAGATTAATTGAAATAAAAATATTCTTATATACTTGCATGCTTAGAGAGTCTCTAGTTTTGCTCACAACTTGCGGTACTATAAGTTAAATTAAGAATTTTAATAGCCAATTGCTGCAAGTTTGAGATGAAACTTTCAAATAGACTCTATCATTCGGTTGCAAAATTTAACTTTATTATTAACAATAACATATTGTACATAAAATTATTTATATAAAGTTATAAATACTTGAGGATGTAGTTGTCTTAGATCCAATTGTCATAAGAATTCCAAAAAGGCCATATGGATTGTTGTGTTAAGATAATTCGCATATGATTTTATTTTGTACCTCCAAGTTTGGAACCAATCTTGCAATGCACTTATACGACTCATTTATAACTTTTATATCAAACTCAATGGAGGTGTTCTTATAAAAGAATTCTGGGTTTAAATAATATTCTATTGTATGTAATGGATGATGAAGTTGATAATTCCATCTTTCGTCAATGATTGCAAATTTGTTCTTATACTTTTCTTTATATCCATCAAAAGACTTTTGAGTCATTTTTTTTGCTCTATCAATAGTCTCATAAATATATCCAATTGTAGGCTTCTTTCATTATCTACCAACCGAAGGGCTCAAACAAGAGGTCCCATTATCTTTAATGTATAAACTGTAAAATTCTAAAAGGATGGCATCAAGATGATATCATTGATTCTTTTGCCTTTTGCTTCTTTTTACCATTTGCTTGTCATCCAGTTCTTCAAAGTAAATATGTTTCTCAGGTTGTGTTTTTTGATAATGCACGCTCTGTAATATCAAGAAGGAAGTAGCAAGTTGGATGACACCATATCTCATTAATTCATTGTTGTTTGTGAATTCTCTCGTCATATTTAAAGCCCTGGTGTGTTTATAGAGAAATCCAATGACAAAGATTGCCCTTTCTAAAGTTTTCTTGATGTCAGAAATCTTTTCCAATATCCTATAGTATTAGATCAATGCAATGTGCCGTGTATGGAGTCCAATATAGGTATTGTCTTTTTGCTTTAAGTAATTTACCTAAGACGAAGAATAACAAAATTGATAAGACTTAGGAGTTATATAGTTCTTTCATTCAAGTTAAGACATAGAGTAATTAAAAGATTAAAAAATTCAAAAGATAAATCTTACCAGCTGACACGTAGTTGCTTTCATTGTCTGTTATAACTTGGATAGTATTTTGTTCGTCAATTTCTTTCACAAACTTCTCAAGCAACTGATATACCTTTTTTCTATATTCATATAAGAAGATGCATCTATTGACTTCACAAACTTGGTTCCTAAAAAATAGTTGATTATAAAATTAATTATACTCATACGTCTCTTGTCGGTCTAAACATTTGACATAATCGAGCAACTATGCTTTACTCATGATTCTTTGTGGCTTTTCAACAAGTTATTTGTGTAATCCAACTCTTTTTTTAATAATGGAACTCGTAACTCATAATAATTTGGAGGTTTTAATCCCCCACCATATCTTCTAATAGCTTCAATCATCTCTTTAAAATTACCCAAACGACAAGTATTAAGGGGAAGTATAGCTTGATAGAATAAGCGAGCAATGTGCTGAATCGTTCTTCCCCTTATTTCCTTATCACAAGAATCATCTATATTTGTTTGCCTTAATTTTGCTCTTGACCTTGTTGCTTCTGTGATCCTTGACACATATTTTTACCTTTCTTAACAATCAGGACTTATTTTCCCACTGGCATAGATACTTTTTGAATAGTCTTCTTTTATATTATCTCTAATATGTTGAACATCGTCCTCGGGTAAATTTCCATTAGATCAATTCCTTTGTGTTTTTTTTTTTCAGTCATGTAAACTAGCAACTCTTTTTTTACATTAGGTGGACACTTTTTGCATGCTGATGTATTCTTGAAGTTTTTTACTTGATGTTGCTTTGCACGAAAAATACCCCCTTTAGTAGTCTTCTCACAGAAGATGCAAGTAATTACATTAGGATCTTTAGGATCCTTTAGATAATTGTATTTCCAAGCAAAATCCTTTCTTAAATTTTTTATGAATCTTCTAAATTACTTTGTACACTTGTCATTAATCTTAAAACCCTAATAATAGTTCTAAATAAATGGATCTTAACAGTGCTAAATAGGGGCTAATAACAATTCTAAATAGCGATTAATAGTGCTAAATAAGGATTAGTAATTCTAAATAGGTTAATAGTTTTAAGGATTAATATTAGTTTTAGTTTATTATATGGTAATAGTAGTTAACACTTAACAATAGTTTTAATATCAGTTAAGGATTAACAATCCATTGTTAACATTATTTAATCCACTGTTAAAAGTAGTCACAACAGCAGAAGGAGAAAAGGAGTCACCGACGTTGGAATGTAGGGAAGGAGAGGGCGGTGGTGATGGAGAAACTTTCGGATGACGGTAGTGGCGGGGAAGTTGCGGATGGCAATAGCAGTGATCGAGAAAGTTTTGGACGTCGGCAGTGGCAGCGGAGGAAGCTGTGGACGGCGACGTTGTGGGCGTATGAAGCTTTAGATGTGTTCGTTGATGGCAGAGGAAGTTGCGGTCCTTTCCCTTGTCGGTGGAAAAAGCTGCACACGGAAGCAATGACGATGGAGGTAGTGGCTGTGCACGAAGGCAGCGGCAGGACCAGAGGTGAGTTAGGGTGGTGAAGTACCTAGGGTTTATGGGTCGAGGGTCTCAGGGCAGGGGGGGGGGGTGTGGTGGTTTACTGTTACTATGTATCGTGCTTAGTTGGTTCGATTGAACCAACTAAATTACTGTTCAATCGAACCATCGAACCAGAGTTGACCATTTGCTTTGATTGCTTGCCTTTAACCGAGTACTCGTTCGAGGTGTGCGACGCATGGGTTCAGGTGAGCATCGAGATGACCCTTTATTGAAGTGTGTTGCTTGACAACTGTGCTAGGCTCTCAGGCCTTGCCTCTCCTCACCCGAGCGCCTAGGCGTGCACTCAGGCGCCTTTTCAAAACACTATGTTAGATGTGTTATTGACAAGCCATCCTCACTTTTCACCATGTTATCCTTAATCAACATGTGATGATTGTGATTTCTATTAACATGTTGCAGTTTTGGGATGACAGTATTAGTATCAAGGTTTCCTTCAAGTTTGTTTAGTGATTGTTGTTTTGAGATTCCTAGATCATTCATCGTATATGTTCATACTTACAAGAACCAAGAGAATTGTTGTTGTGCACAATGGCCTAGTCGAGTGGGTGGTAAACAATGCCAAGGATTTGATTGTCTGGACATATATGTGCATGTATGATGTTAAAATTGTTAAGAGTATCAACCCTCCTAACTAGTGTTTTCTGCAATTTGAGGAGAAAAGCCTCAAAAAGATGAAAGCTAGAGGAATGAAAGTATGTTTTTTACTAAAAGATCAGATAATGTTTTTTATGAAAAGATCAGATAAAAGTAGAAAAAGATGAGAATTGTTTGACCTAGGAGGCTTACAAGATTTTTTTTATGCTTAAGTTGTTCGAATCCAAAAATAACATGAATAACTAATCTGTGTCTAGATACCCTTTGATTCTTACTGCTGCCTTTTTTTGTTCGTTTTGTCTGGCTGAATTCTCCTTAAGGCGCTATACTGTGCCAAGACCCTTAAGGGGCTTGTGGGATCTCAGGCAGAGTTTTGTGATGCTTCTTTGGTTCCTAATGGGGTCAGGGAGACTCCCAAAGTTTAAGTCTTCTAAGTGCTTATGGATGTGAAGCAGTTCCAATCAGACTGGAAAAGGGGCAATTATCCCTGTGGTCAATGCCAACTGGATATATGAAGAGAGGGGTCCAGGCAGATGAGCTGCATAATTAATGAACCCTTCTCTAGAATAATAACAAAAATCCATCTGGCTGTGCAATATGATCATTTTGTATTTCTTGAGTTAATATAATAATATATACTTTATATATAAGTCTAAGATAGAATATCTTATTATATAAGTTAATATAAGGTCACAAAGTGACCTTTTGAAAAGTTGTTACCTGGGCTACTACCTACATTCTTATTCTATCCCTTGGGCTTCTTAATTGGTCTATCACTTGGGTTTCCCTAGGCTAATTTGCAAACATGACAAGCACTATGTGACATGATTTATATAGTTTAGAAGCCATTTGTATTCTATGAGTAATTAAGTGTCTGTGTATCCTGTGTTCATGTACAGGCAATCCTGCTTAATTTTTACGATTCTTATCCAACTTTGTTGTGATTTGCTTGTTGATGCTTTCTCCTGTTCTTTTAATATTTTTCCTTGGATATTCTTTGTTGCCATCACATTGAATTAACATGTCAAATACTTCCAATATATTGTTTTTGTAATTTATAATTCTTTTGTCATTGCCTCTATGATTTTTCCTGCTCATACCAAGTTGTGCTGGAGGAAATTCAGAAGATTATTTATTGTTTTGGCTTTGTGTTGAGAGGTAGGGTTGGTACTAATTTTGATCCTGTCATGATGTAAAATAAAGGTCTGTGGAAAGATTTGTGGGGCAGCTGCTCTTGAGGGGAATGATACAATATTTCTGGGAAACATTGATAAGAAATGGAGGAAAGAAGATGTAAGTATTGATAATTTCTCCATAGTAGTTGAACTAATAGAATAGCTTGTTACATGCTTCATGTCTTTTGGTGACAATCCTTTTTCCATGTTGTTGGGGTATTTTGCGTGCAGGTAATTAAGATGTTACAGGACATTGGAATTGAAAAGATTGACACCGTCACTGTTATGGCCGATCCCTATAATGTTGATACAAATCGTGGGTTTGCTTTTCTTGAGCTTGAAACTAACAGAGATGCACATCTTGCTTATAGAAAACTTCAGAAAAAAGATGTTTTTGGCAAAGGCCGAAACATCAAAGTTGCTTGGGCTGAACCATTAAATGATCCAGATGAAGAGCAAATGCAGAAGGTATGTCTCTCTCTCTCTCTCTCTCTCTCTCTCTCTCTCTCTCTCTCTCTCTCTCTCTCTCTCCCTCCTTCCCTCCCTCCCTCCCTCTCTCTCTCTCCCTCCATCCCTGTCTTTCCAGGTTTGCTCATGCACTCTTGTTATCTTCATGTTTGTGTTTGCTTGTGAAGTTATGATAGCACTAAAAACTGGCTCAAGATCTTCACCACGTTGAACATTGATTTCTGTTAATTTGAGAGTTTGAAATGGGCAACATAAGACGAAGTTGGCCTTGGAGCATCTATGATTTTTTTATTGCAACTTGTGCTTTATGGGTTCTAAACTGGTCGTCTCTTGCTTGTGGAGCTGAATTGTGCACTTGGAACTATCCTAATTGCTACAGGATTAGGAATCTCATGTTGTGGGGCTTGCGCCTTTATCAACGATAAATAATGTTTTAACTGTGTCGATTTGTTACTTTGGTCAGGATGGGGTTATAACGAACCATGGTTCATATAATTTTGCTTTATATTTTGCATTACATGTTGTAAAACTAACTTGATTAGTTTTTGCACTTGTGAAGAAATTTTGTTGTCAAACCATTTTCAAGGTATTGACAGTTCTCGTGGTCTATGGATGCCATGCACTGTATTTTATGGTCAAGGACGTGGAGGCATGATTTGCTAATATCTAATTGACATTTTAAAATTGTATATTTGTTCTGTGCTATTTGCAAATGCAGACAAGTACTGTTTCGAGTATTCTTTGACAAAAGAACAAATTTGTTTTGATGGTCTGGTGACCAACAACCAACCAAGATGCAGATCAGACAATTTGTTTGTTTCAATCTGGTTTGTGCTGTACTACCCAAGAAGCCTACTGTACCTAGCCTATGGTCCTTGGTGTTTCTTCTTATTTTTTTTATGAATGTTTACTGATCTGTATTCCTTCTCTATTAAGGCTTACTGCTTTGTACCTGTACTCTTTTTTTTAAAAAAATAATGGTAGATCTCTCTCTCTCTCTCTCTCTCTCTCTCTCCCTTCTCTCTCTCTCTATCCTCTTCCTCCCCACTTCCTGCACTGCTGTTGCCTCCTACTCCCCACCGTATCGCTGCCGCCACCACCTCCTTCACTTGCTAATACACATCTCCTACTCTTCCACTTTCTCCTCTGCTGCCGCCTTCTCTTCCACCCTACCTCCTCTGGCTGGATCCATTATATTCAGAGTGTGATGCACGTATACATGGCACACTGAACTATACTAGTGTTATATCTGTCTGCATAAGGATCAATAGCAGTACCAGGCTATGATTTGGCACCTTGATTGGAACAAATAGTTATTTTCTTCATTTTAATTTCCACATGTTTCAGTTGAACAAATTTGAAAACTTGCCTTGTCTTTTGGTTACGATACCTCATCTTAACCATGAGATGTTGCTAAGATAGTCTCCTCTTGTCTTGATTTAGGTAAAGTCAGTTTATGTAGAGGGCATACCATCTTCATGGCATGAAACCAAGTTGAGGGAGATCTTCAAAAAGTTTGGAGAGATTGAGCGGATTGTCCACTCACGAGATATTCAGTCAGCTAAGAGAAAAGACTTTGCCTTTGTTAACTACAGCACTCGAGAGTCAGCTCTTTCCTGCATTGAATCATTTGAGAAGGAAGAGTTAACTGAGAATGGCTCAAAGGTTCTCTTATGCCTAAGAATATATATAATTGTACTTGTTTTTGGTTGATTTCACTGGACGCTTTGTTCTCCTGGTTTCCAGGTGAATATTAAGGTATCATTGGCTAAGCCTGTGCAAAAGGGAAAGCAGAATAAAGGGTTCTTAAAGTCTACCAGTACAGAGAAGGATAAATTAAAGCCAGTGCAACGTGAGTTATGATGTCTGCAACAAATAATAGTTTTGTTACTTTTTGTTTGGACATTTTAAGTTTTCTTGGAGCTGCTTTAGATTTGAGGTTTTTATTCTGAAAATGTGTTAACATCAATAATCTAGATCCCTTGTCAACATCTAACAGAGAGATACTAGATATAACAGTTACTTCTAGTAAGAAAGTTGACATGTTTTTTCTCTTGCTACATGGTAATCCACTATCCCAAAATCAACATGTATTTTACACTGTATCACTGCAAATGATTATCAAAGCATTTACTAACATGTGGATAGATAAATATGTTTCTCTGTTCATCTGTTAAAAGAATTGCCTTAGATGCAACAAGTTTCTCAATGCTGCTACCTTTTTCATGATGTAATCACTTTTGATCCATTTTTGACTCTTTGGAATGTTCATATATGATCTGCTTCTTTGTTTATGCCATGCATGCAAGTATCATATTCATCACCTTTACATTCAATGTGTCTTCTGTTTAGAAATTATTGTTTATTATGCTATTTTTAGAAGTGTAACAATGCCTCATTATTGCATGCCATTGTCACTTAGTTTGCGATCAATGTTTTAAATATCAGTTTGAACCTATTGTTCAGATCAAGCACCGGTAATGGACACACCATTTGGTACCACAAATTATGCTCCTCAAAATTTTCTTTTCAGTGTTATAAATCAATGGACACTCGGTTTTTTGTACCATACTGGTCTTATTGGTGCTGAAACCAGTATTGGACCAGTATTTGAATCTTTTTTTTCTTTCCCTAGACTGTTTTTGTTGTTTCTTGATGTTAAAACAGTTAGATCACCACAATTTGTTCAATATGAGAAAATGAGCTGATATTTTGCTGTTGTCAGGTATCTATATGTTGGACTCAGTTTGGAAGTCATGCTACCAAACATTTTGTCTAAAATAATCTTAATCGAGATGTGAGAATGATTTTGTTTTTATCTTAAAAGGAAAATGCTTAATTTAAACATGTGCAAAATTATTTCTTGTTGCATTTAAGCTGATCAGACCTGGGTGCTGAATCGATTCCTTGTGTTTGTGTTGCAAAGTTCTTTTGCTAGGTAATGAGGTGCTAAAATGAAATATATAATTCCTGGCAGCATATCAAATTCTGAAATGCTAATAAGTAAAACATGTTCATCTTTACAAGAGAGAAAGATAACTGGGGTCAATAACTAACTAGACCAATAAGCTTGCAAATTCTTACAAAAATTTCTAATACATATAATATTCTTTTAATAAATATTGTTAAATTAACACCTAACATTTAGCAATGTTCTAGTAGTCCTTCAGAAAGATCTCATATTAAATTTTATGATTTCTCTCTGTTATTTAGGAAATCTAGTCAAGATTATAAGTTTTAATCTTCGCTAACCCATATCCCATTTTATATGTCAAAATTAGACTTCACTGAACCTGCCACAGCAAGAACTTCTTGCCAGCATTTTAGCATACTGAACAAGCTAGTTATTTTGACCCCTTGTGCCATTGTTTCTAGAATAGTTTAAAATGACAGGGACTGGAGAAGACTATTTAGTGCTGGAGAAGAGTAGATGAGGGCTGTGAAATGATGTTAATATTTCAGATCTCAATCTCGGTTTTGGTCATTCTTTTATTTATTTTTTTGTTCCTCAAATACCTCTCTGTGAACATGGCTATTTGCTGTGCTATGCTGCCCTAACTTGTGCTATCTTCTCACTGGGACTTGGAGTGTGCACTTTAGTTTTAGTACATCTTTTTTGGTCCTCATTTATTCATTACATGGTTTATAACTTTATATCAATAAGAGAGAGAATCTGAAAATGTTCTAATCAAATATCAACTGTAAGGAGAGAATGCGGGCAAAGCTTTTGGCAAAAGTGAGTTTTATAGTTGAAATACTATGTGAGTTCCTGTGGAGAATTAAGGATGGTGAATGTTGGCAAGTGAGCCATGTATAAATTCGCTAGTGTTGGTGGGAATCTTCAGTAACTATTTTCTTCAGTTGAAAGTTAAGTAGCACACATGATGAGATTTACATAAGAACATTAGCATGTTGTAGTATATATGCCATCTTTTCTTGGAATTTGGTAAAGGTTTCTGTGAAACATATTGTTTTACGTAGATTTAAATCCTAATGGTTGAGATGGAATAATCAAACGGATATGCAAATAAATTGGTTGGATAATAGAACAGGTAATAATTTCTTCTAGGTTTGGTGGGGGTCTGAATGTATAGACTCTCAGGGGCTTGAATCAATGTTTCATTCTGGAATTGTTTCTACAGATTAAATTTATTCAAAGATTTTGGTTATTGGGTCACAGTTCATACTTTGTGCCTTCAGAGTTCAGAGCATCTCCCTTACTTGGCATGTGTTAGCATTTGCACCATCTGTAATTTGTGGATTGGTAGAAAAACTAACAGTAAGATACAGTACCAATCCTTGAATACGGAGACTGATTAATTTTAATCATTCTAACCTATTCAACTGCAATTGGCCTATCAGAATCAGGGTTGCATCATTTGCTTCCACTGCACAGGATCACATCTGTGATCACTTAGTGATTGAGAAGGTCATTTAGGCCCATGCCTACTGACACACAACTTGGTTAGGCTGATTTGTCAGTCATCTGTGTATATGATGATCGACTTGAATTCAATTGTGAATCCTAAACACAAACAATTGTAGATGTGCAATTGTGCACCAACAATGGGCTCATTATCTTTTTGGCATTGATAAAAGGAATTCATGAAATTATAAGAATTCATGAAATATATCAATGTCTATACATACATACATACATACATACATATATATATATATATATATATATATATATATATATATATATATATATATATCTCTGTGTGTGTGTGTGTGTGTGTGGGTGGGTGGTGGGTGGGTGTCTTTCTGGTTCATCTTTCAGGAAGTTTTCCATGTTTTCTTGTGTGTTCCACTACAGGAAGTTTTCCATGGTTTCACCTGTATGAGTAGGTGTTTTCAAAGTAGATGCCTCTCTCCAGATCTTATCTGATCATGAGAGCTGTTCATTTTCTCGAGTCAAATTATTTGAAATTGATTTATTTTGCATTTTAACTCTTTAAAGAGCCCATCTTATTCATTATAGATGGTTTAGTTAGCCTTAATCTTAGTAGCTCATGTATCATTATCATTTTTTATACCATTAAAATCATGAAATGATTTTTTTTTCTTTCCCATATATTTCTGCTCGAGTTTTCTTAGGCAAAATTCGAGAGTAAGTCAGAGCTTTATTTAACCTACCTTTTTTGTGAAGAGTTTTTGTTGAATGACAAAGAAACTAAATGAAATTAAGTTGGTTTAAATCACTAATTTTGGATTATACCATTGAAGTTCTTGTAAGGATTTAATGAATTATAAACCAAGTATATTTGACATTGTATATTTTGAATCATTTCTCTAGGCCAAGTGAAAGCAAGTGTTTCTTCATACAAGGGAAAGTCCTCTGAAAGAGATCACAATGCAAGTGGCGAAGACAAGAAGACTTCTACTACCAATGAACTCCTGCAGGTTTTGAGAGAACAGGCCGCATGGAAACAAGGACAAGTGGGTTATGCTAGAGGTATCTCTTATCCTGAAACTGGTATACATGCCTTTTGCAAGGTTTTAGTTTTCATGAAAGTTTTCTTAAGTTAAATAATTTGCATTTATTTTTAGTTGGACTATTTCCGTTTCATGCTGTCCCATGTAAATTGGCCTTTGGTGCAAAACATGATACAGCATTTTGCAAAATGTTATAAGACAGAATGGAGAAATAGAAATATATACCACATGGTACTTGTATAAATTTGGCCAGTTGAACATTTTAACTAGACTAAGATGTATCAAATGAAGCCATGAAGCTCACCTGTCATTTAGATGAAAATTATAAGAATATAACAAGTTGTTTTCTGATGCCACTTGGGTTCTACATGATTCCTTCCCTTTGTTATCTAATGATAGCACCTGATATAAGCATTTTTCTCATTTATTGTCTTTTGGGTAATAACATACATCCTGCTTACACTCTTTATGTCTTATGCTCTAGCTTTTTCAATATGTTTTGTTTTAACATACCCTCCTGCATGACGAAAAATAGATGATCCTACAACTGTGTTGTAAAATTCTCTCTTGATTTTAAAAGGACACTAGATGTTCACTTGAAACTCTACCTCACTCAATTCTAGCCATTCCATATTAATTTTGTGTAATGCATCCATTTTTTCCGTTGAATAATATATCAAAGCCATATATTTGTTTGAATTTTGAAATTTTTTGGCCATTTATTTCAATTATATACAAAATAATGAAATTATAATTCTAAAGTTGCACATCACTTACCTATTTATCCAGAACTATCGAACTTCACAGTTCACAGTCCCTTTATGACTTTAATGTAGAGTTTATCTTAATGTATTATTATTAACCAAATGTGTAATGGAGTTTTGTGTTGGATATTTTTACTAGTGCAAAAAGGTGATAATTTGAGATTGCCAATTGGGTGGGTGCTAAGTGATTGAGAACTTGCCTTTCACATCTTGCATTGTTTGTAAAGTAGTGTTAGCTCCATCATATACATTGGTGCAGTAACTAGAAATCTCTTTATTTTTTAATTATCATATCGTATGCTTTAGAAATTTTATCATAGGTTATTTCAACTTTCAAGATTGATAACTATCATGTTCTGTCCTTGTTTCACTTTGATTATTTTTTATTATAGTCTAAACACTTGCATTTTTATAAGTAACCTTGGTGAAGTGCTTTCTTCAATTATCAGGATGTTTCTTTTAACTTTTTTTCATAATTATTTACTACTTGATCTTTCAATTACTTTCTTACCTCAACAAGGATAGCTCAAGAACTGACAACATCATCTCCTCCTAAGAACACTTTGATACTATTTTTTTGTCAATCCTTCTAGGCTTCACACCCTTCTTTTCCAAGAAAGAAAAATTTTGTGAGCACAATTCCTACTCTATCCGTATATTTTCTGTCGTATACCAAAGTTCATATGTGGTGTTAACAAGCAAGATCTTCACTTATCTACTAGTTATTTGTGTTCATATATTTTCTTTGTTCTTCATTGAACTAATTTTATGTACTAAATATAGTGCTTTTCTTTTAAAATGTTCTATGTTCCACCTTGTTGGTCTAAATGCTTCTGAACTAGATTGAGAAGAATTCCAAGATTTTGTTTAAGGAATGTAAGTGAGTAAAGCTAAATCTAAGGGCCCAAAATGATGTTTCCGCATCGTTTAATGTACGGGTGAATAGTTTTTTTTATTATATATAATTAGTCAGACTGGACTGGCCAAAACGATGTTCCCGCATCCATGTTCAAACCCACACTGGTACATACAACTTGTTTCATACTGGTCCAGGTGAAACTGCAGTCCATGGGTTATACTAAGTTTATTCGTGACCATGTTTCAGAAAGAGCAAAAGACCAACCAATAAAAAATATTTCTCTTTACTAAAAAGGGAAAAACGAGACTCATCAATTAAGGTTTCAATATATCAGTTAGTCATCCTCTTCTCTGTTCTTTGCTTATTTGTTGCTTTTCCTTCTATTATTACGATTTTTTAATCTTTGCTACATTACTTTTTTTTCATTATCGACCTTTACGTTTGTGCATTTTACATTTGACACCACTCGAACCTTGAGCTAATGAGGTAAACCATTTCAAATTATTTTGAATTTAATTGATGTGAATTACAGCTCAATTAATGTTTATTTGTTATGAGTATTCCTTCAAAACACATGCCTCACCTTGCATTTCACACTTGGGCTTCGTGTGATCCTGGCATCTCAATGATCTTTTGAAGTTTGAGCATCTATGAACTTTGATCAAGGTGTAAAGTTCAAGAAATCTAGAGAATAAGTGCTATAACGTAAGTTTCTAGATACCGAATCAGTTGGCAATACATTGAAGAAGTAGAGAGAGATGAACTATCTTCGATATCTAAGCATATATATATATATATATATATATATATATATATATATATATATATATATATATTGTAGTTGTATCGTAAGGGTGTTTTTTAGATATAATTTGAAATATCATTGTGACTTCGAGTTAGGAGGTATGGTCGCTGACATTGTTTCTTATTGAGTTAGATTATGAGACTGCTTAAGATGCTGTGTGAGAATCTACTTATGAGAATGCTTCTTGAGTTAGATTATTGGGTTAGAGGCATGGTTGATCGTGAAGGAAGTTACTTTGTATACTGCAAATGTGGACCTTGAAATGATAGCATCAAGTGAATTAATAGACTAAAATATCTTGTTTATACAATAGTGCTACCTTTTGGGCTCTATTTATTTAGAGGAATTTGTTTTGTTTTCGTTTTCTCTGACTTTGTGTATTCTCTATTCCTTGATACTTATTTTATTTTTCTGTTGTTTTTGGTGTCACCCTGTTTGTGGCAAGCTGGTCGAAGCCTGAATTTATGGTATTAGTGTCACTGGTAATTTTGCTGGGAGGAGCTCAATATATATTATTTTCTAAAACTACATTGTTTTTCCACTTTCTATGTACGCTATCTTTGGTGTTGGTATGATATCCTATCATGTGTATATTTTAGGTTGGTAAAGTTAGAAAATTGTCTTTTAGTTCTATGACCTGTTGTCTATTTAAGGATCTCAAGGTTTTGATTCTGACTTGATCACTTGATTTTTTTTTTTAAATAAATGATGATTGAAATATAAGTCAGCCTGTATCACACAAGTTCTTCCAAGGATTTTCCTTTTACTATCGTTTGACAACAGGTCCTGCTGTCCAAGATTATTCACATATTGCGGCTGGAGGGAAACGTGCCTTTTCATATACGGTAACTACTGATGTCTTAAAACTATGCTCTCTTGGTCCCATCTGATCATATCCTTGATATGCCACCATTGCCGCAGGGAGAAGATGCAGCATACTCTGATGTGAGAGGATATCCTCGAGCCCGTCTTGACAGTTCTTTTCCAGTTTCGAGCTCAAGGTTTACTTATCCAACCTTATGAACTGTATCTTGCTGGGTAACCTTTATCCAACTTTTTCTCCTATTATTTACTTTGTGATTTTCCATGTGCTGGTCAGCTATGGTGCACATCCCCATGGATTGCCTGGTTCATCTTTGCCATACTATCAGCATCCAAGTGTTGGTTATCCAAGTGGTATGGTTTGGAATTTTGATCATCCATGTAATTTGGGTATTTCAGGCATGTGACGTAACGTTTTGCCAAAATCAGGTACTCGCTATGGGGTGGCAGAACATTCAAGCACCTTCCAGGTAAACTTTGACTGATTGGTCCCATGTAGAAGGCAAAATAGGAGTATTTAGCATGCTTTAGTTGCTGCAAGGTCATGTGAGTGCTCATGATGTCTTCTAGCACTTCTTTCGGCGCATGACACGTATTTGTTTTATTTCTCCAGAGGCAAGGAGTTCCTCCTCCATATGGAAGCAGTATGTATTCCAGATGTAAGTTGGTGTGTCCAAAAAAATATTCAGCGTTCACTCTTTGAACATTCTGATGATGATGCTTCTTTGCTTTGTGCAGACTCGTGAGAACTGGAATGTCTCTTTGCATCATTTATTTCAGCCTGGGACTCCCCACGCCGTTCATCAGAACATCCCAACTTTGGTGCTGAAATGTGATGTTTCCTGGCAAGTTCTGATTGGTTGCCATTAAATTTTCAAATCCCCATTGTATTATTCAGGCCTAGCAAGTTGCTCTAGCGTAATAGCGTCTCTGAGGCTCGATGACTCAGCAAAAGCATCTTCCGCCTTCTTTGCCCCTTTGACATGGACATGTTCACCTACATGAGCCATCTCACTTGTTAGTGGTTTGAGCACTGTGATGTTAATTTATCGACTCTTAAACCAGGCTGTGCATCAGCCTTGCCATAGGTACAGGCTCGTCCAGTATGATTTGTATGGTACATGTGGTTAGAGTTGTTACTTTCTGACATGAAAGGACATTGTCTAAAAGGTTCATACTGTGTTCGCGAACGGGATTCCTGGAAATTTTTGGTCTCTCGAATCAGTCTCACCCCTATGCTTCCCTTTGTCTCGAGCTTATTGAGATCTCTGACACGGGATTTTTTTATATTCGCTTGCTTTCCTCGTGGCCTCCGAACAAACCATCCTGATACATAGAAAGTTGTTGCAAGTGTGGTGCAATCCTGATTTAACCTTCCTGTGTAGCTTCTGTAGTTTTCATCATATGGTCTTAAAGATGCAAGGCTTCCGAATATAAAAAATAAAAAATAAAAAGACCAAGAAAAATTAGCGATAGTCGACATCAAACTCCATCCGATGGAACTCGTCTGAGAGGCTGGTTTCATAATGCGGCACCATGTGGATACAGATCAGCACAAAACATATATTTGTCGCCGGTCGCAAGCAGGCAGGCAGACACTGCTGCTAGAGGCCTTCCTTACGTGTCCTACCCTACCAATTAAGCTAGAAATGGATCCCGTGATCTCAGCAATGTCCATCATACACACTTGATGTTTACCCTACGAACTGTGGGAGTGCTCGTGGTGGATTTAAGAGGCTTCTCGCCCGTTGATGGGAATTTTGAAGCTAGTATGAGATTGCCTTGACCTCTAGTATGGAACCGACCCATCATTAAACACTATTTCTCTCGAGTCATGTATGAACATATTCTAGGTTTGGCATTTTGTCAGGGAGGTGACTAGGTATGACCCGCACCATTCATCATTCAACACTATTTCTCTCGAGTCATGTATGATGTTGGAGGTTGGGTGTCGGTGGTGACAGGGCCAACAGAGGTTAATGATTGATTCAATTATGCAAAGTGGTGCTTCCACCGTGGAGAAATCAACAACCTTTGAAAAATAGTCGGTAATTCCTGCAGCCACCTCCAAAGCACACTATGAAACCTCATATGATCTGCTACGAGGTAGAATCAATGAACCCAACATTTAATAAATGAATTTAGAGTTCGGTCATATAATTTTTTTAAGATTTTATTATCTTGCTTGTTTCAGCACTCCTGCCTTTTTTTACTGTGATGTGCTCACGGTGTGCTGCACTCCCGATGGTCAGCAAGCATGTCTTGCAGCCCTAGGTGAGTTTTATTCTCTTTCTTTTAGGTTGATAGACCCTGCTAACGCCATTTGATCTATTGGCATCATACAAGTCCTTCAAAAGTTCACGAACACAGAGGTTCGTTGTCCTCATGAAGCAGCTTGAGCTTGCATTGGTTGTCACCATGTGCTTGTGAAGTAATCATACAATATGCCACTTCGGAATGCTGCGCCAAAATCTGCACACTGGAATAACCAGCAGATGGGAAGTTAAACTTTACCTATTCAATATTGATAGAAATAAGTGATTCATGAATATCCTATTATTGAAAGAAAGAGATCCAAATATTTAGGTTGTACTAAGAAATCAAGCAGAAATTACGCTCCTTGTTTTTTGTCCATTTGGCCCAACTGGACACTTCAGATTTGAGAAAAGGGAAACAAGGAATGGATGAAGAGCGACTTGCTTCATAAATGCACAAACAAATCAGAACTCCAAAGAGGAAAATTTTCCGATTGACAATTCGTTTATTCTCATATAGAGGAAATAAGGCCATGAAGGCCAACAGGAAAGCCTTTGGTAGAGCCATTCTTTCCTCGAACGGAATCACAATATGCTCAGAAAGAAACCTACTCTGTATGACATGAAACAGGCCACAACTACTGAATTCAGCTCAAATAAATGAACTCCGCACTACCCCCTCACGGGCGGCACAAGCAATGCCCAAGCTTTCCACTTTCATTCTTTTCCATCCGCTGCACGAAGTGATCCCAGCTGCACCGGCGCTTGAGTTCCCACCACCTTTGATGAACCATAAATTGCTGTGTCAAGGCCCTGGGACTTCTCCTTTTCGACTTGTTCCCTGATCCAGAAGTACGTGATCCTCAGCCCATCCTGCGGAATTGCATGGAAAAGTTCAAGATTTGCATTGTCCATGGTGGTCTGCAAGAATGAAGGACTGGATTAATCGAGCACCTTCAATTTCATAGTCGGAGCCCATCCCAGCTTCTCCTTGACCAGAGTGTTGTCTGAGTTTCGACCGCGAACACCCTCTGGACCAGGAATGTGATGGATGGGAAGCTTCTTGTCCTCGAAGCTAAGAACAATTTCCACCATCTCGTTCATGCTCACCATTTCATCACTTCCGATGTTCACCGGCTCCCGAAAGTCTGACTTGGTCAATCTGATACACAAAAACAGCAGATTGATAAGTGGCAATAACCGAGTGATAGATATCTCTTTTGAACACTGCAGCAATCTTTACATTGCTGCCTTTTACTTCTATAGCAGAGCTACAAACTTCTTTGGTTCGCAGTCTGGAAAGAACAAACCAAACAAAACATCGTGGCTGATAGCATTGCATCAATAATTACCTTAAAACACCTTCCACACATTCATCAATGAAAGTGAAGGATCGGGTTTGCAAACCATCACCCCACATCTCAAATCTATCCGTAGAAGTGAGAGCCTTTCTGCAGAAAGCAGCGGGTGCCTTCTCCCTTCCACCTACAATGTAAAAAGAGCATCAGATGTTGCCGGGCAACCAAAGAAGAATACAAAGCTATGATTTCTTTGACAGACTACCGCTTGCGGGTTACCTTTCCATGTTCCAAAGGGGCCATATATGTTATGGAACCGGCCAATGCGACATTCGATACCAAAGTCCTTGTTGTAGTGCTTGCACAACTCCTCTGTTGCCAGCTTCTCCAAACCATAAGCATCTTGAGGCTACACACACCCAGTATTTTAGTACATGACATAGAGCTTAGATTACATACTTCAAAAGACAGCTTCACCATCTAATAATACCCATGATTTCTGATATTTCAGAACTAACCTCAGCAGGCCAAGCATCAGACTCTTTCAAGCTAACATTTGTCTCCAGCTGCTTGAATTCAGGATAGATGCAAGCACTGGAAGCATAAAAGAACCTGCAAGCCATCATTGTGAACACTCTTTATCACCCTCAACTCTTGCAAAACCATGAAATATAACAAAATGTCCAAGAGACCATAGGGTCTACTATCAATTAGAGCATAGCCCCTTGCGTTTTAGTTATGCAAAATGAAGACATCAGGACAAGAAAAATTAGATTAATTTTCAAAGATGTCAGATGAACAACTGCAACAATCTCTTATGCTTTTTATTAGATAAATGGACTTCAGAAAAAAAAAAAAACTTGATAAATGGTGTAGTTTTTTTACAATATGTGCTGAATGTGATTATTTAGAAGAATTAAATTAGCAAAAGTTAAAAGATGCCATGTTAACTACATCCACAATAGCATGGTATTTCAGGAAAGTGTCTTTCACCTACTTGATTATCCAAATGTCATTTGTTTTGTCTTTGAACTTCTATCATACTACATATAAATTATCTGAAGATGCTTACAAGCACCCTCGAAATGAATTCAAAGGTTCTGTGGGATCATGTGCATCTCTGCAATTTTTCTGGAGTATGCAATGTCGGAACATAACCATCATCTATCGTCTCTGTTAACACAAAGTCTTAAGTCGCTCAAAATAAGAAGCAAATTTCGGTGAACTTGAAATCGATGCATGTAAAATTAGCTCAAAGCACAAGCAGATTCCACTTTGCATGATATATCTTCATTTCATGACAATTCTGAACCTTTTTTATCTGAAAAACTTTGTCACGTAAATCAAACTTGATGTAGATGTAAGTTAGAGAGCTGTACAAAAGCAAACTTCTCCTTTGCCATTTATGATCTAGAATCAGAAATTAAATTGAAGAAAAGCTAACTATTCAGTTAACTTGTAAGATAGTTTGAAGTTGTCACTAAAGAAAAATTAAAAAATTAAGACAAGCTGAGCAAAAATCTACGTGATACGAAGGAAAGATATAAGAAGTAGAGTAGCACAAACCTTTTTACACCATTGATTCTTGCAGCTTCAAGCATGTTAAAGCTGATCATAGTATTATTGTACATGATGACAGAGTGGTTGGACTGGATGAAACCCATTCCTCCCATATCAGCAGCAAGGTTGAATACATGATCGGCGCCTCTAGTGACCTTGAGGCAATTGTCCATGACCCTTAGATCGACGAGATGGAACTCATGGCAGAACATGTCTTCGGTCATGTGCTCATTCTTCTTCCAATCGGAGGCGATGATGTAGTGTCCCTCGCTCTTCAAACGCCTCGCGATGTGGGAGGCGATGAAGCCTCCAGCACCGGTGATGGAGATTCGGAGCTTCTCGTAAGGCCAATATGGTTCCCTCTCCAAGTTCTCACAAGTGTAAGCTCCATAAGCGGTTCCCTCATGCCCGGTGCTGCCCATCCTGCACCATTCGATGAACTTGCATTTATCTTCCATGTTTCTTTTCAGAATCACATCAAAACTTCAAAGATGGACAACGGGAGCCAAAATTATGTAGAACAACAACAGTATCAATAAAGTGAAACTGGCAAATAGAGATCAAAAGAATATGTTACACCAGTTGTATGTTCCACACCAACATGGTTACAGGAGAAATATTCCATGACAAAAGAGTGGCTAAAATCCACATTGAAAATTTCCCAACGACGGACAAGCTGTCCGACTCTGGTGATAAACTATGATGATAAACCACCAATATGAAAAAGTCACTTTGGCATTTAGTTGAACACTAAGAACCCATAATTAACCAAAGCAGAGGCCACCACGAATTAACAGGGGAAAGCGTACAGTCACCCTGTATAAAACACACATCATATAGAGAAACTTAGGGATGATGGAATCCAACCTAACTAGATCCATGAATTAGTCCCAATAAGAGTAACGCTAGATCGTGCCTCCTTTCTACTCCCATTATTGATTCGAATCAAACCTGTCACGGCCCATGAGGTGGGAAAGAAACAACGAAAACAAAAACAAGAGCTTGATCTTTTTGTTCTACTTCTTGTTTACGGAAAATAAACTGCTTGAAATGTCAGAAAATTGTCATCAAAGTTCAAGCTTTTCAACACGAACATCATGAACAAGGTGCAACTATATCCCCTCTTGACCATTCTGAGATTTGCAGTCATAACAAGAAAGTTACATCAGATCTTATTTTAAAGAAACAGGCAAAAAAACCATATGATTCCTTAATCTTCATGTAATAATCCGAAAAACGGATTATAAGATTAAGCGATTCCAAAAAGAATGGTACCTCGGGAGAGCTTTCAACGGGAGAGATGGGAAGCTCACGAGGAGGAGGAGATCTACGAAGCCTTTCGGTTCCTACCCTATACAACGTCAAGAAATTGGAGAGAGAGAGAGAGAGAGAGAGAGAGAGAGAGAGAGAGAGAGAGAGAGAGAGAGAAATATATGAATTGTCTCGCTGCAGGTAGCACCGACGGAGGTCGAATCTTCTGCTTTCCTCGCACATGACGATGGATTGTTATTGCGCGTGCAATAATAGGAGAGGAAAGGATCGCATTCCCTGCAACGCGCATGTTGCGCACGTAGAATTCCTACGCGCATGTTGCAAAGTGTCTGCTTTCATGTTTTGTCGGATCTTGTGGCTACTCAGTCAACGGCCGTGGCTATGCCTTCACGGAGCGTAGCGAGTGCGCGTACGCATTCCGAGTGGGTTTTCGGTCGAAGGTGCAACACTCCGAGCTGCTAAGAAATTAATACGTAACGTAATACGACACTCGTCTTGTGTTGTGTTGTTCATATGAATCTCACATAACACAGTGTGGAAGAAGCCGATGTTGATGAGGAAACATGAGATTGTGAAGCCTTGAGAGTGCAAATTTTGAAAGCAACACTTGATGACATTGGCAATTAACAAAGAGCAATGCAAGACATAGCAAATTAAGTTGATCTAAAGCAGAACATTGTGGTTATGATGGCATTTTACATCATAAGAAAATCTTTCTAGTGTTCTTAAAAATCTACATTAGGACCTATTAAGTCAACTTTTTGATTGTCTAAGGTGGAATTAATTAGAGCCAACCACGATCTTTCATGTCTAGCTTAACCCATTCTCATTCATAGTGGTGAATTGAAGCATTTTTTACTAGTGTTCCTTCAATGATTAATTTAATCCGAGATTCAGAAGATTTAGAAGGAATTCCAAAACCATATACCGAGTGTGTTTAAGAAATATACTAAGGAAGCCCTTTTATAATAGGCTCTTAGGATGATTATTCTCATTATCAGCATCAATTATGAGGAGCAAGTACACCTTTCTCTTGGTCTTAATCATGGATATATCATGCAAAATCTAGGACACGAGAATGTTTCAGTCGACTCGACAACATAACATCAAAATATTATTCACATGGTGTTAAGGTGCTGGAGATATGTCGATCATGTAATGCTCTAGTGTTCGACGTATTATGCTGATATTTATATTTAAAATAGCTTAGCTTTTAAGTGTAGTGGTAATCAAATTCAAAACTTTACACTTAGATTAAGATGTTGAAAGGAAATTTCTTTAGGTCAAATCACTGATAGAAAAAAAATCCGATGAATTTAATATTAAAAATGATAAGTAGGGTTATCAAATAGTTCATTTTACACAAATCCAACTCTGATTGACTACACAATTATCTGAACCCATTCCATACCCGGTTCGAATTCCTATTTTCTACTAATCTTGCTAAAAATCTAGTTAATATATATAAACTTATTTAAGTGGATCAAATACCTACATATTTTTTTTAAAGAAAATTCCAACCTCTGTGTACAGTAGAACAAATTTCCTTTAGAACAATTTAGTGGAAATAAAACCTTAGACTTATGTTTGTGAAAAATAAGTGCAACTTGCTCTGTTGCTGTCCTCTTAAATCAGGGCATCAATGATGCCTCAAAATTTGCACACATTCACATGCATCTTCTGTCAATGATTGGGAAAACGACACAGCTCTGCAACTGTGCATTGTACCATTTAGCACAAATTTTCACTGCACAAACACACACAAAAAAAAAGGGGGCACAATTGGAGTTTCTAATGGGCCGCTCTCCATAACTCAAACATCAGTGTCACAAGTTGTACCAAAAAGTTATATAGGTATATCAAAGTAATGCTTGGATAGTATGCTGCTCACATGAGCATGCGATTGTACATAGGCACTACATTTGATAATTTAAGCTTGTGTGCCACAGAGGGAATTGGACTCCACATCAAGCAACAACGTAGAAAATTGAAGAACTGGCTTGATAGAACTCATGAACAACACAAACAGAGCATAAAAAGTGGCACCCTTCATGCATCCGAGATGACAATGGAAGCAATTTCCTGCCTCCATCGTTGGGCTAACAAGATAGCATTGTGACCAGCAGTTCCAGAACTTTGTCATTCCTGGTTCTTGTTATCAAGAGTGGGCTCAGGATCCCATGCAGTAGCATCCACCTGCACGGGCGTGCAGGGACTGCGCCTGCTGCAGATCCGATTCTGAAGGTTCTCCAAGCTGGCCACCCGTTTCATGGAAGCAGCTCGATTCCTCTTCCCTCTGGCTGCAGTCCCATCTGTGACATCTTCGATCAGTGGGGCAGAGGCAAGTTCCAGTACGCAGGTGTTAGACTTCTTGTTGTGTGCCAAAGCCTGGGAGAAGTGAGTTGAGTCATCTTGGATTACAACAGCAGTATCAGAAGTGGCATCAGATGAGGAGTTCCCGGTGCAGGGCATGTTAATTGTTGAAATGGGAGAAGGCGCCCGATAAAATGGAGGACACTTGCCGCTTACCCTACCTAAGGTGTCCTCTGCCATCTTCACCTGAAATGCAGAGATGAGAGCGTGGAGTAATATCAGCTCACAGCTACAAATTCACAGCTGATGAGATTGTTAGATTGATCTCTTATTCAAAAGAATCTATCACATAAGTTAAAAGTGAATGTGGCTTCCACTTGTTGGAATAGATTTTAGAGCACTCTCAAATGTACACTAATTGAAATGGCACACAACGAATGCTAATTACTGCACTGTTGTATAAAAAAGGAATCTGTATTACCCAGGTGCTTTGAAGTATTAGCTAAACAACATAAGGTGACAAATTACATAGGAAGAGCAGATGACATGACCACTTACAAGATTGGGATGGTCTCAACCGCTTGCATTAATTGGATCAAATATGATGAGACGGTATTAGTATATAATGCCTAATTCATGACATTCAACAAGCAATAGTTGCCGATTTACCTCTTACCCTGGTTACTAATAAAGAGATCAACTAAAACTCAATTGCGAATATCTTACAAGACTTTGTGCCACTTTGCACCATCCCATCAAACATTTAGAAAGGAACTGAGTCCTATTAAAGCAGCCAGATATAAGCTCATAAGTCCTGTCCTTCAGACCTTTTAGCACCAATTAAAGGAACATGAAGTTCTTAATTTGTAATTCATGTCATGCGGTCATTGAAAAGGAGTATTTCAGAATAACTTAAAAGTCCTGTCTTATACCTAAGACTAATTTGGGTGGTCAATGTTAGCTTATTTAGCGTTCAGCTAAGTAAAACTTGACCCTTCTATTTGCCAAAAATATTGACTCAGAAAGCACAAAGAGAACTACTTAAACAGAAATAAACCTGAAATAAAGAAACCCCATTAAAAATAAAAAAAATAAAAAAACCTAAAAGACATCTTAGATCAAGCAAACACCCACACAAACCTGGTCAATTATCATCAGCTTCAACGGATTGCTTCAGATTGATGATTAGTTGTGATTGAGGTCTTCTCTTTGCATTGGGTATAAATATGGCATAAATGCAGGTCAAATGCCCACCTCTCATGAGGGCTTATGCAGCCTAATTAATCAAATGGCCAGCAAATGGAATGAGGCAATGTACCACCTGCATACCATAGTTGCTTCATATAATATTAGTTAGATCAATAAAAAATGCAATCTTTACCAATATTAAGTTTTCATAGAGAGCCACCACTTGAGCTAACTTAATTTGATCATGATAGCCAAATGATTCTGATCATTCAAAGAAGTTAGCAATTAGAAAAACTTCCATGAGGGAGTATAGAATATAGGACGAATCAACTAATGAAAATTAAAGAGCTCTCCCATGTATGGCAAGTAACCAACCAATAACCTCATGGATCAATCTCATCTTACATACACTTGCCCTGGTGCGAAGTTGATTCGAGCAAGTGAGCGTGAACAGAACTTATCGCTGTCCAATTAAGCTCCATTCTTCTTTACTATATAATCTTGAAAACATGTACATTTAACTCTTCTTCCTATTTAGTCTATAATGAATCAGATGATGAAATCAATTCTGTTACTACTTTTGAAGACTTGAACATAACTCTCCAGCAATAATATCCTCAAGCCTACTAATGAAAATGGCCGTGATAATGTAAAAGGACAAAAAATTTAAAATCTTTTACATCACTCGATAGTTGAACATAAGTGCAAGTGTGACAAGTAGCTTACCCTGGCTCTCAAAGTTTCCACATCTGCTTTTAGTAACCTGTTATCAGCAGCAGCTTCATTGTACTTCTGGTTCATATTAGTAAGACGCTTTAATAGTGATGAGTTCTCAACTCTCAATTGTGAGACCTAATGAAAAATGTCATTAGTTTATAAAATTCCTCATCTTCTAAAGATGCAAAAAGAACTGACTAATTTAACGATACTTGTGCCTCAAGCTCATTCAGATGTTCTTGTTTTCTCCTTCTTGAACGTCTCGCTGATTCTCTATTTGAAAGCATCCTGAGCAAGAAGCAGTTGAAATTCAAATCCAAATCCCAGTAGATATAAAGCATCAAAAAATAGACCCGCAGTTGTTTCCCAAACAGATTATGCAACAACCACCATTATTCTATGTCTTCTAAGCTTTTAAACAGTCAAAAATCATTTTTCTGAGCAGTTTTCTCTAAAAAACTCAACACAACACAGGAATAGATCCTTGGGAAAAACAGATAACACAACAAATATAGATGAAATCTGGAAGACTGACTCCCAGAAGCAGCGTGAATGAGTGCTAATTAAGTTCATATCTCGAGGTGTTTACCTCTTCACACGTTTCATATGCACAGCATCTGCATTCTTAGTTGTATCTGCCTCCTCCTCAAGTTCATCATCATCTGACAGATGTCTGGATGACCCACTGGCAACTGGCTTCCTTGAGGCAGTTGAGTTCTTCATTTCAGTAAAAGATGGAAGCCCAGCAGATCCACTATCTGCCATGCATAGCACATCAAAACCACTACCTAATCATGTGACAGTAAATGCAACAGAAAAGAAATATCTGAAGTTATAAGGCATATCTGTCCTCCATAATTGTCAGGAGAATTTGATAATCAAACAACCATATAAGCAAAGCCTTAAATATCAGGTTAGTGCTGATTTTGATTACCTACTGGTCTGCTAGCAGTACATTGAATGGTTTTTTAACCTATACTGCTCAGTATCATTGAATAAAATAATGAAAAAATAAAATGAGGCTTTATGTTTCAATACTGATACTTTGTTGGACTGATATAAACCGATGTGTTGAGATTTGAAATCTTGCATGTAGGTTTGGTGAACCATGAATTTTTTGTTTATGTAAAAGTGTAAAAAAGTATCCATCCCTCCCTTAATTGGAGAAATAAATTGGTAAACTTTCAACATATTTTATATTGACTAACCACGGAAACATGCAACTTTAGTAATCAAGTAATATTTATCATTTGAAGCATCCACCATGAATCCAATTTAAATTTAGCATTTGCCCAGTAATAATGACAATACTTACTAATGTAGAGTGCTACCTTGAATCAGATAAGTAATGCAGCAATTATAGTCTAAGAAAAAAGATGTCTAGAACACCGTAAAATTTCTAGCTACACATTTTCCAATGGTTTTGTTTCATCTTGATAATGCATCCTTAAGCATTCCTCAAAGCCTCAATTAGAATTGATATGCTTCTGACCCTTGTTGCTTAAGCCTCTTTTTATTTTTTTATATAGTATTCATCTAAGACATTTGTTGCTTCTCTTGGTTTTTGTTCGATAATAAGCCCAGAGGAGAAGGTTTTGACCTAGAACAAGAAGAAATTTTGATCTATTTTTCCCTCAGATTAAATAAACTGAAGATTTGGCCTACATTAGAATCATTTGTGAATGCTGTATGAATATATGCGAGAAGATACTATATTCAAGTGGTACTAATACAAATACCAATTCTACAGAAGAAGTCACCTTAGTGGGATATCAGGATATAACCAAAACCTAACTCAACGTGCAAGCACGTTTCATGGGGCATGTTCGTCTTTGCGCATGTTACTGATAATATATTCTAAGCTAATCGAGTCCTACAACTTTCATCTACATATAGAAGAAAAATTCATAGCATGATAGCATTATCTTCAATAAAGAGAAAATTTTCAAAGCTTCTGCAAACTGTGTTTCCTGGACATATAATAAGGTACATGTGGATGCATCTGTATCTTTGCTATCTTGAAACCAAGTACCAGTGTCTTCTGAGACTGCTTGATATTGCCGTATGACATTCGTAAGAACTCCCAGTATCCTTCATATTTCTGGCCTTTTAAATTGTCTAAGAGCGATGTTACTTTCTCATTAGTTGCTCACTTGATTATATACTAGCAGGAAATTCTGAAGACCTTGAACATTTTTAATCTTAACTATAAAATTTGTGTGTCTCCTAAATTGTTGTTTCTGCTCATCTTTTGTTATCAGTCACTGCAAAGTAAATTACAGAATTTTTTTTGTTCATCTATGTCAAAAACCAAAGGGAAAACCGGAAAACAATATACAGTACAAGGAGAACTCCAACAGTATCCTACTTGAAAATGTAACTGGGTTTTTAAAAAAATAATTAAAAAAAAAAAACACTTACAGAACCTAACAACATTGGTGTATGTAAAAGTTACTTGTATGCAGTATTATACCGCTCGTAGGTGTCTGAGATCCATACTGTGAAGAATCTAAAGCCGGTGAACTTGAGAGATCTGCACTAGAACTCTGAAAATATAGCAAAGCAGAAGCCATGATGTGGATATTTATTTGACTTAAATTTGTAGCTGCAATGGGGGAAATGTGATAAGAGAAAATTCTTTGACAAATACTCTATGGCTGGACATGCACCAAAAATGTCATATAGTTGCTTAAAAGAGACAACAAGTAACAAAAGAACTTTGAAAAAACAGCATAGAAGAAAACAAAAAATGAAAACCAACTTGGTGGACATTTAAACAAAGCAAAGAAGAAAGCAGGTATTCTTTAACCATTTGTTTTGCATTCATTTGCGATAATCTGGGTTGTAACTTAAAATACATGTTGAACTAATCTTAGAGTCTAAAGACTAAATAGGTAGATAGTAAGCATGGTACTTCTATTGCCCGTGAGCTTGCCTCCCTTGAGTGCCTTGCACAACCTCTGGTACAGGTGTTTCAATGAAGCGCTGCTTGGGCGCTTGCCTGAGCCTAGTTGCCGGGCGCATCAAGCGAGTCTCGAGTGAAAAATGGGTTGAGTTCATGCCTGGTTCGATTGAACATGCAAGTTGGTTCAATTGAACCAACTAAAGTGCCCTAACACAAAACCCACCACCCCCCTCGAATCTTGTATTTTAAGCATAACCCTACGTTAGTCGTTGCTGCTTTCGTCCGAAACTTCCTCTACCACCGCCACCTTCGTCCGAAGCTTCTTCTGCCACTATCTTCATCTGCTGCTTCCTCCGTTGCCGCCACCATCTTTGTCCGTAGCTTCCTCCTCCGCCACCATCGCCTTCGTCTGCTGCTTCCTCCACCACTATTGCCTTTGTTCGCAGCTTCCTCCGTTGCCCTCTCCTTCCCCACCTTCCTTCATAGCCACCGGTTACTCCCATTCTCCTTTCCTCATCTTCCTCCATTTATATGTTTTATATTTTAATATTTTGAAACGCCTCGCTTCGCTCAAGCGAGAGCCTAGCGGTTTGTGCGTTTTAGGACCTCGCACCTTTTGGCGTCTAGTGTTTTTAAAAACACTATTAAAGACCCTTTAACATATATTCTTTTTTATTTCAAGAGATTACATCCATAACTACAAAGGCAAACACTCAATGTAGTTACAAATAAACGGTAAGTTTGCAGAATTTTTCTACTATGAAAATATGTAGTAGATATGGTAATTTTCAGTATTGCTTAAATAAATTATTCCAAATGTTTCTCTATGGTTCATCTTCCCTTGGTATGAGATTTGGCCCATCAGAGTTTTATGTAATAGTTAAGGTAAATCTAGATGGTAGAATACCAAAAGATGGATTTAGAGTATATTCATCACAAAAGTTACAATGTTATGACATAACAAGGTTGAACTTTTCATATCTACCAAAGGATTCTGCGTGTTCTTTGCAAGATCTATTTTCTTTATTCTTTTTAACAAAGAAAAATTGTAATCGTCGGGTTTGTCAATGCAATGAACCAATCATTTAGTTTTGAAATGTTTAGGATTAACATCTTGTTTGGCTCAGACCCATGATGCAAAAAGTAGATCCCAAAACCAATTGCATTGGTCATACTTAAACATTAAAATATTCCAAACTAGTCACTTATATTGATAAAAAAAAAAAGGCCAACTAGTTTCTTTATATTTAAAACACAGTTTAAAATCTCACCTCAATTAATTTTAATAAAAAAGTGGTTTGGGCTTCTTGTTTTCTTTATTAAGAGCAAGAATGTCCTATTGAGCTCTATCACTTCCCACCTCCAAAGGAAGACCGAAGGAGGGAAGGGAAGTATGCTAGAGAAAAGCAAAGAAGAGTATTGTAGAGGTATGTTTTTTTTTAACTTTCCTGTTCCGTTGGTACAAAACTTAATCCAACAGCAGGTAACCCCCTGTGCTACCAGAATTTGGAACCTCTAGTACAGAATGGAACAAATTATTCCAACAGCAGGTAACTTCTTGTGCCACCAGAATTTGGAAACTTGCAGTGAATTGCTTATAAGTAAATCTTATTATGCATGTCACAGGTTTTTCTCAATTGGCACGTGTTCCATGCAATAAGTTGAAAACATTGGTGACCACATAAATTAGTAACGAAACAAACATAATGTGTTTGTTCTTTAGCCTTTTGATTGAGATCTCAAGGCAGCAATCACATTAACATAATTGCAACATGAAAGCATTACCTGAGTTTATTGTCATTGATCACTCAATTAACTTGCCCGCACATAGCTCAAATGTGATCAGAATGTACCTCACTCCCGATGTACCTTGGCCTTAACCTCACCTAACTCCTTGGTATTGTTCTGACATATGACCTTGGTTAGCACACAAATACTGATGGAGGAGAAATGGAATTAAAACTTGAAAGTGACAGGTCAAAAATACCAACAGGGAGATGTACAACCTACACCAAGTATTTCCAAGGGAAACAGAGCAACTATGTAACACTTGCTGTAGCCATGACTCAGGTTTGAAGTAAATGTTTCAGTATTCATTTTGACCACAGCCACAACTTCAAAGTCACACATTTTTAGTTTCTCTAGTTTCAATAGTTCCAGATAAAACAGTTCCAACCAGAAAGTCAAAAAGAAAATTGTAGATGACAAAGAAAACAAAAATAACAAAAGCATCTAGAGAAAAATGGTATACAAAATTCCAAAAATCAAATGCATTGTTGTCACTACGGTGTTCCGTGGTACTATGGTGAAAATAAATAAATGTATAAAAATGGTAAAAGATATTAAAATCAATTTAGTGATCATATATCTTGATTGTCATGCATATCTAGTAGCAATAACTAGATTCTGTCACCAACATCTTCTAGAAGTCAATAATATTAAAAGAGAAAATTTTGGTTTCAAGCTGAAAAATACATGAATAAATTGCAAGTTATTTGTGTTTACAACTTAGTTTAAAATAAAATTGAAATAATTGAAACCTTTAACTCCTCACAGCTGTTTTCTTAGACACAAGTGCTTATGATTTTGTGGTTATCTCCTAAATATTAAAAAAGTTCTACTGTGCAGCAGGCCAGCTCTCCACCACTGTTTATGGAGATTAGCTGACAGTAGGGTTTGACTCAAACATGAATTGAAGTTTTGTAAATCAATTGACAAAATTAAAGTTTAAAAACCCAACAAAAAACTTTCTCCAAAGTTAAAAGACTAATGGCGTAACTTAGGTCAAACTATTAAGAATAGGACCAAGACAAACAAAATTCTGGAACTGCTAAAGCAGAATAGTTTAGGATGAAACTGTCTGAGATTTGACAACACTCTGAAGTTACCCATCAGTTTGCCAGCAAAATCCTCCAAGGTCAAGGCCCTGAAGTGCTTTGAACAAGATGAAGGCACTCGGTCATAGCAAATTAATATTTGGTAATTACCCAAGAACAGAAATTTCGAGCTAGAAAATGAGAAGAGAAGTACCCGAGACATGGCAACTGCGGCGCAGTACAGATCAAGCTTCCGCTTCAGAAGCGAGGCGTACTCCTGTGGATCGACGCCAGCGAAGGGATTGGACGGCTGAGCATCGACGGAAACAGGGGCCTCGATCTCCATCAGCTCACCATCCTCCACCGCTCCACCGCAAGGATCAGAGGGGGGAGCACAGGAAATAGACTTAGGGATGGTGGGGCTGGTAGGGGCGGCAACAACGTTCTCCAACTGCCATTCCAGCGGGCTCTGATTCATCGCAAAGCGTGGCCCTTGATGGTCATCGCCGGCAGCTGGCGTCGGTGCGGCGAGGGAGGAGGCCCAGGCATCGTCGGAGATCTTCATCGCCCACTCCATCTCTCCTCTACACCTCCGAATCTCGCTAAACAACATCAGAATTGGGCATCTCAATCATTTACTATAGAAGAAGGAAGAGGAGACGGCGGTTTTTGCTTTGGTTCGTTCGGTCTTGGGAGGCAATTTATAGGGGGGAGGTTGGGGAAGCAGGCGAATGCCAAGAGCATCGAAGGAGTTTCCCATAAACACCCCATGTCTTGCAAGTGGCACCGTTAGATAGCAATGCTGGTGGTGCCGTCAGAGTTCCTTGGCTTGAGAGGCGTGAGCACAAATTACAACAGGCAAGCAACAGTTCCAAGGCTTATTCTCCCTCTTTTGTTCTTTCCTTGTACCTGAATTATTTGATGTGTGTAGTTCTTTTTATTGTGGGTTTTTTGGGACGTGAAGGAATATGAAGTCACCCAACTTGCCAATAAGATTGTGGCAGGTAAGGACTCGGGGGGTTTTGTCGAGGCAATAAAAAAATTGATTTTTTTTGGTGAGGACCCACCGAGGAGATCTTTTTCAAGGCTGACATTGTTCCTGATCGGGAGCTGATATTTTACTGGGCATTTGGATAAGGGAGGGTCTGATGGCCACGTAGGTTGATGTCCTCTGACTTCAGTCATATCCACTCAGGAGAGCCATATAGATATCCACATGTACGTCGAGATTCAGTCCAACGAATCGACGCAGCAACGCCGGCCCATCCAGTCATCTGTCCGTAGCCGATCGAAAACCCACCACTCTGCAGGATCTGCCGCAATCGCCGGGCAGGGTGAGCAGCTCGGAGAAACGGGGTCCACCGCCGCACCATCGGACCGATACGTGGTAGAAGGCTGTTGGTCCAATTGGGGGCGACTGTCTCGGAGTCCACATCGTCTCCTCCGTCCAAAATCTACGAGATTCTATCCCGACCTATGGGATGCTGCCACATCAGCAGGTGGCTTTTGGGAGATGGTGATGGCTGAACGTCTCCAATGACGTGTATAAAACTAAGTAATATTTGTGAACAGGAAACCTGATCCCCAGTAAAACTGTGATAGGACTAGAATTTAGTTCATGTTATAATAATTGTATATCATCGGTGAAAAATCACCCCAGTAGTTAACTTATTGTAAGTGCAATCCACCGAATAAGGATATAAATCACATTATAAATGATTATGTAACATCTATATATGGAACAAATAATTGCTTGCCTGTATCAGGGTGAAGATTGACATGATTCCTGTTCAGATACCCGGACATCGAGTCCAAATAACCTTGAAAAAACAGTAAACCTCCATTATTCTCTTTTAGATTTGTGGCCAATGTTAGGTCTTCTAGCAGAAATCATCACAGATCAAAATAGAGAAGAAGATGAAAGGTCAAAAGGATACCAAGTGTCACTTGTTTTGTACTAATAAGAGTCCAAAGGGCTTGTTAGGAGTCCAACACCATCTAAGATACCCATTGGTGTCGTTTATACTTCAGTTTGTCAAAGCCACCCACTTTTTGACAATGATGGCTATTGAAAACCAAGATTAAATACAGAACGCCATATGGCTGCAATTTCTCTTTATCTTGAGATTCTCGATATTCATGGCACAACTCAACCGATGATCAGCAGGCATCGAGATCCCCGCATGGTGGAGGCTTTGGCTCCCTGAGCAAGCTAGTGTTCCCTCCAGCTGGTCCGCTCCTAATGCGATCAGGATTTTGCATCCCTACCTGCAAGAAGTCGGAAATCAGTATTGGGCATCTGGACAGATCAAGCAAAGGATCAGGCACCAATTCAAACCACTTACTGGAGGTTTTTCTCCCCTTCTCAACATCTCAACAATCTCAACGACTCGTTTGGGTGTAACATCTTCCTGGAAAGGGAAAAAAAAAGAAAGGAATAGTTATCTGACGTGATAATTTTCTACTCGATCATAAAAGTCAGTAGAAATCATCAAACTGCAGCATCAAGTGATATATATCAACAGATGATTTCAAATTAATGTTATTTCTTAAACTCGTCAAAAAGTCTATAGTAGGGGAAAAAAAAATCATGGGTCATGTAGCATCTATAAACTGCTCATGACCTGAATTCAGGCATCTTGGAATTCCTGAATGATACAAGAATAATACAAATGAGATGGAATTTCTTTAGTACCTAGATCAGCTGGAGTCAATATGATCGGTGCTAAAAGTGCCTCTTCTAATACTCATGCTGCAACCATTCTTCACCAACATTTTCCTTCAACTAATATTATTCAGCTTCCTTGATCCCTTGCGACTATTACCACCAGTTGCAAGTTGTCAATAGTCTCTTACCTATGTAATTATATGATACAAACACAAATCTTCTCCCTATATATTCAGCTTCTATGCTGGGAGGCAAAGTGTCATTTTTGTAAATCCCTGTGGAAACGATATATTGGTATTCATACAGTCAATGACAAGATCAAGATAAAAGACAAATGTTCAGATATATAGCCAATTCCCTTTCATTGTGGTTATGCCAAAAAATAATACAATCCACGATATTCCCTGATGAATTGGGCATAGAGTAATCGCTGGAAGACAAACAATCAAGGAACAATCTAAGACAACTGTCATTGGCTTACCCTAACATAAAATAAGTCTTTCTTCATTCAATACAGAAGAAAATAACAAATAATGAATATAGACAAATAATTTTTGCTAGATGTGTGGCCGGTATCACTAGAGATAATTTGTTTAGTTCTTTTTTCTTTTTAGAGGAATAAGACCAATTATATTTTTGGAGCAACAATGGTAATGCTTAAGTGTTCAATGTTCTCTCTTGCTTTATGATTACAGAGTTCATAAGAACTTTAAAATGCATAAGAGAGTTCAGAAGTACTCACATAATAATAGTATGTATATCCTTCTGAACCATTGCCGTAGTCAGCCACAGTGATCATTGGAGCATTAACACAACAGCCCTGTAGAAAACCAGGATTGCCATAAAATTGTGTTGTATCAAAGAGAGATCAAGCAATCACAGCTTTTTTGGGTGAATGGCTTGACTTATACCAAAAAATGCAAGACAGAAAATTCTGACAAGAATAAATCTTACCATGCACTCCATTTCATCAACAGAAAACATTCCATCCTTGGTCACTTCTGCAGATTTCATATATACAGGCTGGTTTTATGGAACCTTTGTTCAAGGTTTGAATTCCATGTCCTATGCATTGTATAGTAAAAAAACACTCACCATTGCGCTTAACACCCAGGTGTTTTAGCAGGGCTTCTTTGATCTCACGAGATCAACGTATCATGCAGGGTGTTGTTCCACAAACCAAAAGATGATACTTACCAACCTGCACCAAATTAACAATATCAGAATATGCACAAATGAATGCAACTCAGTCAGGAAACAAAGCTTCAAACTGAATATATATCATATATTGGACAGTTCAAATGTAGCAAGACTGGCGCACCTTTGTCCGATTAAACATCGAATAGAAAGTTGCAACTTCATACACACGAATAGGAGCAACCTCTATAACTTTAGCAATCTGAAACATCAAATATCAAACAGAATTAACAAATGAAGCTCTTGAGATGAAACAGAATGAACTTGGCAAAAGAACAAGACATCAAAAGTTGTTGACCACATGAATGGAATTAGTGAAACTACAAAAACAATAAAATGAATGGACAAAACAGAGTAGAACATATAACATCATTATAAGCACAATTAAGCCAGAAGCTAATTGCAGCACCTTCGGCCCTAGCAACTTTTAAACAATGTGATTTATGAGGTAGTAAAGTTTTGCCCCTAATAATTCTGTGAGAGGCCAACTATTAAAATGGATATAGCAAACCACATAATTGACTCCTATTGGATACTGTTCAAAGACGTCTGGTCTCAAGAATAGGTACATAGTAAATGTCAATGCAACATATATAGTCTGGTGGTACACATGGAGGATTGTCAGCTCTTTATTTCCATAAATTCAATTGAAGGAGATCATGAAAACTTATAGAGCAACTTATAACATTTCTCTTATATTTTTCTAATTTTTAGACTTTACTCCTTTTTTGAGTTTTTATTTTATTTTAAAATTTTAATTTTGTTGGTCGGGTTTGAACCAACAGAACCATTTCATATTGAGCCTACACACCTAGCCAATATTGATAGTAATTCTAGCTTTGCAACCTATGAGAGACAGATGGGAGTATCAAAGAGGAGGAAACCAAAGGAAGGGGGAGAAGGGAGTGGGATCAATAAAAAATTAACGTCGTCGCTTGCTTTGGAATTCAAGGCTCATCTGCTCACTGCCAGCATAGCTTACCTGCACACCACAAGCAGAAGACTAGGCCAAGCCTAGTACTCAACTAAATCCTAACTACTTAAGTATAACTAATAAGTTATAGCTTATACATCTAAATAAATATATTTAATTATATATTATTTAATTTTCTTGTCATATTTATATATTTAAATTTATCCTTTATTAAAGAAAACTATTATGTTATTTTATGATAAAATGTTTAGAAAATTGAAAACAATATATAAAATAGTAAAACATTATTTTTGTTCATGCTTAGTAAAATAATATAACATTAAAGTTAATGATAACAAAATTAAATAATAAAAAGATGCAGTTCAAATTTTTATAATAGTTACCTATGTTTCCCATTTATGAACGTGAATTGTTGACTGAACTCACACTTGAAAATTTTTCATCTTCAACAAATGGCCAATCAAAAGGTAAGGATCAATCAGATGACATTTAGAATCATTTTTGCATTCTTAGCTTCTTTCTATTTTCTAAATTATTTTCTTTTCTATATCTTCTTTATTTTTATTTTAAATTATACTTCTATCCATAATCCATATGATCCAGTCAATCTGGTTGTTGATTTTTATCCCAGTTCCACTTTTGCTACCTAAAAATTTAAGTTGCTAATACAATGCATTCACACAGGTCCAGCCAAATCATTCCAACATGAAGTAACATTAACTTGCCATATTTTTGGAATCAACAATATGACATCTGATTCTTTCCATCAGTGTATATGAAATATGAATAAGAACAGACTGAGCTAATACATGAACCAATAGAAATAAACAGCTGATAATTACAAAGCGTAATAGGCCTTAGAAACTAGTTTCTTTATTTAACATATAGCTCACTTAAGTATTATTTCTAGTTGTTCTTTTGTCTAACTTAAACAAGGATAATGAGAAGGGAAAATTATATCAAAATTGAAGGATTGGAGCCAAGTTCCTTATTACATCAGAAGAAAACTTACTGACGAAAGTGACCTGTGGAGCTATTATCAGCAGCTTGATAAAAACCAAAATATCAATTTGCTTTGAGGCAAATCAACCAGAGATATAAGGTGATTGTGTATAAATAAATGAATAAAACAATTCAAAGCCTATGATTGTCTCATGGAACATAGGTGGCAAATAAGATGAAGACCTCGTTGTGCCATAAGCTAGATAATAAGATTTTTAAGGTGCTAGAGATCAAATGTACTGCAATACTTTGATGTGTTCAGAGGTGCACCTCAAATTATACATATTGAATATCTAAATATTTCATATGTAACATCTAGATATCTCCTCAATGATAAGTAGTAACAATACATCTAGCTACAAAAGAGTAACAATATTATTTGAGTTTAAAAGACCAATGTTGTCAAGCATGCCTCAATGGATGGTGCTCCAGCATTAAGACTCAGTTTTTAAAGTTAAGGGCTATATATATATAGCCCAGATATATATATAACATATGTAACATCTAAATATTTCATATATAACATACACACACACAAATATATATATATATATATATATATATATATATAGAGAGAGAGAGAGAGAGAGAGAGGGAGAGAGAGAGGGACACACACACACACACACACACACTAAACGAATAGGTAAAGAATCTTGCCGATAGCCCATAATCATCATAAAAAAAAAAGCAATAATATCAATTAAAAATTAGGTCAGATAAGGATATCTAAAAAAACCTATATTCACGGATTCTGAGAGCCTTAACATACCACATTCATTGCAGACAGTGGTAGCCATCCGCCATGTTGCTGCTGTGCAAGATCCAACAGTGGAATAACAGCAGACTGCTTATAGTTGGAAGGATAATGGGAGAGTATCTCCTTGACCTGCATTTACTCAGGGAGATGACCTCTAAGTCTTAAATATTATACTAGATACAAAGAGATTTGATCTTCATTATTGCCAAAGCTGAAGAAAGATAACAATGAGAGCAAAAATCATACATGAGGAGTAACATCATAAAATTCAAACTCAAGAGCAACTACTGATTGCTTATGATATATTTCTAATTTGAACCTAGAGGGTCTATTGGAGTACACTTAATTCAGAATCAATTTTCTTATGTATCATCATTGTGAATATGAAGGTTACAGGAGTTTGCAATTTGCCTCACAATTTGTTCCAATGATAATTTAACACAAGGATGATGAATGTAGACAGGAAGTTGAAACCCATATGCCTTCCTTTTATGGCTAAAAACCAAAAGGAAGTGGAACAAAATGTCTTCTTCTGTTCAATTTCTGCTTTCTTCTTTAGATTTTTATAAAGCTTCAAACTACATCTACTCCAAAACTACTATGCTGACTCTGGTGCATTGTACCGCTTTGAACTCTCTTATGAAGTTACTACTATCACTGCACCATGTTTCATATTCTCATCATATTTACTCATCAGAATCATCCCTAATTTAAGTTGCCCCCAACTTTCTTCGATTTCTGTATTCCATTTTTTACATCTGAATATAATTAAGACAGTCCAGAAAGTATGACTTATATAAGTATCTACCAAATCATGTTATGCCCTATAATTCATCTCAACAGACCAACAATTTTCAACAATAGGTTCCATTCACTTTAAACTGTTATTCCCAAGCCTCATAATAATTTTTCACAAGCTTTAGAAAGGTAAATGGAGTTCAAGCTAGATATCATTCCAAGTTGCCCACCATGATCCTCCAGGACCTTCAAACATCCTTTAGTCTACCACTTGTTATTATAAAACATCTTGCAGCTTTCTATTTATTGCAGGTAAAGGTGATCCACATATGAGTTTTTAAAAATTTAACATGTCAACAAGATGATACCTTGCTCCACATTTTACCAATTCACACACATATTACTTATCCAAAAGACATAGTTAATCTCCCCCAATTTTATTCTAATTTTTATTCCTAAGTAGTCTCCTGATCATCTGTTGGACACCTAGTGGTTCAATCTCTTCAGGAAGAAACATGCATAAGTTGCAAAAGAATAGATGATGACAAGATTTAGAAATTAAACCAGTCTCAGCATGTTGGTTCAACAATGAAGAGATGTAATAGTAGATATGCCCCCTTGCATTTTCTTCATTTATCGAAGGTTAAAGATAAGCAATATGAAAGCTTTAAATTTCACCACCAACCTAGTCACCGCCGAAATTTAAGGAAAAAATAGGTACTATGGAAGAATCTAATAACTTCAATTGTGCCTTAAATCGATGAGATGACAGAAAGCACAAAAAGTATCCTAACACTCACGGATTGAAACATAAATTCCAAAGACAAGAGAAAAGTCCGTACCTTTTCCTTATTTGCTTCACTAAAGTCCCATGGAAGATCCGAATTGCTGTCAGGCGAATCAAGGTGCTGACAGCACACAAATTTGCCAACCTTACCACGAATTGATCCCAACCGGCGTAACAGAAAGAAAAATCAACAAATAAACGTCAGATAAAATGGCCTCACGTAGTTCAAAGCTGTGGAGAAAGATCTGGCGGGGGCGAATGCAACCAGGAAGGCAGTCCAACATTTAGCGATCCGAAATGACATACGATGGAGAGATAATGGTTATCGGAAGAGGAATCGACGGAGAGAAGCCAACCGGACGGGAGGGGCGGAGAAATCGACAGATCGCGGGGAGGCGTTTGGTAGCGAGGCGCGCCGCCGACGGCAACATGGCGGTATCTCCAGAGAGAGAGAGAGAGGGAGAGAGAGTTAAAACGAGAGCGGGCGGTGCATTAGGAAAGGATCGAATGGGCAACCACCACGTCGTCCTCGCGTTGCCAAGGCCCGCTACGGTTCACGCCCTATTAAACCGTAAAACCCACTGAGCCGGACCGATTCACCCTTCAACAATTGATTGATTCCTTCGGCGTGGGTCGCGAAACCTACATGAGCAAGAGTAACTTTAATCCAGGCTCGTGATGTACTGATTTGATCTAGTCAACTTTGACCAATTTTGACTTTGGTGTCTAGTGTTCCATCCCAATGTATCAGAATCCAAACTTGCTCGCTGTACATTACGAATTTTGACATGATGTCAGACTCATCCCAGATAAATGTGATTTTTCTTTTTCTTTTTCCTTTATGGAGTTTATGTTGACGATCCACTCTGCCAAAACCAAATATACTTCAAAACGGCTTTACCCAAGCATGTAGGGATTCTGCTGCAACCAGACAGGAAAGCTTAGGAGCCAATTGCTCATTGTGATGCTGGTAATCTTGCCTGCTACAATCGATGAGTAAGAACTTTTGCTTGGTGTTGAGATTCTTATGATGCTTCTGAGAAATCAAAAGAAAACGATAATGTAGAATCACCAAATATCTATCCTCCACTGGATTTCAATTGAAAAAAACACAAAAATAGAGTGCCTTGGCAAGCTCAAATAGACAGCAAACCTGCCTCCGTAAAACAAGTTAACATAAGTTCACATAAAATACTTGCATTCAAATTTTCATTATCAACACTCTCCAATAACATCAAAACTTTTCACCAATTTGATGTAAAAGTACAAACTCCTAGAAAAAGCACCGAGAGAACACGCAACAAAAGCTCGGACAATGAGGATCTTCAAAGAAAAAATAGCTAGAAAACCCAAAGAAGAACAGAACCATAAAGGTCATTGCAAATCACACAATGCCAGAGGAGATAAAAGAAACTTCTTATTGCTTCTGACGTAGTAATAGCTGGAATTGCTGATTTTATAGTAGGATAACCAACTATGTATATCTGAGTAATTGCTTTCAGAATTTGTCCATTTCCCAAAGGACTCCACCATCCTCTGCATGTCAGAATAGTTTGATTTAGCAAATGCATGGAAGAGCACCAAATATCTTAATCCTTTTTGTATATTTAAAATGCATATAATAAAGACAACAAAGGATAAATATTATAAATACCTTGTTTATATCTTGAGCAAAAGTGAGTATAGACCATACAAACTTCAAACTCAGAAGCTTAACCAGAATACTTTGGCTGAATTCTCAATGAGTTGCCAAGTCGCAAGAGTCAATGAGATTAAAAAATTAACAATATTCTCATTCTTGAATACATGGTATTTACAAATGCACAAGCACTTAATGTGCTAACTTGTTAACCAGGAGCAAGGTTCCTGATTTTACCTGGACTGGTACATACAGGATGGAATTTACCGAGCTGGTGGTGACCCGGGACACGGTCCCCTTTCTCGGCAGGCTGGTCTGGTTCATTCGTTTGTGCATTCTGTAATTTTTTTAGGTTAGACCGTGGTGCACCCTTCTCTCTCTCTCTCTCTCTGGCACGCGCTTATCTCTTTCGATCTCTCTAGCAACGCACACCGCTCACCACCACTGTCGGCCCGTGAGCATCCCCATTGCTGGCTTAGGTATTCACCTCCTCCTCCTCCCTCTTCTGGTATCACGGTGTGTACCAGCATATGCATCAATGCATAGGTTTGTACGGGACCGCTACCAGTCCGGCTAGAGGACCGATACAGGTCCATTATATGAAATTTTAAACCATGACCCAGAACATACAAACCAATGGATAACAATTATTCATCCAGTTTTGAGCTGATCTGGCAGGTTTTTGGAACATGGATCATGCATCTATAATTATATAAGATACATTTGGGAAGCAATTAAGCATTAAAATATGCAACACTAAACTTAATCTAGACTATTCAAGACCAGTTGATTTAAGGATGCAGTCCAATCCCTCATTCGTTGTCAAAGATGGTTTCATTAGTTCAGACATTTTTATTCTAGATTGACCATGTAAGTTCTCTCAACTGTGGCAATTAGTAAATTGCACAACATCACATAAGGAAAGTATCTAAAGTATCTTAACTTAGCGTACAACAAGTAAGTACCTTTAATCTTTTTGTTAATCCAAACCTCCAGCAGCATTCCTGCTCCAACTCCAGCAGCGCAGATAGCACCATAAATTGCAATAGAAGAAGGCAAGGACCTTCGTGGAAGAAAATAATAGTCAGGGATTTCTCTAATTTTCTTAGGAAACCGCTTTTTAGTGACTGGTCCAAGTGAATCACTATTGACAGCATTGCCCACTGTCTTCCAATCCACATTCTTCAGCAAGTCTTTAGAGTCTTCACTTGCCATAATGAAATAAGGTATGGGTGCTCAAACCTAAAAATCTACAAAAGAATTTAAATTATAAAAATGGCATGAGGAGGCAAAATTTCTATTCAAAGATGAAAACTATAAACTGGCTTCTCAAATTAAAAATCTAAAGAAATAATGCAACAAAGAATTGCATAAACTCTTGATAGTTTATATGTCTTTTTGCACATCTTAACAAACGGAAACGAAGGTAAGATCTTGAGCATTCTGCGGATAACAATTTCCAATTCCATACTTAAACCTAAGTAATGGTGGTGGTGCTACTTATGATTTGGCCTCCTCAAATCAGAGGATTGACAGCACAAATATTTATATGAATCAAGTTCAAGATAAGTATGGACATATATAGGTTTTCGACATTTATCATCCAACACTCATTTATGCCGTTTTCCATACAAGTATGATTCAAATTGGAAGTTACAATGACACTAAACGTGCAGATTTCGTGCTTTTTGACATCTAACTATGATTCACATCGGAAGCCCTACTGACAGAATATAGAGATGCAACATGGGGACCATACATGGAATGAGATCAGTCTTCAAGGGTGCATAAAATTAACTCCAAAATTTGTCGCCATTTATTTCCAGTCAACTTATTTAACAGTAAATAACACAATCATATAAGGCTACCAACAAAACGGATTTACATTTCTTTATTTTCTTTTAAGACAACAAAAGCAAATTAAATGGTTGCTACCGTACACCTACTTGAAGTATCCATAGATTGAAAATTCCAACAACAAGAAAACTGAAAGCAGCCAGCTTGCTGTAGGAACAACAGGCACAGATGCAAGGTTAAGAAACTAGCAATCACAAAGTTACAACAGGATCAAGATTCATAAGATCTCGTAGAACCTAGCAGAACTTGCAGACGTTCATCGACGTGTTACCAAACATAGATCAATTTGCTCGATGGAGAAGGGACGGACCGGCGGTGGGAGTTGACGAAACCGCGCTCGGGAGCGACGGAGGAAGATCGATGGTAAGGAGACACTGGTAGAGGATGCTCGGAGGTGGCTGGAGCGGCGGGCGTGCCTCGGCTGTTTGGAGGGTTTGACGGAGGAGGCCGGCGGCGTGCTATAATTTGGGGATCAGGACATGATTGGAACGAGACCTAGGTTCCCCGAACCCCAACCGGCCTTTTGATTGGAGGCCCTTGTGAAGCCCACATGGAGCCCACAAATATGTGAATGGACGATGGGTTGGCGTCCGATTAAATTGGTAGAACTTAGCAGCATTTACTGTGATTTGAATCGGATATTTATATTAAGCGGGATAGTTTAAAAAGTAAGAAATTGATACTCTCGATATAACTCAGAGACATATCATATCGATAATTGACGTATCGATATGAATCGATAATACGAATCATGATTATTTACATAAATAAATATAAAATTGAAGATAGAAGTTCAATTTTGGTTCAACGTGGATACCTTTTTGTTTTATGAGGTAACAATTTGAGTCACATCTGACTTTTCTGAACTCGTGTAAAAATAGTTCTGAGAAAGCTGGAAATTTAAGCTCTAAACTTTTAAAAAAAAAGTTTACTTTTCTCATCACAATTTCTTGTTTTTGACATACGCATTAACAAATTCAACGACTTACACAACAATTGCAGAAAATGCATCACATGCGATCAACAAAAACATTTCTTTTAAGCAATAGCTGTAAGCATTACTAACACATCACTTTAAATAATATCACTTCTCATGCCATCCACATTTGATGAAGAGCATGTAATGCATATTTTAGGGTTTAGTGTCTGGCAATTTGGACTTGCGAGATTGCTTGAACAAAGTACAGAATAAAATTGATTGCCAACTCTTTGAATATGACCATTCACCAAAAACACAAATTAATTACACTGTTAATAAAAAGACAATGAAGATATTACGCCAATGACAACTTTGCTGGTCTCTGCAAACTTCAGTTGTGCTAACATTTTTTCCAGACTAATAATAAGGACTTCAACTACACGATAGGAATTAGAAAAAAAAAATGTAAGTTATGCAACTTATTGACTATGGAAACATGGTTTGAATGTGCACATGGCAGCCATTACTTTGTGCCAGAAGAAACACCAGCCTTATTCGATTTGTTTCCTCTTGACAAATGCATAACACAATTAGAAGTCCACTGACTTGATTACAATATCTGCATTTTTCTTTGATCCCATTATGAGCTCTGCATTTGGCCGATCATTATACTCGATCTGGTTTAATCAGAATAAAATCAAAAGTGTATTTTAGTTCAAGAAAATAATGGAAAGATCTATAAGAAAATGCTTTTGATTGCTTCCAACCGTGATAAATTAGGAGTTTGGCCACAACAAGAAACAGACTAAAATTTATAAAACGAATGCTATTTTGATGAAGAAAATACAGCAGTTCAGAAACTTGTTAATTGCAAGTTAGAAGAGAAATAAACAGAAAGAATGTGTAGCAAATTCACAAACTCAAATAATGAAAACATAGACATCAACACATGTTTCACATGTTGCATTTAACACATTCTTGTCGATCTATTACCTCTAGCTAAAACTGACTGTGAGAAAAAAAATTTATTGCCCAAAAATTCTTCAATAATTCAGGCATTCTGTAAAGCCTGCTCCAAACCTCCACTGTCTTACATGCAAGGGATCTCAAACAAATTTGAAATATGTTCAAGAGTAGCGTCAAGTGTCAACAAAATCAGATATAAAGATTTAAGAGGACTCATATTTCAGGCCAACAAAGTCAATGTCCTGACTGCATCCAGTACTTGAGATTGCTAAATGTTATGCCCTACATCTCATCCCTTGCTAAGTTACTGTCCCCGATTACAAAGGGTCATATGGCCACACAACCAAGGGCATTGATACATTAGTTGGCATTTTTTATTTGCTCTTATGAGCTATCTAAATTTCCAACAAATCTATTGGGATAGGAATAGAAAAGCAAACTGTCTGAGGCAAAATACTAGATATATTCTTACCCGCCATTTTGCAACATCTGGCTTTTTTCCTGTAGAACAATATGAGAAAGATAAGACACCACCAACAACGGGTGAAGCATGAATTGCCCAATACGCTGATAACTAACCTGTAGATATATGTCTTTTTAGAACCCGTTCCATTGCTATATTGATGTCAATGTCAAGGAACCTTCAGAAGAAAGATATGAGTTACCACATGTACAATCTAAAATGAATAATATATCAGATCAATGTTGTCTGTAGACTGAAGCAAGGTATCTAATAAAAAACCATTAGCTACTCCATAAAATCAAGGCTTAGGTTGAGCCCATGGTCATTCAAGTTACCCTCTCAACTATGTTCAACCAATGTTTAGCGAGTGGATAATCCTATCAGAAAAGACATCATAAATTATCTTTCAAGTACATGAGCAACAACAAAACCTCAGATATAACCAATTGTCTACAACTTATTTTTAAATTAATGTTTAAAGAAAAGCATATATTTGATGCCTTTTAGACAACCTTACCATTTCTCATCAAAAATGGAACAAATATCTTGCCAAATTCCTTCTTCCAAGAACAAATAATTGCCTTCTACAATGACTACTTTATGCCTGCCAAAAGAAAATGATACGTTCAATATAGGAAGCATTGACGTTGAAGATGTATACGTATTAAGAAACCTGTTGAACATATCATCTGTGTATATATGCAAACACACACATTGGGAACAGGTACATAAAATAATGCAATACATCTTGGACAAGCTACCAGACTTTGGAGGAAAAAGAGCAACCAAAATGCATGCCATCATAATCAAGAATAACAGTGTTTAACAAAATAAAGGAACCTTACATATTTATATTATTAATAGACCATGGTTTAATTGAACATAAGGATAGTTTGGAGTATGAACTATAGGCCAGTAAATTCAAAAGGGAATATTTACTTACTCAGAACTTACAAATACATCATCTTCCACTGGATCACCAACACCATGATCAAATGATGGAGCATAAGTTGATCCCTGAGAAAACAATCTTCACATTGAGCATATTGAAGCATGAAGACCACCATTTAACTTTATATTTCAATTTAAATCTAAACAGGGCTCTGAAGAACTATACAACCATACTAACTTTAAATGGAATGGACAAATTATTAGCAAACATAAAAAAGCCTAAGTGATAATTATAAAGGATTGACTTAATCCAAGAAGTGATGTGCATAAGTTGCAGTTCTACCTCATTCCGTAAAGAACGCAGACATTTTAAGAGCAGTTCTGGATTGAATGTCCATGGGGCTGATTCAATCAATCTCAAGGTCAAAATTTTGCAAAAATAACCTCAAATTTAGTAAATATATTTGATAGTTCATACCTCCTCTTCTTGCATGAGCTTCCTCAGGATTCTATCAGTTAGAACATGTCAATTTTGGCTTTTGCTATGCATTGAGACAAAAGATGAATGAACATAAATTCCAGTCAACAACAGAAAGCATAACCTCCATAGCATCCAGCTGGGAACGGTAGAGATGAAATCCATCCATGGGAAGCACTATAGCAAATTCAAGAGGTGAAACAGAATTCTTTCCAGTAACTTTTTGGGACCAAAGATTGTTTAGACGGTGAACTACTTCAGATGATAGGGTCGTCTTGCCTGCACCAGGTGGACCAGCCAAACCAACAATGTACCTGCAATCCACGAGAAGTTACTTCAGGTTCAATACCAGAAGATTATAATTTTAGGTGAAGCAAATGCATTCAGAAGCACGACATCGTAGAATAAGATATTTATTGAAGAATTTCTGTTACCAGCCATCTCTTCTGCTTTGGTGAATATATAATAAATGGAGCTTACCCCTTTAATGCATAAGATATATCAACAGTGAACCGAAAAGCAAACAGAACAGAAGGAAACAAATTTGGTACCTGCAGAATGAATTCTGAAAATGAAGTAGATCTTCATATCGTTCTTTTAAGTTTTGTGACTTCTTGGCTATTGCCTGAGAAATTTTGTTCCAACATGGTTTCAGGACCATAGAATGAAGCTTCAGCACCTACTGAACTAACTGTTTCATCTGGCCCAAACTGCCCTTCATCCTATAAAGCTGAGACTCAAGTTTCAAATCAATAGATTTGAAACTTTGAACCTTTGCTGGTGTGCCTAGCTGCCTCCATTTCAACATCCTATTGTCATGGATTATACGAAAACTCCAACTCAACAATTTGGGACCACCTTCCACATCAGTGTTGCCATAAAATCCATGTGGAAAGGCTGCAATCACAAGGAACTCCTATCAAACTTGATTTAAGCTGTACTCACTTTTATCTTCTTATAGTCATCAGGTGTCTTTCCATTGTCATTGTCAATTCTCTTAAAAATGATTATGGTGGATCTGACACTACAGTCTTTATCCTGAATGGTATAACTATATTCTTGACCCTTTGTTCATTGTCCACCACTCTGTGTTGCAAGACATGGGATCCTTGTCCAACATCATCACTATTATCAACATTGTAGTCATCGTTCCAGACATCATGAGGGCTGGCAATGAAAGAAGTCTTCTCGGACTGTTGCTTATTGATGGTCACAAATAAGTCATGAATAACATTGACAAAAGTGAATCCCTATATGTTCTGAAAAGCATAACGCTGTGATCCTAAATACAAGGTATCATGAATAACAAAAAGGAACATTGGTCGTAATTCTAAAAGCAGTAAGAGGGGTAAAGGGATCCCAGTAACTACAGTCAGTTAAGGTTGAAAGTTGAAACCCTAAACCATGTTGGTCTATTGTACATTAATAATCAATTATATTCAAGGTAAAAGATAAAAGCATTGATCTAAATTTATGTGTAAATAACGAACATAATAAATCAACAAACTCAATGTCTAAATGGTTTCATGCAATAATTAAATCATTACTGTAACAAGTAATAAACTTACTTTGAATTGATATCTTGAACCTTTGCAACAGATGAAAGAAGACGTTCAGTCAAGGAATCATATACCTCTTCGATGGACCTTCAAGTATCAATAGGTTAAACTTTCAGTAATATGGAATTACCATTAGAATACAATATTATTGAAGTATCAACGCGAACAAAGAAACAAATATACTTTAGCAAATAAAATATCATGCGAGCAACAAATGAAAATGGTATTATAAGTGAATGGCATGATTAGTGATAATTTCATAGTGATTAGTAACTTGCTCAAAACATACCTTTCTGAAAGCACAGGAAATTCTTGCTTGTGGTAACATAGAACCTAAAATCGGCACGAAGAGTTAAGAGAAGTGACAAAACAATAACCACAAAATGTCATGTGTTTACCTTCTGATTGCTATGCTTCTGAGTGAAGATCAAACTTCGACAAAGTATCTGTTTCAAGATCCCTCTTGGTGGTGAAAAGTTTGACGCAAGAAAATAATGCGAGTTGGCATGGTTCCTTCTAAGTACCAAAGAATCTACAATAGGAATCAACTTATAAATTCAAGTCCTTCAAAGTGCTGAAGAAGTGTTGGCATGGTTCCTTCTAAGTACAAATAATCTACAATAGGAATCAACTTCTAAATTCAAGTCCTTCAAAGTGCCAAAGAGGTGTTGGCATGGTTCCTTCTAAGTACCAAAGAATCTTCAATAGGAATCAACTTCCAAATTCAAGTCCTTCAAAGTGCTTAAGAAGTGTTGGCATTGATCAATTTAATTGCAACACAGAGTCTCAAAAAACATGTATTAAATGCAAAGGCAGAATTTTGTTAATTTAACAACAAAAAAAGTGCAGGTGTCTGAGGGGAGCTATTTAGTAGCACTTTCTTAAAGGTCTAATTTAGCTTCACAGTGCACGAGTTCACAGCATATTAGGCCCCAGGATACCACTATCTGTTTATTTTTTATAGTCATTCTAGGTCATGTTGAATAATGGGTCTATAGAGCTCTTTCCTACTCATTTTACACTCTGCAGCATATGTTGAAAATCAAATTAAAGTTCATTTTCAAGTAAATCCGTGAAGTATAAATTTAACAAAAATTTCAATCAATGGCTAAGAACATTGGTATATCAAATTTATATCAGGATATACAGGTGTTCAGCTCCAAAACTCGTCCAGCTAAGTACCCATGTTTTGCTTAAATGTTCAGCAAAGTAATGATAAAATTTTACACATGAGAAACATATGGCGCTATATAAAGCCAAGATTATTTCAAAAAGGATTGTGAAGGAACTAAGATGGAAGAAAACATTCCAATCGAAGCACAGTTATAAAGTTGAAGTTCCATTAACATTATCAATTTAAACACAAAGGGGTAGCACACATAAGATTGGAGAAGATAAAAGGTTAATAGATTCATAGTAAAAAAGTTAAAGATAAAGATGAAGGAGATGCTTTGGAAAGAAGCGTACTTTTTACTATTATTTCCCTCTTCTGTGCTGAGAAGTCATAGCCTGATGTACAGTCAAGAGACAACTGGTTCATATTTTTTATAGTGGGACACATGGCCGCTTTAGAACTTTACTCACCACCTACACACCAAGTACTAAGCTCCTACTGTGATCTATCAAATAAAAAACACTAAAAGAATGATATAATGGGATCCAATCAACAATAATTAAACATGGATCAACTAAAACTAGGTCATCGATTTGATTCACACTCAACTATAGAAAGTGAGATCATATGCAGGCATAAATCCTGTTTGGTCTGGTAATCCAGAGAACGACAATAATGACTATATTAGAAAGCTGGAATTTAAGACTATGCAAACTAAAAAAACTCACAATTACTTCTCAACACACTGTTATGTTCATAGTGAAGTTGATTTAGTGTCAACGTAGCATGGAAATTCCTGTGCCTGAGTCCTAAATTCCTGTGCAGGTTTCTACAGGTTGATGGTTCACTAGTACGTGAACCAGACAATTTCCTCCAACCTAGTCCAAACCAAGCTTACTGCTCATTAAGCTTCTTGTACCAAGATCTACGGGTGGTAAGCTGACTGCACCCAGCTATATCGGATGGTAAGACTACTACCTGGTATTTATACCCATTGTATATTACTTAATTGTATTTTGCTCTTCTTTTTCACTTCTTTTCTGCTTTCCCTGTTGCAATCACACCTTCTCCATGTTGCATGCTTTTCATCCTCCTCTCTTCCACTCCTCCACCTCTCCCTCATCCATGTTCCGTCCTTCTCGTCTTCCTCCCCTCTTTGTTGTTGCTTTGTTATTGCTTCCTCTTATCTCTAGCTGCTACATCTCATCCTCCTCATTCTTCTCCTTCCTATCCATGATGTCACATCAGAGCCTTCTCCAGACACTCCTCCGCTTTACTGCTCCTACTTGCATAGCTCTCTCTTTTCATGCTCACTCACTATGATCTGGCTGGTGATGACCGTAAACAACTACACCAACACTGGATACGTTGTACAGTATTGGTGCTATAACAGATTGACCACCACTCCATATTGGCATTGGTCCAAATTTTTATCCTTGCCTATAGGAACTAGGAATGCCTAATTTACCATTTAATACCTTGTAAAACTTCTAGTAAAGTTGAGAATTAGAGATCGGCTTCTAATCTCAATTCAAGTAGTGATAGTAATAGATTGATGAGATGCAAATGTGGTGTAGAAATTCCTGGCATTGGAGTTCTAAATTCTAATAGCCGAATAGCACACAGATTTTGATGTTCAAGTGCTTTATAATGTAGCCCGAAAGCAGTCTTTTCTCGTGTAGCCCAAAAGCCTTTGACCTCTATAAATCCTTCTTGTCCTCTCCAACCATATGTGATAGATAACAGTTGCTAACATTAAGGTGTGCAACACCGCCCGAAATGGTTCAGTACAAGTGGTATTTATTGGTCTGACAGCATACCAGCATGGGATCAAGTGGTACAGTCCAAGGCCTGTACCACCTGTTATAGGTCTTGTCCTACCCAAGTACCCAGTATGCTCACCACAGCACTTATAATGAGCAGTAACATCTTCTTTTATTTTTGGTCTTTTTGTAGAAATTTTCCAAAACTTAATACATATCGGCCTCCTGACACATCGTGTGCCAGTACAACTCGTATGTATAACGGTCTAGGATAGGTCCAATACCCTAAATTGAAAACCAAGGCTAACATTCATTTCTTTATATTCTTCTCCAATGAATTGCCCCTACACTAAAATTAATAGAAAACAATTTCACTTCTAGCTCTAGAGTAGGATTGTAAGGCCATTCTTGTTAATATTATAGCCTTCCAACAAACATTTCTAGATCCTCCCAAGAACTTTCCTCGTAAATATATTCTGTGCCAAAATTTTCCTTGCACTTCTGAACACAACATAAATGCAAATTTAGACATTCTTTACTTGAACCAAATAACATTACAACACAAACTTTGTTCTTTTTTTAGCATTTTCGGAGCCCATTAATATTATATCCTCACTTCCAATAAAAAGCCATCTCCTCGCTTAATCCCATAATTTTATATTTTCTGATTAATAGCATATGGCAACAACCATATCTATTACATAAGATACTTTGGCTTAACACTACTATTGGTATCATTTATGAAGTGTTTAACATATTTCAGATCCAAATCACCATCAGACATCCAGATACATTATCTAATCGATGCCTTTTTACAATCTCCAATCTCATAGCAGACAAAACTGTAAACTTAATAGTACACAAGTTCTTTAATGGATGTTTTATTTCATTACTCCACCTTTTTTTATGCTAAATTTCTAATACTCACTGTTTTAGAGGTTTTTATGACAACTTCTAAGCAATTAACTACAGGATTTTTTTTTCCAGATCAGAACCATTCTGCAGGAATTTATTGTAGCTGCTACCATATATATCTTAATACAGTATAGTGGATCGCTGAACCCTGTCTGGACAAGAAAAAAATAGTCTTCCAGGCTAGTTTATGCTCTGGCTATATTCTTAACTTATAGTCAAGTACTGAACAAAATATACTTAACACTTTATTATTGTTTCCTTGAGGATCTAGCAGAAATCCAAACGGTAAAAGTTAGGCATTTGTTCAAACACTTGATATGATATCCTCATTGTTTTCTAGATGCACATCTATTATCACCACATCTCTGTCATGCAAGGTATCATTGAGCATTTAGCATGCCTTCTCAACTGGGTTACTCTTGGAATGCCTATTGAGAGTTCAATGATGTAACAATAAAAAATTCTCTTCTGTCTCCCCTTATCTTCAACCCCATTCAAACACTCCATAAATGACACCCTTTCTCTACATTTAACCTGTGTGCCATTTGGCTGATAAGAATAATTAGGCACATGGGATGAAATAAATGCGTTGAAATGTCAAAAGCATGTTCAAAGGGTGCAGAAAGTGGGAATTGCAAAGAGACACATGTGCAATGACGCACACACACATTTCACCAGCTTAGTTTTGACTTATCCCAATTGAATGATAAAAAAGGATCATCTTACACACACACACATTTCACCAGCTTAGTTTTGACTTATCCCAATTGAATGATAAAAAAGGATCATCGAACCCAGCAATGTTTGGGTTGGTTGGAAGGTAATTTTCTCACGAAAACGTTCCAAATTGAATGTTTTCTTCAGAAGAACTAAAAGAATATGCTTTACGTTATAACTATAGTCGAATTACTGTTGATTTCTCATTTACTTTATCACTCTCAAGACTTCATGTACTCGATCAACAGACCAAAAATTTTCTCCGGATCGGAATCAGGTACTCCCAATCCGATCGAGGCCAAGCCATGTATTAGTTGGATCATCAGCGAACGAGGCCAAAAGCAAGTGGAACCGACTGGAATTGGCCATCGATAGCTTGGACCTATCCTAATAACCGGAGCTTCCAAGAGAAAGAGAAAACAGGAAGGGGACGACGGAGCTGTGTGCCCTCATTCCGGAATCGGGCCGGTGGCGGCGAAAAGGAGGAGAAGGGTGAGCCGAGAGGAGGGTATACCTGGCGGGTTGCAGCCGAGACGGGCGACGGCAAAGGAGGAAATCATCGAGGGAAGTCGAGAGGCGGCTTCTCTCGCAGCAAAGGAGGACGAGAAGAAGAGGGGCTGTCACGGGAACGGAGGGGAGAGACTCGAAGATAGCAGCGAAGGGAAACAAATAGATTCGTTTAAATCAACGCATACAGCAAAGTCGATCATATAGAGCATATAACTCAATTATTTTTTATATATACATGCATTGTTGTGACAGTGCAATGGATTTTATTGGTTGATTATATTTGTGTATTATACTAAAGTACTACAAGTAATAAGCACAAAATCTTCCTTGTTGGCTTAAAACATCAAAATCAAATATATGATTCATTTGTTTGTTTTTATAAAATCCTTGAAATCGTTTCATTCTATCAATGTAAAATGACCAATATTATTTATTACTTATTGTGTATGTTCGCAAAATAAGTAATAGATATTCAATTATAGAATTTCTTTAATAATAAATCATGATTGTATTATGTCGCTCATATCCTTATATTTTTAAAAGTTATATTGAAATATATCTTTATATTTATAAAAATAAAATATATAATCTTATTACGTAGCAAAACCTTTCTCTCTTTTGATTTTTAATTCTATAAAATTATATTTTTAACCCTTATAGAGATATTAATATTATACTTTCATAAGTATAAGAATCTTAATGTAATTTGTAAAAATATAAATATCAAAATATTAAAAATAATTAATTAAAGATAATATATAATTAGTAATGATTAACTTAATGCGTGTGTGCCAAACTTTTCATTCGAAATATTTTGAGCAGATTAACCTAATGCTGATGCCCAAGCTAAAGCCAGTCCCTTCCGAGCTCATCCTCTCATCCACCAGGGCCAGCACCGGGCTCGACGCCCCCATGAAGCATGCTGCGGAGAGGAGCGCCGCACCCATCCCGCGCCGGAGAAGGGGACCGGCTTCGCCGCCGACGACGAGCACCTCACCCGTCCACTTCCCGTCCTAATCCGAGGCGGACCTGCAACAACGCATTCCCGACTCGGAACTACTCGCTACTGGTCCTCGTGCGATCAATGAGCTAAAAGCTTACCGAGGATCGGCGATGAGAGTCCAGCAGTGACCTTGGGCACCGCAGCGCTTATAATGGTGGGAGTTGGCACGGCGGCGATGGTGGTGGCCATTGCTGTGAAGCCTGAGGGAACAGTGAGAGAACTCTGGTGATTGCGGCAGAGACAACGGCTTGCGACGGGGGCTATATCTCATTTAAAGAAGCAGCAAAGAGTGTGGACAAACTACAGTCCAGGTTATGCTGTTTTCTTTTCTCTTCATTGTGACAGTTGGGGCTTGGAATCCAATAATTTTCATCCACAAGACTGCTGCATCATCCTCCCAAAACAAAAATAATACTTCATGTGTGCATACTCCTGAAAATTCACTTGTAAAAGGTTTATAAGGCTTGTCTGTTGTTTTGTGTTGTTTGTAAATCTATTGCTCAAAAGTTTAAAGAGTTCATGAGCGAAGAAATATACAAGTCATTCCAATCTGTAACCTTTCTACTGTTACTTCTTTCACATTACTAAGATAGCATGATGAGCACTAACAAATTTCCAGTGCAAAACACTTGTTGGCTGTGCACAGCAAGCAGTCTCTTCGCTCAGGAAGATGGATAACTACAAATGCATTAGAGTTGCTACAAATCCACAGAAGCGTGGAAGACACTTGAGAACAAATAACTGTCAAAGTAACCAGACTTTGTTATCAAACAAATCAGTAGATATTTGCAGTTTAAATTGCAAGAGTTAATGGTGTTTAACACTGTATCTTTGCTTACCTGGATCAGAGCGCATACCGAAACTTGATTACCATCTTCATCCACAAACTCTTTCCCTACTGGCTTCTGTGTGATTCATCCTCTCACTTGTTGTGCCAACAGTCTCAAACAATGGATAACAATGCGGAGACCATGTCTGCTCTTCTCTTCATCTCTATGATCTTTGGTTGTAATGGGTGTTTGGAGGAGGTAGAAGATGTATTACCCTTCTTTGCTCTGCCGTGAAGGATAGCAGGAAACAAGCTGAGTGTTTGAATCACTGCAAGATCTCGACTCAGGTGGTACTACTGACATGGTTTCATTGGATCTTGATATATGATCGAACAGCTTAGAAGGAATAAAAGAATTTATGAACCAATACACTGTTTAGCAGCTAAGTAGTGATCATTTGTGTAAATGTTGGCAATATATTATCATGACAAACATGGCTGTGAGATATGAATAAATTCCTAGAATCACATTATGATTTCCAACAGTAGACCTGAAGTATCTAAACCGCTTCAGTGGATCCAAGAACTATATGGAAAGCCAGATCTACTAAATGATCAATTAATAAAATAACAACAATGAAAATTTAGCATAATAATTATACAATTTATACCCATCAAATACAAAGCTCATTGATAGTGATAGACAGAGGAAGCAAACAACACGGGATAATGATCAAATTGGCTCACCCTAAATATCAACCCTCCTTGTGAGGAAAATGATCATTTTTCCAGGTTAGCATTCACAAAGAGTAATTAGATCGAGCAAAAGAAATCAAGACTGTGACTTCTCAAAACCAAACAAAGTCAGAGATCACTTTACCAGAAGGCAGAAAGTGCCGGCACGGTCAGTATCCACCACGAATCTGATCCTACCGAAGTGGCGATCGGTCGAAGCACCCTGCGACAAATTCGACATGATCGCAACAAGAACAGCTCCATCAAACCTCAATTTCAGCAAAACGGCGATAGAATATGTCAAACCGGTTTTTTGAATGGGAAGGTTGAGGACGATCAAGCTCGGCTGCCAACAAACGACCGCAAGCCCCCATCGGCCGCTTCCTGCTCGTCAAGGAATTGGTCATCCGGGATGCGGAATGCGGCGTGCAGTCCGACGAGCACAGCGACGATGACCAACGAGACCAGAACGTTCAATCCGACGCGCGTGAACAGGAGAGCGACCAGGGTGACCAGGGAGAGCGCAGCCAGCACGAGGCGGTCGTCGACGGCGCGGCCGAAGAACACCACCGGCTCGTCGCGGAAGAAGTAGAGGAAGAACCAGGCGACGAAGACGGCAAGGAACAGGATCATGGAGACGGGGTGCCAGAGGAGGCTGCAGAAGAGGACGAAGAGGGCGACGAGAGCGTAGTTAACGCGGAAGTAAGCGAGGTTGCGGCGGACACGGGCCACAGCGTCGCGGTAGCCGCAAGGGCTTGAGAAAGCGGAGGGGTCAGCGAGCTCACGCCAGGGCCGCCGGGTGGCGACCAGGGCGCTGCTGCGCTCCTTGGCGCGGGAGAACATCTCGACAGCGCGGGAACCGGAGGCGAAGGGGACCGGCGGAGAGAGCGGCTCCGCCGCCTCCTCGGGGGCTGTGGGTATGGCGCCGTAGCCCGGCCAAGGGCGAGAAGCTGACGACATGGTTTCGGGCCTCGGAGGTTCTCTGTGGAGTAGCTGGAAACCCTAACGCGAGATCTGAAACGGAGCTCTGTCTTCAACAGAGGAACGGTTTGTCGTTGTCATAATAATGGTCTGCGAAAGCCATAATTGGAAAAATATTAAAAAAAAAAAAGAATTGTATTTATTATTCCATTTCAAGTTAACTTTAGTCAATCTTAAACGAGAAATCAAGCACAAGTCAAATGTACGTGACAGATTGGAGAGATGTGCGTCTCGATGTTCTCAGTGGATGTCATGTAACACATTATGTAGAATTTCTAATAGATATATGTATATATATATATATATATATATATATAACTCTATCATAACTTGATGTGACTCAAAACGTGGCCTTGAATCATCTTAGGGGTTTGGGAAAGTAAAATATCATAATTTGATCAAGTGGAGCTTTAAATTATCGGAAATAGTCTAATATTCTTCGATCCATGTGAAATCAATTGAGGTTACCAACTTAACTCATTAACTGTTGCATCTCATTGAACGATTGAGGGGTGTAATTTTTTATATGACTCGTATCCTTTCGAGATTGGCATCTAATCTCTATTAGTGCACAATAAAGTTGAGAAATTTTCTTTTTAAGTTGACAACAAAGAAGCACTTGGCTAGGTAAAAGTGCAACTTGAACTTTTTTAATGTCTGAAATGTTTCTGTTAGATCAGCTATACTTTTCATGATTATGTTATCTGCATAAGCTTCAGCATTATGCCCCATTTGGATCTTGAATATTTGATTCATCATTTTTTTATATTTTACATCAGCATTCTTCAATCCGAATGACATAATCCGATAATGAATATATTCTTCGATAATGATATATTCCTAGTTGGTAATGAAACAGATGTGTTCCTAATCTTTCGAGCCATTCTAACGTGGCTATATCTCCAAAAGACATCCAAAAATATCAACATCTTGTGTCCCCATGTGACATCTATAGCTAATCAATGTTTAATAGAGGATAATTATCTCAAGAGAAAACTTTATCGATATTGATATAGTCGATACATATTCTTTAATTTTTATTAACTTTTTAAACAAGTATAATGTTTGCAGGCGATTGTGGAATTATATTTCAGAGTATAAAACCAGCACCTAACAACTTATCAACTTTGGTGTTGATAGTCTACTGGCAATTGGGAGTAAACTTCAAAGGTCTCTACTCCCCGAGAAATCTCCAAGTGTTATGCTTAAATAATATTAGGTTACGTTCAAGTCGATTCCTAGCATATCTTCCTGGGACCATGGGAAGACTTAAGCGTTTGTTCTAAGGAAATCAATATGCTTTACCCTCTTTGCCTCGGGAAATGTTGTCTCAATTTTGATGGTTTGGTCAGGACAAACTCGATCAAGAGCCATTTTGATGAGGGGCTTGATTAGCAAATCCATTAGAAGTAGAATTAGCGAGACTCCTTCAAACTATATTTGTTCTTCGACCGTTGATCTTATTGAGAACTTTATTGACATGTGGTAGATTGACACTATAGTCCTAAGTTTATTTAGAGTTAGTAAGTTCGTTAATCAATCTTAACTTCTAGAAGGCATCATAATAAAATTTATCAGTAGAGCTATCTATATCGATCATGACCCTCTTGACTAGGGCATTGATCATTCTAACGAAAATGATAATGGTGTCATCATGGTTGGGTTCAAGATGTCATGCCTCCTCTTTTTTAAAATTTATCTTCAAATCTCCTATCAGTCATTAGCATTGCTCGATGGCATCTCAAGCATATTCTTTGTGAGTTACTGAAATGTCTCATTCGAAGGTTGGACTATCGATTATGTCGATCTATCTCTCCACTAGTCTCTCGATTCATGTACATGAATCTTTGTGCTTGTGCATGAAGCACTCGAGATGATGGATGAGCTCTTCTATTTGCACCTTCAGATTAAGATAATCCATGTGATAAGATTAGGATTATTGAACAACTACAAATACTAATAAGTTTACATGGTGGTAAAGTGTTACATATAGAAAATGCATGCCACTTGTGGTCATGGATGAAAGTACTATGGGTTAAAGGTGAAGTATCTTCACTAAAACACTTATTAAGATAAGAGGGTCAGCGAAATGGTGCTCATGACATGTTGGCCCTCATTTTAACGTCAAAATATTAAAAAAAAGATGAATAATAATCGAATGAGCCCGACTTAGTTTGGACCTACGTGCATAACAAATCTTAAAGGTACGATCGGAAGGGGTCTCGAACATCCGATCTAATGCCGGCCTATAAGAAGACCAAGGTCAGGTAGGGTTCATCGCATGATCTGATTTTATGCTGGTTATGGAACAAAATAAAAGAGAATGTGGATAAATAATGTATGACCATGAAAACTATGGTCTAGAGCCTTTATAACGACCCGATTAGAAGAAATATTATGCGATATGAGAATAACATTTCTCAAGCATTTTATATTTGATGGATATCCTCAGATCACTTGTCATCGATGAGTTGTGCTTGCTGGGTTGTTACAATCAAGCCTTGATTGAGGATGATTATTTTCCTTACATTTTTTTTTATCGCCAAAACTAATTTGTCATTGTCCACATAAATACCACACTCATAGAATTAAAATTGTTATGTGAATATAAAAAGTCATCTAATAAAGGTTCACCTTTTTTTCTATAAATTTGAAATCAAAATTTTAATATTTTAAGAAAAATAGTATCCCTTTCGTTTTCCTGACAAATATTATAGACAAGCCCAAAGAAACGTGGAAGCCAACCGTAGCTGTCGTGTTCTTTCCCTATCGAGCCACAAAGTAGCTTTCCTTACGGACTTCGACGCATACACGGATCCCAACTCCGATTACGTATCGGATACTATGCCCTATATATAATACACAACAACACAAGCTTCCCCGTTTACATCGGCATGCACAAGAAGATGGCTGAGAGGGCGAAGGACGACGGCCCGAGCGTCGATGCTCTTCCAGACCACCTGTTGCATGAGCTGCTCTTCCGATTGCCTGTGAAGTCAGCGTGTCGGTTCCGGTGTGTGTCCAAAGCGTGGCGGAGCTTCTTCGCCAACCGTGGCCCTTACATGGCCGCGCAGCGACGCTCGCCCATGTACGGGTTCTTCTATCGACGCCCCACCAATCGATCCTGGAACTATGCGCCCGTCTACCCTTTCAAAGATCAGCACTTCGATCTCACCCAACTCATCGCTCATCTCCCGAACCATCCGAACTTGACTCTTCTGGATAGCTGCAACGGGTTGCTTCTCCTCGCTTGTGGCAGTGACGCCAACTTCAACTCCATGATCGTCTGCAACCCCGCGAACAAGACTAGCTGGGTGATCGTCAGCCTGAATGCCACGCCCACACAATTAGAACCGCTCATGAGAGGCAGATTTGTCGGCCCGAGGTTGTTGTTCGATCGCCATGCCGGCCTTCCGTTCATGTGCTTCCTCTTCTTCGAGGATGGGCGGATTCGAGGGCTACTTCCGTGGTCTCAGATGCGTAGGAGCCAGAAGGAGCTGCTGAGATGTGAATCGAATGCGTGTTTTTCGGTGTGGTGCAACCAATCGGGGGGACGTCACCACTCAGCTGATCATGAGCTCATGGTTGCCGACGCCACCGTAACCAACGAGTCCTGGAACGCCTACACCATCGACCATCTCGAAGACCAAGGCGTGGTGTACTTTATCCCAGATAAAAGCTCGGCAGGGCGACTGAGGCGTGTTATGGGAAAATGTGGAGGGTTCCTCCACGGTGCCTTGTGCGACGAGTGGGAACTGCGCGTCTGGATCAATGTGGCGGAGGCCGGCCAACCCGTATGGAAGATGAAGCACACCAGTCGCTGCCAGACTCTCATCAAACGGCACAAGGAATCGCATCGGCGACGCAGGCATGACGACGATGACCTCGCCTACGCCGTCTTGCCGCTCGGATTCCACCCCGACTTCGACATCATCTTTCTACAGATAGAGTGGAGGATATACTCTCTCCATCTCGGCAGCGGCGCCATGGAGGAGCTGGGAGGCGAAAGAGGTGCAAATCCCAGCGGGGAGACGTTCTCGTTCTGCCCCTTCACCTGGGATCCCCTTGCCAGCGTAGGGGACAGAAAACTACACCGCGGGCGGGTGGTGGAATGGGGTGCTTGAGCAAGACGAGGGAAGAGAGGAGAATCCATCCGGTGATGCCAGAAGGAATCGTCATTATCACCAGGCTTTGGTCGACTTCGTTCGAAACCGATATGTGATGATTCGTGATGGCTTACGGTGTTACGTATTTGGAACCTTTCGAGTAATAAGATGACCACACTACTATTTTTCGTGGTTCGACTGAGTTTATTAGGTGAAGAAAAATTCTCAATATCCGTGTCGGTATAAATCAAAACACATCTCAGATTCTACAATATTCGACTTTTAGAAAATACAATCGATATTAAGAATGAGCTAATGCTTAATTAGGAATCCAAGCAAGAAGACTTGAGCAATAGATATATTATAGATGTACTCAAATTATTTTTCTTTAATCATGTACTCAAATTATTTAATCAAATCATACATTGAAATATGTGATTGAGCCTCAAATCATAGATTGATTAAGGATATAAAGAACGTAAGAATATTATTCCATTATTACTTTTATAATTATCTTCTATTCCAACTCTTTAAATGACATTTAGTAATTCCCTTATTTCATGTAACTATCTAAAATATAATTTCTCAATTATCAATTATATTCTTATTTTTCACAACCCTCAATTATTATATTTCAGACCCAAAATATGGGTATCCTATGGGTTTGACCTAGAAGAGTTCATATTATGTACTATTGCAAAAACATTTGAAATATCATCTTGTTAGCTTCTAACCATAAAAATATTAAATCGATCTAACAAATCTAAAAAATTATTCCTCTTCGATCTTTAGAATTTGATTATCTATTTTGTCCCATCATTTTGCTTCATTGATAATGAAAGATGTTATGGCGATTAAAAGAATTTAATGAAATTAAGTAATGATATGGCGATTAAAAGAATTTAATGAAATTAAGCCCCACGTTGACACGACTACGCTGACACGACTCGACATCTCAGACTCGAACAGGACAATCACCTCTTTCATACTATTCGACGCCGTACAAAGTCAGTACCGCACATCGCAGAGCCGCTCCGGAATGCTCGGATCAACGCCGCTCGACGTAGGACCATACAGCTCGGTCAGCGCTCATGCAAGCCGACCGTCCGAGGAGTCGGCAACTATTAACGGACCATGTACGACCAACCCTCATCCACAGATATAAAAGCTTATCCCTAGTCGACGCCGGGGGGGCTCTGGGCTCTTTCTAAAAAACAATCAACTCCCACTCATCAACACTGACTTAAGCTTCGGAGGGGTCAAGTCGGGAATCCCTCGACAAGACCTGTGTGCAGGAATTGAAGGACGCATCGCGAGCCAGTCAACAGGAGAAAGAACCGTCCCCGAGTAGGTGGATGTTCAGTTTCACCCGACCCGACGTTGATTACTTGTCCGAACATCAACTGAGGCGACCCAAGCGCATCTGGGATTCAACCGAGCCATGCTGAAACCTTGGCCACGGCGTAAAGGTTCACCAACAAGTAATAAGTTAAGAATATTTTTGTCCATTTATAGTGAGGTATTAAAATAAGATTATAAATAATAAAAATAAAATTGCCAGTAGAATTCTCTGTTCTTAAATTCTTTGCTAGATTAAGAATCAAGTTGATTTTGTCGATTTCGTTTGACGTATCTTCATTGAGATTCCCATTTATAGTTAAATGCATGGAGATGAATTTCCAAGTCCAACAAAAATAAATAAATTTGAATAAATTATCCTCATCCATATAAATCGAGATCATATGTCTCAATGTACCCCCAATAGGTTTTTAATGGTTTTAGAGAAATAAAAACGATATGAAACATTCAAAACGGTTATATAATTAAAAATATTAATTAATTAATTAATTAATGACCACAATATTTACTTGTGTCCAAAATAAATTATTAAAGCCATTGATTTCTAATGCAATTCGTAATCTAACTTTAAATTCGCTTCCACCTTATTAAGACGAACCTATACATTAATCCCAATCAATTTTATTGATTCCCTTAAAAGACCTAGGATGATATTTAGGTATGTTATCTATATTTATTTTTACCATTTTTTTTGGTATGTCATGTATGTATTTTTTTATATTTATTTATTTATTTGTTATATGTCATGTTCTATAGAGAGAGAGAGAGAGAGAGAGAGAGAGAGAGAGAGAGAGAGAGAGAGAGAGAGAGAGAGAGAGAGAGAGAGATTTTATAGTTAATGCTGACCATACTCAGAAGTAATCAAGAGGGAGGTGTGTACATGTGCAAAATCAATACGTAAAAACTTAGTGCAATCGCCATTATTTTCTTTTAAGGAATAATGATTTGCCAGTAGAAGCGAAGACAAGAGGTGGAGGACGGTCGCTAACAGGAATCGGAATACTTGCCCGGGATATCTACTCGTAGTGCAGCAGCGTCACGTCGTACTCGATGATGGCGTTCCCGTTGGTGATGTTGAAACTGTAAGTATGGAGTTCGGCGAAGCCACGAGCCATCCGGAACTTCCCCCGGCCGCCGACCACCGCAAGCTCCCTGCGCGGCTCCGGCACCGGGTTCCTCGACACCACGCTGAAGGAGCTGCCGCTAAGCGGGCCCGCCGTGATCTCGAAGTCGACGCCCATCAGCAGCGTCAGCGTCTTCTGCCCCGACGACAGGTAGAACCCCTGCGCGTTGCCGACCAGCGGCGAGTCCGGATCGGGGCCTTCCGTGAGAGGGTCGTCGATCACGTAAACACTCCCGAAAGGCGTGGCGCTGACGGGGCCGTGGGAGTTGTTGGCTCGGGCTACGAGGACGGCCGTCGGCTTGTCGCCCGAGAGGATGTCGTGGAGGAAGAAGTGCAGCTTGGTCACCGTCTCCGTCCCCATGGAATGGCATCGAACGACGGTCATGAAGGCCATGACCATGGAGGCAAAAAGGAGAGAGCTGCCGGCCATTCTACTATTCCACTCTTCTCCTCTCGTCGGTGCATCCACTCGGTCTTCCGTAGGTAGATATACGCAGTATCGTTCTGCAATATCCTAATCAAAGAGATTCCAGATTATATGCATCATGCGAAGGGAAAGATATTGCTCAGATCTGATTGTTATACATATATAGACATCCCCGTTTTCTAAAAACAAGTAGTATGATGATGATGCACACAATTACCGGGGACAACTTGCTCGGGCGACAAAAATAATGAAAAAGATGACACAATTCGACGGGACGGGATTCTCTGTCCCGTAACTTTGGATGGGACCAATTCATTCACATGCGTGTGGAAATAAGATGTTCCGCGTGAGATATGAATCAAATAAAGCAATCACGGAAGACTCATTCCACTAATCATCAAGCAATACTTGCAATTTGAAACTTCGCAAATTAAGAATCTTAAGTGGCAAAAAATAAAGAATCACGGTTCATTGCTCATTACTAATATGTTCCATAAGATCAGTCTTAAGGTTACATATAGGCACAAGGAATCTTCAAACGAGGAACGTTTTAGAAGACACAGGTTTTCATTCAACACTGATAAAGAGAAGACCCGCACATTGGCTTCAGAAATTACAGATTGATTATAATTTATTGTAGACATCCAAATTACATTATTCGTATATAATGGAAAGGCATTTCCAAACACCTTACTTTGTCTGATACACCAGCCCCAGTCGTCAATGCTGTAAAATTTATTTCAACCAGTTTTGGATATTCAGAGTTAAATTATTGAACACATCTTTGAGCAAATATTTCAATATTTTATTCATCAAATTTCCATGAAAGTTACTTGTTTAAACTAAGCATCACAGTATTACAACTCATAATCTAATATGACAGGATAGACTCGTCACCCTCTGTCAATAAATAGGCTAAAGTGCATGCTTTACCTCAAAAATGCTACTCCTTTGCCCTGAAAAGATTCATAATGACCATTATAAGGAATTTATTTAATGATTACAACTGAGATTCTAAACACATGCCAAATAGGAAAATATATAAAACAATGTGTATTGTGTGACTAAGAGAATGAAACATTAACGCCGCTTAGATCTCTTCCAGGAAATTAAATGTTTTAGTCCTTAGATGTATTGTATATTTTCCATCTGTTAGACAGCTAGACAATATTTTCTTTATATGTCCACCGCACTTGGAAAACCAGCTTACAGCGCTTAATTTATCCTACTCAGATGTACTTCATTGCAAGGGTCCTCTAGAAAAGAAACAACACAACACTGCACCCATGGAACCATAACCTCCTCCCGGTCAAATATCACCTTATGGTGTTAAACCAGTTACAGTTATTTAGAGTTGCTTATATGCTGCTTTACTCTTGGAATAGTATTCAGAAACAACATTCACCTAATATGTAAGTATGATTGGTCTAGATAAATTAAACAAGTGATTAAAGTTGCCTCTTATAGGAGGAAATGATGAGGAAGTTCCCATTCTGAAACAGAGGACTTAACATCATGATTGAGCTTCCCCAACAACAATTGGTCAGTTGCCAAAACCAGGCCCTATCATGAATTCTTTTTGCTTCTCATGCTAGAAGATAACCTAATTTATTGCCACTCCATCCTTTTCTCTACCTAAGGTTCCTCAAACTGGTAATTTAAGAAAAGACTCGATAACGACATTTATGAATCAGAACAATTCAACAGCCCAAGCAACCTCCTGAGACCATGATCACCTGTCAATTAAATTCTCTTGACACAAGTCAGTCCAGTACCATCTGAATCCGATGTTGCAGAATTCAGATTCACCTCAAAAGAATTTTGGAGGAAATCAAATCAGTACATAATCTACAATATTATTGAAGGTTCAACTAACTCCAGATTTTCTTTCTGATAGTGCAAAAGCAGTGTTTTTAAAAGCTAGGCGCCAAGGTCCCAAAACACTCAAAGCGCTATGCGTTCTGTCACGGACTTAGCTGGTTTTGCCTAAGCCGTGCGGCACCAATGCGTATCACCGCAAAGGTCAGCCTCCCCGAAATCTCCTACAATCCCTTAGGACCAACGAAAGAGAAGACGGGACAGAGAAAGCGCTTCACACGGGATCCGCAAGCCACTCTTTTAGCAAACACTTTATAGCCGATGCACATTCCAACCATGGATATTACAAGCTCAGAACGGTTGCACAACAAAGGTATAAAATTGGTCCACTACAGACCGAATTCTAGTACAAGTATGCACTCGACGCAAACATTATGTACAAGCCTACAATGGCTACCAAACTCGCTCAAATAGGGCATTTTGCCTTTGACAAGCCCTTTACAAGCTTTACAAATTACAACCAACCAAAAGGGACACGGACAAGCACAAGCATTACACCGAACAAGCCGTTTACAATTTTGTCCGTGACATTCTCCCCCACTTATTCCTTCGACATCCTCGTGAAGCCCTTTCTGACATTTGCAACTTCTTTTCTTTGTTGGATCTTCGATCTTACGCTCGCCTTGCGATCGCCTCTTGGCTCCCATTTGTTCTCGGTTGTTGTTGTTGAGTCGTCGAACTTTAATCCGCCATGCTTTGCTTCAACTCGCCAATGACTCGACTTTGGTGTGGGGTTGGCGAGTTGTCTTGATCCTTCTTTGGCTCTTGCGGATTCATCGATTAAGGTAAAAGACCATCATTGATATCGCCGATCTTCAAATTCTTCTTGTCTCTTGAAGCTGGATAGATGCTTGTTGGAGCTTTAACGAGCATCGCCTCGTAACCTTTGAAATTTTCAGGTCATTCCTCGCAAAATTTGCCCATCGAATCTTCTTCCACTTAGTTGTCTTGAAGGGTCTTGAATCTATCGCAGAGCTCCTCTGTTTGGATAACTAAGAGAGTGGGGTACTCGGTTTCACCCATTCTCTTGGGAATTGAGAAGGCAAAAGTTACTTGACTTCGCCGCCTCCTCGAGGTTGTGCCGTGCATCAAGTGGTTACTAGACTTCTTTGCTCTTAGCTCACACTTCCGAAAGCACTTGAAGTGTTTGCAATCCTTCTTGTTGAGTCGCTCTTGTGATTCACCTTCATTGCCATTGAACTTCGGAATGCAAGAAGTTATCACCCAACTTGGAGTAAGTCTCGATAAGATTTGGTCGCTTTTGGGATTGTGCGCCTTCTCTATCATTTCATCGCCGACTCTTACGAGTAGTATGGGTACAAAGACCGCAGCGTCTTATCGCTTCGATCCTTGGTCATGCACTCTTGCATCGACCGAAGTCCCTTTACTCACGGCTATCTTGATGGAAAGTCGTTGACATTGGTCTTTAAGTTCTCGGCCATCGCCCTTGACCTTGTCTTGGTACATAGAGTTTGCCAAAGCATTCTCCTCCTCCACGGCCCATATCACGACCAAGTGCTCTCCCTCTAAGAGAGCAAGGATTGATGACTCCCGGAAGTCCCGCCTCGGCGTACCACGGCACCGACGGCGCCCGTGGCACTACTATCCGTTGTCTCGCATCTGCATCCCTTCTTCATGATCGGTAGATCCGCCTCTACTGACATTGTGACACTCCTCTGAGTTCACCTTCAATCTAAGATGATTGATCTTGGGTATTGAGTCCCTCTTGGACTCGTCATTGCTTCCTCGCCATATTTCGACCACCTACTTCAACACCTATGTGTTCTCTGGGCAGTTCCACTTGGTCGCTGGAAAGATAGACTACAACTCCCATGTATGGCCACCGCCACCATGTTGCGGGGTTTGCACCATTTACTGTTCTCCTTAGCCGTTGGCTGCAATGTTCGCTTACTCGGCCTTGTCTCTCGACTTGCCGGGCTCCTTAGCGAATGTGAGCTCAAGTAGTTTCACTCTTCGGCGACTCGATCATACCTGTATGATCCGGTCCCCCAATGGGACTCCCTGGTACTGCATATGAACTTCTTCCTCGATAGTGCGCGGCCCTAAGGCGATGTCAAGGCTTCCATTGATGCAACATTCGATGCACGCACGGAAGACCCACCTCGTGGTACCATGGCATTCAACGCTTAAATCCATAGCTCTTCTTGCCGTCGTGTTGTTCATCGAAATGGAGCTCTCGGTCGCGCTCCCGATCATACCTCTGCGTGATCTAGTCCCCGTGGGACTCACGCGTGTGTGTCAACTTGCCACGAACTTTTCCACCACGATCTGCTGCGTCGTGTCTCGCTTTGGTGACATCTCCTGCATTCGATCCTGTGGTATGAACTCGAGCTGCGATATCTCCATGTGTGGACTCGCAACACATCGCGGGGCCTTCGCGACTTCGATTCTGTTCGCTCTGTGGCAATCGACCTTCGTCCACCCACTCTCGGGTCACACTCGGACGAAGGCTAGCTCTAGGACAATCCATCGCCTAGCGGCTCTTTCGAAGTCCCACGACTTCACCGAAATAGGTGCACCATTATGCGGATCTGGGACTCGCCCTACCAAAGCCAATCTCATTTGCGCACCGCTTTCCTCGTAGGCAACTTGAATAGCAACACTATGGCATATTCTTCAAGAGTATCGCCTCTGCATCCTCTTGCCCCGTGCGAGGCCTTCTAACATCAACTTCGCCACTGCAAGTTGTATCGCCTTAGTTCCTCGTCGAATGCTTCACCGAGCGAGGTGTATATGCCTCGAAGTTCCCTTCATCTTTGGCACCATACAAGATGAGTGCAGCTTCATCGAATAGAAAACTCATGGAGCGACATGATCCTACTCTTGTCTCTGCAAGAGTCCATGTCCTTGACTGCCTAAGAAAAGCTCCACGCCCGCTCCGTTTATCTTCTTTGCCAACTCCCTTCATGCGGTTTGGGTACATCAACAAGTTACCCCAAATTGTTCCGCTTCTCGATTTGCATTGCGTTAATGGTGGCCCTCGTGCCAACCATTCCACGGAGTTAGCCCTCTGTTGAGTCCGATCTCGCTATATCGGCTCCAAGTGTGCCTTCACTTTGTGTTGCTCAGGTTGCTCCCCCACTTGATCTCGCTATCGTCCACCAACGCATCACCATCTGGCGAGATCATGCAATGACTCCTTACCGCTCACTCGATCCATCGAGCCGTCTTGAGGTACTCCTCAACTAGTGCGGTTCATTGAGCATAACTCTGCCTCTGCAGAACCGGGACTTATCCCTCCTGGATATCTGTCCCGTTGGAGCAACTTCGCTCTTCACATCCTTCCCTTTGGAAGTTTTGGAGGCCACCATCCTCTTGGACTACTTCGCCTCTGCCGAACAAAGCGTGCTGATTACGCGCTGCGAATGCACTTGCTGATTGTGATACTTCACAATACATTTCGACCGCACCCTCACGGGTCTAGTAAAATTTGAACTGCTTTGCGCATTTCGGCCTCTTACGAAAGTATCTGCGCATGCCGAAGAGAAAGTTTTAATGCTCCGTGGCGGCGCCGACATTCGGCCGCCTTGGGATGGCCGCGAACAATCCATCGTCCGCATGCAAGGCCACGCGTATGTCGAATTCCTTGAGTTTACAACTCTTTCGATCGTTGAACAACCCACTCCACCTTGCGGTCTCATCCTTTGCAAGCACTCCGCTTGCCTCGAGCACCATCGAGGTTGGGTGTTAACGTCGAGCCATCGCTCGAACTCGGCCATCAGGCCTTTGTGCGCTCCGATTCTTCTTAGCTTGTTGTACTCGTGGTGCCTCGCTAGGTCCCCACGTTTGCATGCTAAGTGTTTGTAAAGTGGGCTTGTCCGCTCGATACCATCTGTCACGGACTTATTTGGTTTGCACTGGCCGTGCGGCACCAATGCGTATCATCACAAAGTCGACCTCCTCGAAATCTCCTACAATCCCTTAGGGCCAACGAAAGAGAAGGCGGGACGAGAAAGCGCCAGCGCGGGATCATGCAAGCCACTCTTTTTAGAAACACTTTATAGCCGATGCACATTCCAACCATGGATATTACAAGCTCGTAAGCAGTTTGCACAACAAAGGTATAAAATTGGTCCACTACTGAGGCCGAATTTAGTACAAGTATGCACTCGACGCAAACATTATGTACAAGCCTATAATGGCTACCAAACTCGCTCAAATAGGGCATTTTGCCTTTGACAAGCCCTTTACAAGCTTTACAAATTACAACCAACCAAAAGGGACACGGACAAGCACAAGCATTACACCGAACAAGCCGTTTACAATTTTGTCCGTGACAGTTCGTCTAACCATCCGCTTGAGCAAAACAAGGCACTCTAAAATATTAAATATAAAAAATATAAAATACAATTGATAAATATGATTATATAAATAAAAATGCAACATTAAATTAATTTTTTTGATAAATCTTCTGTATTGCTTTGTACACTTGTCATTAATTCTGAAACCCTAATAACAATTATAAAAAAAATAGAGATTAACAGTGCTAAATAGGGACTGATAATAATTTTAAATAGAAATTCTAAATAAGAATTAGTTCTAAATAGGACAATAGTTCTAAGGATTTATCTTAGTTTTAGTTTATTATATGATAATTGTAGTTTTATATTAATTAAATATTAACAATCCACTGTTCACAATATTTAATCCACTGTTAACAGTAGACATAACAATAAAGGGGGACAAAAAAAGTCACTAACGGTTGAACATGGGGAAGGAGAGGGCAGGAGTGACAGAGGAACTTTTGGATGATGGCAGCAAAATAAGCTACGGACGATGATAGCAGAGACGAAGAAAGCTACGAACAATGGCAGTGGCTACGGAGGAAGCTATGGACAATGACATCAAGGGCGAAGGAAGCTTCAGATATGTCTGCCGATGATGGAGAAAGTTGTGGTCCTATTCCTCAATAATGGAAGGAGCTACACATAGAAGCAACGATGGCAGAGGAAACTGCACACGAAACTACAACACAGGGAGCTTCGGACACATCCATCAACAGCAGAGGAAGCGTCGGACTTGTGCGTCGACAACGTTTGCACACAAAGGCAACAGTGAGACTAGAGCAGCGAAGTACCTAGTGTTTATGGGGTCGAGGTTGCACGAGGGAGCGGGGATCGCGAGTGCGGTTTACTATTACTATTTACTATGCTTAGTTGGTTTGATTGAACCAACCAAGTTACTATTCAACCGAACCAAAGTTGACCATCTAGTTTGATTGCTCGCCCGAGACACCCAGCACTTAGGCTAAAGCAAGCACCCAGGCGGTGCTTCATTAAAGCGCGTCGCATGACAACTATGCAAGATGCTCATGTCTCGCCTCACCTAAGCCCCCATTTAAAACATTGTGCAAAAGTATAGACACAACATATTAGAAGAGCATCATAATTTCTAATGTGTTTTTAAAATTCTGATATATTATCCCATGGTCACTAAATTTCTTAAATCAATGGAAACCAAAATAAAATATAAAGAACACAAAACACAATTGTAATTAGATTAAAAAGATGATTAATGATGTAGCTAAAAGTAGTGTAGCTAACATGGCCTTCGATAATGAAGTAAATTTCAAATTACTAGGCAAATTATTCGATGAAAAGAGGCAAAACTTGCATTTGACTGTCGCATTATATAGATTTGATGTTAGAGGATGTGCATATGTATTCTATTAGTTTGGCACAGGCAATAACTTTTATCTACAATCATGATGGTTAACTAAGGCAAAGTGATTTTAGACCTAACATTACGTGTTTAGCACTAATTTTTTGCTATGGAGCCCTGAAAACATATACCAATTATGAGCAATCAGAAATTTAAGAAAAAACTAGAACAGACAAGAAAGAGTGGTAATATGTAAGACCTTCTGGATGTTGAGTTTCCAAATATAACTATGAGTTGCATCTAGAGCCCTAAAAAGGTACTCACCAAGAATCAGATAGTATCTTTGTTTGACCAGCATTACTATGAGATTATTAAAATTATGTGATGTGGTTCTGTTGATGCAGGATTAAGTGTGCTAAAGTCAATTTTATATTAAATGAGTCCACCAAGTTCTAGTTATGATCAAAGATGAAGAGCAAATCATTGCCATGAGCAACACAGTATTGTCCAAACCACTTAGTAGTTAAAGTAGCTCAACCAAGACCTCCCAAATCATCTAACCATGGAGATATCACAACTGAATAGGTTACTGAGCCTAGGCTAATCCAATCTGGGTTGTACAAGGATGCATCACGGAAAATGACATCATAAATGAAAATTTCAGTTATGATATATCAGTATATTGTGATACTATCAACAAGCACAAAGAAAAAAGGAGAACAAGTCTTGTCATACCTTGTAATATATGAGTCATCGGTTGTATTAATAATGATCTCATCACCAGTTTCAACAAAAGGTGGTGCCTATGAATTGCAACAAAAGAGTATAGCATCACAATCATACAAATAACATAACTCTATACATTGTGGTGCAAAAAAAAAAAAGGTGGATTTACACCTAGAATGAAACATAATATGATAAAGTTAATGTCCAATCCTACAGAAAGCAATAATCACCAAAAAGATCAGACCACTGAACGTATTGCTAAATTTATGCAGCAAGTATTTTTCATACATAAGGAAGTGAAATAACCCACTAACAGCAAAGGAGTCTAAATAAATAGATTATGCTGTAACATGAATGATAGCCTTTGCCAAAGTTTTCAATTTTATATACCAGAGCCAGTCCAGTCGTTGCTGGAACTGGTATGGGTCCAAACTGAACCAACATATCATGTGTTGGTATTACTGGTATGTACCAACTTTTCAAAAAAAGACTACAAAAATTAATAAAAAAATAAAAAATGTCAATGAGTTGTATTCCATCACTTTTCTCAATCACAATCAACCAATCTTATCAATGACTTATGGTGATCAAGCAATATAGCTAAACAAACATGTCAATGACAAATTTAGGACCCAATATAACCAAATTTACAAATCTCAGTCCACACTGTTGCTAGCCAGAAATCAGATCAATACAATGCTGAACACTAAAATACTGCCAAAACAACTGAAATAATCCCACAACCAAGGTATGCAATACCGTACCGTACCGGAGTTTCGATATTTCTTTGGTACGGTATGGTACTCAGTACCGAACAGTACATTTCGACGTACCGTTCGGTAAATATATTTATAATTATAAATATTATATATATATATAAATAGATATATTTTTTCCCCCTCGGCGACGTCGTCCGGATGTCAACGAGCGACATCGCCTCCCATCTTGGGCGACGTCGCTCGAAAAGTTAAAAAAAAAAAGATTTTTTCGATTAAAAAATGGAAAAACGACGTTGCGAAGCCTCGGCGACATCACTCGAGGATTCGGCAACGTCGCCCGAGCCTTAAAAAAACCAAAAAAATATTTTTTTATTTAAAATTCATTTTTATTAAAAAAATCATTTTTATTAAAAAAATATTTTTTATTAAAAAATTATTTTTATTAAAAATAATTTTTATTTAAAAAAATAAAAAAATCATACCGACCGGTAGCAGGTGGTCTACGTACCGGTATCCTATAGGACCGGTACATACCGCTCGTACCGAGCAGTACAGGTCGGTATTGCAGACCTTGCCCACAACAACAACAAAAACTTCATTACTTGCATTTTGTTGTTTTGTCGTCAGAATGTCCTCTGTACTATTTTGTAAGGTAGTGAAGTCTGCAATATGCTACAGCCTCATGGCTTGTATTTGACTCTTACACCTGCACAAAGTCTATCCATAAGTTAATCTGTCAGATGATCATGGCATAGGCCAAACTAGTTGGAACCAACCCCAAACCCATGTGTCATGCAAGGGATCTCAGAGCGTTGCAGATGAAAAAATATCAGTCATCTCTGCCCCCTGAACCCCCCAGGTAGACAAGAGGGGATGGGCATCCGAGGTAGTCCCTAAAAGAGCGGTGAGAGACTTTTAGTGGATCCCCTTCCCATTTGCTTCCAAGTGCTTGATGACCTTCGGGCACCGACCTACATACCACTCAAGACCCCTTGTTGTCATCGTTCAAGTTTGCAAGTATCTTTTGTTGCCAATAAAGTCATACGAGTGTCTTTCATTGCTGACAAACTTTTTTGGTCACTTCAATAAAGACCCCTTGTTGTCCTTGTTCAAGTTTGCAAGTGTCTTTTGTTGCCAACAAAGTCATACAAGTGTCTTTCATTGCTGACAAAGTTTTTGGTCACTTCATTGCTTGTTCAGTCCCCGTGCCTTTTTGGAGCGATAACAATGATTAGCAGACACATACACATACGCCTAACCACTAGCATTCATTTTCTCTATCCAGGAGCTACAACAACATATGAGGCTGCATTTTAATTTACCCTTTTGCTAGCAGGTATAACTTGGGTGTCATGTCTTAGGTAAACTAGCTAAATCCCTGACACTACAAGTTAGAATCAGTTAATACCCCAGACCAAAGGCACAGAGAAGAGGGGAGGAGGAGGTGGAGGTGTTCACAGAGGAGGTGGTTGTGCAAGCAAGGGCAAAGTCAGAGGACGAGGTTGCGAAGGTGAGAGAGGTGGAAGAGAGTGATAGAAGCTTCGACCAAAAGTTACTGATAGTTGTCAACAACCGATGTGAAGAAGAGAGGAGAGCCCATATTTAGAAAAAGGTTTATAGAATATTTGATATTAGACAATAGTTTTACTATATGGCACACATTGGTACTGGTTACCTTATTCGGTGGTGCACTCGGTAGGTTAACCTTAACAGACAGTGCCTCAACAGAATTTTGATCAGTTCAGTTATTCTAGTCCAAGAAAACAATTTTGATATCAAAAACAATTTTGGTGTTAATTAGAAACAGATAAGTCAATGCAAAATCTATAAAAAGGGATCCCTTTTTATTGTATACCCATAACAAAAACTAACTATAGCTAATTAACAATGATAACATGCCACACCACAGAGTACAATTTTCAAAAAAAAAGAAGAAAACTCTGAGGATAGACCTTTGACTTCAAGGCTATCTTAGTATATGTATGAAACTTAAGGCTATCTTAGTGCATGAATGAGAATCAGGACCATATCAAAGATACATAAAAGACTTGTCTTAGTATATGTATAAAAAGGATCATGCCAAAAGTACATAAAATTATACTGTATCATAATCAACTTACATGGACTGTGAGCCCATTGTCCAATACAACCTTTTTGTACCTGCAATTAAGATGCAATAAGAACTTGTTAAGGATCAGAAAAGTGAACATGTCCAAAAATTTTATCATTGATAACAAAAACCTCATCCAACAAAAAAGAATAATATCCCCTAAAGTTATCACAAATGGGAGAATGTATGAACAAAGAATCTTAATTATATATTAAAAAAGAGCATACTCAGTACACAAGGCTCCCGCCAATGCTGGATCTGGGGAGGGTCAATATGTGTGTGTGTGTGTGTGTGGGTGGGTGTTTGAGGGGGCGTGTGTGTGTGTGTGTGAATATATATATATATAAAAACATCTTATTTGTAATGTTATCCAAAACTATGAGTTAGTGTGTTGTTGCAAAGGTTAAAAGATCTCTCAGGTTTTGGAAGTTTAGAATGTTAAATATGAAGACTTTATATTGATATGAACATGTGATAAATGGTTGGTTTTATTAATATAGTAATTCATTGATCTTGTGAGTTTATAAGTGGTGGTTAATGATTTTTGAGTTGGTTTTGAGTCTTATAAAGTTATCAAGTGCTACATTGAATGATTATAAACTGCACAGGTTTGTGCAGTTTATAATGGGTTGTGAATGAGAATTGAATGCATCTGGTGTCATCAAATTTTATATCTTGGATCCTAGGTTTGAATTGTGAATGATTAATATTTTTCTTGATTTAAGACTAGTTCACACATCTAGAATTGATATTATATATATATATATATATATATATATATATATATATATATATATATATATATGTTTGTGCTTGTGTGTACATACATATATATAATTTTCTTGATTTAAGATTAGTTCACACGTCTAGAATTGATATATATATATATATATATATATACACATACAGATATAATATAATGCTATCGTTGTGTTTGTGTATTTCTCTAGCACTCAATGATCAACAAGATGGGAGGAGGTTTCAGAAATTTAGGCTGTTGTGATGATTCGCAAAATTGGAACAAAGATATGCTAAAATTTAACTAAAAGTAAACTCTCAAGCAAAATCTTACTATAAAGCAAGAATTACTAAGAAATATGTCAGATAAATATGGACCTAAAGATCTATGGTCAAAAGATTGAACCGGGGCGTTAGAGAATTTAAAGAAACATTGTATCAAACTGTTGAAGAATATTCTGGCAGCAACCAGTTGATAGGTCCATACCAATGTGGTAAACTAGAGAAATATTTTTAGTAACAGGTTTACCATTTTTTTTTTTTTTTTTTTTTTTTTTTTTTTGCAGGTTGTTGTCTGGCTGCAAAATCAAAGAGAAACTAAAGAGATTAAAAACAAACATACATTACAAGATGGCAAAAAAAATTCCCTACGCCAATGGATTTCACCAGATTCAAATGATGGTCGTCCAATGAAAATTGAGATGCAAGATGAGGCTGGTAATGCTTCTGCTATTACGGCAAACTGTGGAAGGCATATGTCTTGTCAGGTTTGATGAGAAAACTAGATACCATAGAAATAGATTGAGATAGATTTTCAGCATCTTCGTAACCTTCAGGCCGGCCTTTAGTGAATATCTATTTTGTCACAACAAGTAGAGTGAAAAAACAAGGAAATGAAAAGACTCAATGACTATCCATCAATGACACCTTTTCAGTAGGAAAATTAGCGATGCAAAAAAATTATTTACAAATCTTATGCAGGAGTATCCCCAAGAAATAACTAAGATAGACAAGGAGAATGATATGAGGATATTTGAACCAATGTTCAATGGTCAAACTGGTACATACTGATCAATATCTTCTTAATGACATTGTTTGTGAGGTATATGTCTTTCTTTAATATGAAAAACAGCATAAGTTCAGACAGCAAGAATATATCAGTTTATATACAAAAATCAAATAACTAATAAAATAGAAACTTTCCAAAAGAAACTTTGGCTAGTTATGGTCAAGTCCTTTGGTACCATGACATGTAAAAACAACTTACTGAGGAGCAGCTGTTAGCCCTTTGATATTAGGTTGTGCTTCAACAACCTTGCATGTTACACGATGAGGAACTGATGCAGACATTGGTTTTCCATCATAATACTGCAGTTTCACTGTCATGTCTTCTGCTCATTTGGTACCAAGTTCAACTATGAGAAGATAAATGTGGAACAACAACCGATACTCATGTGCAAATAGATTTTTGTTTAAGCATATTATTTGAGAAACTGCCAACAAAAACTCGAGAGAAATAAAAAAAAACTACTAAATTCCATGTCAACAAGTCTGACAGGTTGAAGTTTCTATATTTATGACTGAACATAAAAAGGCTCTTCAGTGAGCAATTAATAAACAAGTGATACCAAAATCTTTCTAGTGTAAACACCAAAAGCTCCTATCACTTTGTCATGGACCATTCATAGCGCGAGTGTTTGATGTAATACCCATGATTTTTTATTTTGTTATGCCTTAGACAGCATGTAGAGGCTTACAATAGGCTTCGCAGCCTCATTTTGGATGGGTTTTGCAGCCCTTCCTAGCTTGAAAGCACAGCTTGTGTGCGGCCGTTGGGCAGGCAAAACTGTTCAAAAATAGAGAGTCTAACTTGCAAAATGCAAAGATTTCTTGGAGTAAAGAGCAGTCCAAAAACATCGGTCATCTTAGACCCCTAGAACCTTGACTGACACATGACTAGATGGGGTTTCCGATAGTCTCCTGGGTTAGTCCGTCGAATAGTTTTATAGCAAAATAGCAGGGGCACTTGTGTGCAGGAACTTTTGTGAACGGCAGACTGCCTCACCTTTGTCATGCAATTGTTCACAGCTTGTGGACTCTATCTTTATACTTTGCATATCAGGTGTTTGTTTTAATATCTACTTGTGGGGATCACGAGTTTGCACTTCAACAAAGCGACGACGGCAATTTGACCACATGTTTGCTTGTTTTCTAACTCATTTTCTCTTATGCAAGTCCATAGGGATCTTGCAAGGTTACAGGAAGACAAACCCTTTGCGTATAGACACGTAAGGATCATGTACGGCTTAGGAAAAATTAACAGTTTGAACTACCCTCATACTCAGCAGTGACATATTCTATTTCAAGAACCAAAATGCCCCTTTACAAAAAAAGACTTCAACATCCTCATAGTCGCAAAAATCCTCTATATGTTACTCTATATTCTATTTCGTTTTGGTGATAGATGCATAGGGATCAATATGAACCTTCTTTCCAGTGACATGATTATAAAGTCTACTAATCAAGCATTTCTTCAGCATCATAAATAGTATCTTTCTAAACCAATTTCAGCAATAAATATATGAGAGCTTTGTTATTATTTACTAGATTCTGTTAAGATTGGATGGGACAATTTTTCTTGCCCAAAACAGTAATGTTGTTACTTTGTTTGCAAGTGCAACTTTTCAAGGGTGAATACCATAAAAATGAACTGGGATATGAATCATCAAACAGACCTTTAGTTATTTGCAGCATGGACGAAATTGTAACCAGGTGTGTCGACACATCATAGAAATACATTCTCCTTCAATCAGTAAAATGACTGAGAAATACTGGGCAAGAAAAAACAAGCCTACCAGGGATACACTAATTGATTTGGGTCAACCTTTTTTTCTGAAAAAAATTAAAGTTGAGGAATAATGAGAAAGAGAGGACAACCACCCTTGCCGACCATGGCTAAGTTGATTGATATAAAGTCAACCTTTTTTTATGATGCAAATAAACTAATGACAAAATAAGTTTTCTTGAAAATGATACCTTTTAAATAGGCAGAAGCTTTGCCAAACAACTCCTTCTGCACTTCAATCTGCTCAAACGTGCTAGGCCTAATAAATCAAGCGACAAAAGTTTAGCTTCCAATTTTCAAAATACATAGTACATAACAACTCATGAAATGAATTAAAATGACTCACTCCATTAGCATTACAAGCTCGCCTTCCTGATACAGGTATGTGAATGACTTGTCCTCAACAAAAACTCCTGCATTACACAAAAAGGGCAAGCGTGACTCTATAATGTACTTAGAAATAGACAGATTAAGAAACATCAGTTCCTGCATAAAAAGAAGTTGGTACCCAGAGACCAAGAGAATAAAAGCACCAAAGAGAAGAAAAAACCTAGGTGAAGAAAGTATTGGAGCAAGGAGAGCAAAAGGAATATAGATGTGAACTCGTAAGGGCCTTTAAGAAGAGATGATGAAAGTCCCCTCCATTAACATCCCTAACAGTATGGTGGTATGCAAATAACAGTTCAACTTTGGTCATGCAAGCACAGTCCTTCTCGACTGGAAGAAATTTAAGCAGATTGTGATTTCCAATCATACCCCATTTGTCCTTCATCATAAAGAATACTAGAATAGGGGATCCACATCCAACACAATCATCAACTTGAGAATTGAATTAACATAAAGTTCGCTTACAGAAAGATCCATGAGGCATAAGTCAATATATGACATATGTGAATTCTTGTTAAGGCAATAATAAAAATCTGTTGTCACCTAGGTTGTCCTGTCATATCTCTGATATCCGGCCTCTACTGGCAACCAATCCCTTATAGGGCTAACCCCCTCTATAAGAGGGGCCTTTTCAAGTAATAGTATTTCTTTTAAATGGAATCAGCCAAAAGACTATGTAGTATCCTTCAAATTTTAACTACTTAATTTTGGACTTAAGAATTGGGGAGAACCCACCAAACCCATTCCCGGTAGGGTTGATTTTGCAATCAAGTGCCACAATATGGAGCTTGCTTGATATCATCATCAATGCTTGGACAGAGAAAAATGAAGAGCTGTCAACCATAGCATTCAATTCCTCTAGTTCTTATTGAGCTTCACTGTCATGAGCCTGATGTGACACTTAATTAGCAGAATGCAAACCATGCCATTACCTTAATCAAGCATCAACTAGATGGCCAGAGTTGATCCCCATCGGCACCCATGTGAATTCTACTCACAAGGGTTGCCAATGCAAGCAAGGGACATTTGTAGTATTAGAACACTGTCACAGACAAATTGTAAACGGCTTGTTCAGTGAAATGCTTATGCGTGTCCGTGTCCCTTTTGGTTTGTTATAGCTTATAAAGCATGTAAAGGGCTTGCCAAAGGCTAAATGCCCCATTTGAGTGAGTTTGGCAGCCATTGTAGGCTTGTACATAAAGTTTGCGTCGAGTGAATACTTGTACTAGAATTCGGTCTGTAGTGGACCAATTTTATACCTTTGTTGTGCAACCGTTCTGAGCTTGTGATATCCATGGTTGGAATTTGCATTGGCTATAAAGTGTTTGCTAAAAGAGTGGCTTGCGGATCCCGTGTGAAGCGCTTTCTCTGTCCCGTCTTCTCTTTCGTAGGTCCTAAGGGATTGTAGGAGATTTCGGGGAGGCTGACCTTTGCGGTGATACGCATTGGTGCCGCACGGCTTAGGCAAAACCAGCTAAGTCCGTGACAGATGGTATCAGAGCGGGACAAGCCCACTTAGAAACACTTAGCATGCAAACGTGGGGGACCTAGCGGGGCTGCGTTAAGGGTAGCCAACATGCGCGACCGTTTGAGAAACGGACTTGGAGTTGTAGGGGAAGGAGTCGATCAGAGTAGCAGGCATCCGAGAATGGCATTCAGGAGAATGGCCAACCCTTCGCGCAAGAGGCACCACGAGGACAAACAAGCTAAGAAGAATTGCGTAGCGCACAAAGGTAGGGATGGCTGAGTTCGAGCAGTGGCTCGACGTTGGCACCCAAACTTGACGGTGCTCGAGGCAAGCAGAGTGCTTGGCAAAGGATGAGACCGTGCAAGGCGGAGTGGGTTGTTCAACGATCGAAAGAGTTGTGCAAAGCTCACAGAGGTGAGGGGAGTTGCAAACTTAAAGAATTCGATACTCATGCAAGGTCTTGCATGCGGGGCCATCCCAAGGCGGCCGAAGGTCGGCGCCATGGAGTATTCAAACTTTCTCTTCGGCATTTGCAGGATACTTTCGTGAGAGGCTAAAGTGTGCAGCAAGTTCAGCATGTTGCTAGACCCAAAGGGGTGCAATGCGAGCTGTATTGGCGAAGTATCGCAATCTAGCAAGTGCATTTGCGAAAGCGAAGTGGAGCGCTGATTTGTCAAAGAATGGCGAGAGTAGTCGAGGGATGGTGGTCTCTAAAACTTCCGGAGGAATGATCGAAGAGAGAAGTTGCTCAGCGGAGCAGATATCGAGAGGATAAGTCTGGTTCTCGAGAGAGAATCATGTGCAATGATGAATTGCAGGTTGAGGACTACCTCAAGACAAAGCTCGATGGATCGAGTGAGCGGCGAGGAGTCGTCGCGTGATCTCACTAGCGGTAATCGTTGGTCGACGCATAGCGAGATCAAGTGGGGAGCGACCCGAGGCAACACAGTGAAGGCACACTTGGAGCCGATATGAAGATCGGACTCAGCAGGCGACGTGAAATGGTGGGCGTGAGGACTACCATTAACGTAATCTGCAAATCGAGAAGCGAGCAACTTGGGGATAACTTGGTGATGTACCCAAGCCGCGTGAAGAAGTAGGCATAGAAGATAGAACATGGAGCGGAGGCTTGAAGCTTTCATTAGGCGAGAGGTCGAGGGCATGGACTCTTGCGAGAGACAAGAGTAGGATCATGTCGTTCCATGAGTTCTCTATACGATGGAGCAGACTCATCTTGTATGGTGCCAAAGACGAAGGGAACTTCAAGGCATATGCACCTCATCTTGGTGAAGCATTTGATGGAGGAACTAAGGCGATACAACTTGCAGTGGCGAAGTTGGTGTTAAAGGGCCTTAACACGGGGCAAGAGGATGCAGAGGCAGATACTCTTGAAGAATATGCCACAGTGTTGCTATTCGAGTTGCCGTGAGGAAAGCGGTGCGCGGAGATTGTCTTTGGTAGGGGCGAGTCCCGGGATCGAACATAATGGTGCACCTATTTCGCCGAAGTCGGGGACTTGAGGAGCTGCTAAGCGATGGGGTATCCTAGAGCTAGGCTTCGTCCGAGTGTGACCCGAGAGTGGGTGGGCGAAGGTCGGTTTGCAAAGGAGCGAACGAGAATCGAAGTGGCGAAGGCCCCTGCGATGTGTTGGCGGAGTCCACACGTGGAGATATCGCGATTCGAGTTCATACCACAAGGATCGAATGCGAGGAGATGTCACGAGCGGCGACATGATCACGCGGATCATGGTAGAATGGTTCGTGGCAAGTCGACACACACGGTGAGTCCCGTGGGGACTAGATCATGCAGAGGTATGATCGGGAGCACGACTAGGAGCTCAAGTCGGTGAACAACACGGCGGCAAGAAGAGCTATGGATTCAAGCGGTGAATGTCATGGTAATGCAGAGGCCGGTCTTAGTGCGCGTGCGAATGTTGCATTGAATGGAAGCCTTGGACATCGGCTTATGGGGCTGTGCACTATCGCGAAGAAGTTCGGATGCAAGTACCAGGGAGTCCCGTGTGGGGGCTGGATCATCGCAGAGGTATGATCGGGCGCGCCGAAAGTGGAACTACTTGAGCTCGCATTCGCTTAAGGAGCCGGCAAGTCGGAGGACAAGGCCGAGTAAGTGAGCGTTGCAACCAGTAAAGCTAAGGAGAAACGAAGCGGTGCAAACCCTGCGCGCATGATAGCGAGAGGCCATACATGGGAGTTGCGATCTGTCTTTCCATCGACCAAGTAGAAGCGCTTTCGAGAGAACACAGAGGTGTTGAAGCGGATGGTCGAAAAAAGGCGAGAAGCAATAGCGAGTCTAGAGGGACTCACTACCCAAGATCGATCGTCGGTTAGAAGGAAGGTGGACTCGAGAGGAGTGCCGCTTGATTGCCTGCAGGCGGATCTACCGATCACGAAGAAGGGATGCAGTCTGCGAGACAAGCGGATAGTAGTGCCATGGGCATTGCGGTGCCGTAGTGCGCAGAGGCGGGACTTCAGCGATCATCAATCCCTTGCTCATAGAGGGAGAGCGCTTGGTCGTCGTATGGGCCGTGGAGGAGGAGAATACTTTGCAAACTCCATATACCAAGACAAATTTGAAGGGCGGAGGCGAGAAATTCGTAAGACCGGTGTCAGCAGACTTTCCATCAAGATAGCCGTGAGTGAAGGACTTGGTCGATGCAAGAGCGCGTGACCGAGGATCGGAGCGAGGCGATGCAGGTCTTTGTACCTTTGCTACTCGGAGGAGTCGGCGGCGAGAAATGATGGAGAAAGCGGTACAATCCCAAAGCGACGAATCTATCGAAGACTTACTCGAGTTGGAGTGATAACTTCTTGCATTCGAAGTTCAAGAGCAATGAAAGCGGCGAATCATAGTAGTGACTCGGGTATGAAGGATTCTGCAAACACTTCAAGTGCTTGAGTGTGAGCTAAGAGCAAAGCGAAGTCTAGTAACCCGACTTGAGCGACGGCGAAGTACTGACCTCGAGGAGGCGGGCGAAGTCAAGTAACCTTTGCCTTCTCGACTCTCGAGAGAACGGGGCGGCAAAGTACCCTGCTCTCTTAGTTATATGGTAGAGGAGCTCTGCACAAATTTGAAGACCCTTCGAAGAGACTAATGGAAGATAACAGTTGTCAAGCCCTCACCAACGGGGATCAGTCTTCTTGAGAGTAGATTGTCCGCCGTTTCCCAATTGAATGTTAATCGAAGCGAATGATGCGAGCCTACTTGGGCAAGGCAACTAAGTGGAAGAAGATTCGATAGCAAATTTTGCGGAGGAAGGACACGAAAACTTTAAAGGTTGAGGCGATGCTCGTTAAAGCTCAAACAAGCATCTATCGATTCGAGAGACAAGAAGAATTTGAAGGCGGCGCATATCCAAGATGGTCTTTTCCCTTCATGAGATGAATCCGCAAGACTCAAAGCGAGATCGGTGACAACTTCGCCATGACCCCACACGAGTCGAGTTATTGGAGAGTTGAAAAAGCGTGGCGGATTAAAGTTCGACGACTCAGCAACAACAAGCGGAGAACAATTGGGAGCAAGGCGCATCGCGATAGGAGCGAGAAGATCGAAGATCAAGATCCAACAAAGAAAAGAAGTTGCGGCGTCAGCGAAGGCTTCGACGAGGGCGTCGAAGGAATAAGTGGGGAGAATGTCACGGACAAATTGTAAGCGACTTATTCGGTGAAATGTTTATGCGTGTCGTGTCATACGGTTTGTTATAGCTTATAAAGCGTGTAAAGGGTTTGCAAAGGCTAAATGCCCCATTTGAGTGAGTTTGGCGGCCATTGTGAGGCATACATAAAGTTTCGTCGTCAGTGAATACTTGTACTAGAATTCGATCTGTAGTGGACCAATTTTATATCTTTGTTGTCTGTGGATTACGAGCTTGTGATATCCGTGGTTGGAATTTGCATCGGCTATAAAGTGTTTGCTAAAAGAGTGGCTTACGGATCCGTGTGAAAGCGCTTTCTCTGTCCTGTCTTCTCTTTCGTAGGTCCTAAGGGATTGTAGGAGATTTCGAGGAGGCTGACCTTTGCGGTGATACGCATTGGTGCCGCACGGCTTAGGCAAAACCAACTAAGTCCGTGACAACACGGCATTCCCAACATGCAAGGCGCAACTTTAGATCTTTCGATGTTACCATACAATCGAAAAATAGCTCCACCAAAAAAGAAAGAAAAATCTAATTGGCAAGTATAAAAAACTGATTACATACTCTCAAGAGCTTCATCAGTGCGAAATCTTTCAGTTATTTTGTTCCCAGTATCAACATCTCGAAGTTCCACCTGTCCAACAAAAAAGAGTGCCATGACTTATATCAACTCAAGAAAATAACTCAGATTTTCATCACAAGCTACATTGAGTTTAAATATTAAGACAAAGGTGATCATGCTAAAGTTTATGAAATCATAAGTAACAGAAGCTTTTCTGTCCAAATATTTCTTCTTTAATTATAAGTACCAGAAGGTTTTCTGTCAAGAATATTTCTTCTTTTGATATATAAATGATACGATCATTTCCTAGTTCCTACATATATCATTTTTTGAAGCATCAATCTGTTGGTAACAAACTTTCTAATTATGACAGCAAATTAAGTCGAATGCTTCCAGTATTCAGGATTGGACCCTGAAACTACTACCGACAAGCAGGAAACAACCTATACAATAAAAGGCTGATCCTGTGTCAAGGTACAGATTTAAAAATTTACCAAAAGATACTTCTGATTATTAAGCACTACCCATAAAGGTAAACTGCTGATTTAAACAAAATAACTGTGATAATCGCATTTCCATATCACAAATCTAGGAAGAAACTGAATCGGTGGAATCCTATATAACCTACTGACCATTTCCACCTCTCCAGATTTTTTTTTTTTTTGTCTGTACAAGAAATCCAATAAGATCTCCACCAAATTTATTTAAAAACATCAACATATAGGTTTGTAGAAATATATAATATATCTGTAAGACAACCAGTCATGTTAATATGTTGATTTCATATGTCAGAAACTATCCACATATGTAATATATAGGAAATCATACTAGTCATCATGAAAACATCAGTAAACTCGAGATAGGTAAAATCTGATATTGATGAAGACAAAAATGATCTCATATGAGAATCTAAAATATATGCAGCATTAACTTTAAATATATATGATAAATGACATTATTCTTGATAAGGTTATGAGCTAACAGAAAAACAATGTTTGGGCCAATGAAGTATCTCAGGATACCAAGTAACAGGAGAGTGCAGACATCAGATAAAGTGCAATTCATGAGAGAAATTATTTCAGCAGCAAGGCAATATAACTCATTCATAGGTTAATCTATTAAGGAAACAGCTGAAATAACAAGATTAATACAAAATGTTCAATGCAAAAAAAGAAACTGCAGCCCAATAAACAAGGCTCCTGCTGGCTGCAACGCAAGAAAATTCTAATGACCATCATATGTATGCAACACCCCAACCCCTCCACGCAAACCCCAATAAAACATGTGGAGAAATTGTTCCAAGTTGTTCCATACATCACCTTAGCACCCAAGACATAGAGGAATAACTTCAATGTGGTGTCAAGGATAATTCATGAATTGAATTATAATCAAATTGTTTTGGGTCGGTTACCAATGTCAGTAATTGGATACTACATGATTCCATACAATAGTGACTGACCATAGTTTCATAAAATCAATGCAAATGTGAATCAATATTGTCAAGGACTGAATGGACACTTTCTTTGTACCTGTATTGTGGCTCCTCCCCTTCCGTGTTGTGTATGTTGTGCTTTTAATACCTATGATGAAAAAAAGCAAAAGTAAAGACCTCAATCAAACACAAAAGGAACAAAAAATGTATAACTCCTCAACCGGATGAGCACAACAATTTATCAGTAACATACCTGATACATACGGCCTTTGTCATGAAGTGAAACAAACGAGTCAATGCTTATTAGTAAGCTCATTACTAAGAAAATCTGAAGTGACAGAAGATGTGAATGAAAATGCAACCTTTTCTTTGTATAACATTCCCAATCCTCACCTACACACAATATCAATAACACATTTCAGAGCATTAACTAATAGTAGGAAAAGCCAATTTGCTTCTTTAAAATCTTTACAGAAGATTTAAACAAAAATACTTTTTCATCCAAGAGATTGTCATTATATTACAAAATCAATTGCTAATAGCTTTATCTTTCACTACTATAATAAAGATGATTTTTGCAGAATAAAGAGTTAAGAACTTTGTCATCAAAAGACACAAAGACTCTCAGACTTCAAAAATGAAGATCAACTATGAACTCATCTAATTTATGCATTTCCATTAGCAAGCAGAACATCAACACAGTTTTACACAATCCATCTGTCTTGATTTTCAGACCTACACAGAAACAGCAGAACTACAAACTTATTTGGTTCCATGCAATTTCAACACCAATTAGAGGATTAATTTAATGCAATCAATCCGGCTCGGGAGCTGCTAAACAAAGATTCAAACAGCTCCCAGAGTTGAAATTCGGATATTTATTGGAAATAGAACCTTTTGTGTTCATCAAAGCCATGAAAACAATGTACATGGTGCCACGCTTGGAAACAGAGACGGTGACAAAGAAGATGCTATAACTAACACCACTTAGGTACAGCAAGATACAAAAAATGAGATGGATAAATGTACTAGGATGGTGGGGTATTTTGCAAATGTCATTCTGATATTTATCTTCTGCAAACCAAGGAATCCAATGTCACCACGTTTGGTGCTATGGCCCGATATTTACCCGAAAGAGGTGTGCACGGGCAAGCAGACCACCCAATTTCGGATGGTCCATATGCAATACAGGGATTACCACCCGATAAGCCCGGTCTGGTTTCTTTTTTATTTTTTAATTCTAAAATTAAGAATCTTAAAAACCACGACACCTAAACCATCCTGTGTGCTTTTTCTCAAGCTACTGCATCAGCCGTCGCCAAAATCTGTCTGTCGTTGTCTGTATCTCTCGTCGCTTCTGTCCGACATTGCCCACATTCATCGCCTCCAAGCCCTACTAATCAGTACTCTCCTTCTCTTCCTCCTCATCGTCCTGTGCCACTGTCTCTACTTCACCATTGTCTCCCTTCCTTGCGTCACCACCACCGTCTCGAAGTCGACACAAATTTTGTGCCAAGTTTTCAACAATATCAAACTGAAATTGTACTTCCACACGAAATTTATCATCGAAAGACTAACGATCACAACGATCCAGAGCGCCAAAATCATCAATTACAAATATCTAACAAAGAATCCAGAAAGATCATATATAGGGCAAAAAGACGATTACATCGGTGCCCAGCACTTTAGCGCCTCGGCTTTGGAGTGCGGACCACGGTGCCGCAAGGGTGGCGCAAGGCAGCGATCTGTCCAACGATCCGCGAACGAGCGTTGCAATGGAAGAAGAGGCAGGCGATGGTGGACGAGGGAAGTTGCCGAAGAGGAGAGTCCGTAAGAATCGTCTCCTTGCAGTCTGCATCGCGCCCTGCCAAAAACCCTCGCCTCACCCTAAACTCTCCGTTTACGCCGGTGTGGTCGCTTTTGTTAAAGGCTGGACAGGTGTAATTTCACACCAACATTAAGAAATAATCAATTTCCGATATAATCCAACATGCACCAAAAAAAAAAACAATTAAAAAATTGCATAGATTGAATAAATACGAATATGAAAAAGATAAAGATAAAAGCAAAACAACGAAGGGATGAAAAAAAAATGAAATCCTAATATTTTATTATTACAAAGTCATAGTTTAATTTAAATCCATGAATTTAGAAAAACATACATCCAATGCATTATAATTCGTGAGAGAAAGAGAAAAAATAATTCTAGGATATGATAAATTTTTTTGATAACATAATCATCGTAAATTAATAACTTTATAATCTATAATAAAGCCTTCTTAGACATCTCTTTACCTCACTAATACTAATTATCTTCCTTCTTCTAACAACAATAACAATAGGTTTTCTTATGACGTTTTTATCTCATGATAAATAATTCTTGTTCGTTTTATACTTTATCAACGCTGTGTCCAATTATTTAAGAATAAAATATTTTTCTAAAAATAGATAATTTTATATATTCATCCTAATATTCTCATTGTAAAAATATGTTACTTTTCATCAAAGTCATGAGGTACTATTGTTCTAACAATCATTTTATAAATTTTTTCTTTAATATATAAGATATTCGATGTCCAAACAAAAATTTATCAGACTCCTCTCCACTTTAACCATAGTTTTTTCTTTATCAAAGATATATTTATCATTTGTTATTTATTAAAACTTTTTTAACCGTATGAGTTAACTATAATTGCGATTATTCTATTAGTCATGTTTAATTAAAAACCTTTCATTTTTAATGTTTATTGCCACAACTCAAGTTTAAAATTAATTTTATTTAAATTATCTTTAATTTTAAAAATATATATTGTTATCTTCTGATGTTGTGGTCACCTTCAAATGTCCAACCCCGTCTTACACCAAGAGTCAACGTCAAGCTCAAGTCCCAAAATTGTGGTGCGGTGCCAAACCGATGAGCATCTCCCTCTTTTCCACAAAGACCAATATTGATAGTAACTTAAGGCTCATCGGCCATAAAATATTAAAGCTAACTTTAAAGACTTTTTCTATTTCTAATACTAGTTATTACACTTTGATAATTATATATATATAATATTAATATAACTAGTGAATATATCTTTTATTTTTTTAATAACCATGGTTGAATTTTAAAACTAATAGATTATATATTTTTTATGGATTATATAATGTATTTTTTTATAAAAATAAAGAAGAAGAATTTTATATAAATATATATTTTTTGGGATATTTTTTTTGAAAAAAAAATATTCTCTTTTTAGTCTTTACTAGAAAGTATCCTAATTTTTAGTTTTTCATTTGATGTCTTATTATCTTTATGTAGATGAACATAAAGAGAAGATAAGAGAAGAAGAGTTAGAGCACGAAGATAAAAGAAAAAAAGTAAGATGAAAACAATAATGATGGATCAAAAATAATCATGCCAAAATGATAGGATCTCACAATAAGATATCGTAATAGGGCCTCATAGTGAAACCTCGCAGTGAGACGAAAACAACCCAGATCGAGACAATAGTAATTATAAACAATAGTGTTAAATATTTAAAATATTAAAGAGAGACGATGAACAACAACTAAGAGTACGAAGGATATTGGAAGAAAAAAATGTACCAAATATGAAAACTGAAAAAAAAAATAAAAAAGGAAAATCACCCTATATTTTTCTCTTTGGTTTTTTTTAATCAAATTTATAAGCAATAACTTCATCTTCCGACATAAAATGTTATACAAAAATAAAATGCTCTGGATATATCATTTTTCACATTTTGTCCCGTATCGGAGATTCATCTGATCACCGAGACGCGACATATGACGTCCGATAAGCGCATGAGCGAGTGCCTTCTAACTGCGCTCATCACACATCACGGCGTCGCAAGAAACCGATCGATCACTCCCGGCAGAAGAGGCCAAGCGCAGTGGGAACAAAGATGTCTTGCCACGGCGACCTGTTTGGTTCCTCGGAACAAAGAAGCATATTTAGGAAACGTCAATTCCCCTACTCGCTTGCAAACGCACCCAAACGGTCGCTGCTCATTAGTCAACTTTGCCTCGGTCGCCGCTCTTCCACTTTCCCACCCATCGAAGTGACTGACCGCACCACCCTTCCCATTTGGAACCTTCTCCATGTCCATTCCTTTTCAAATCTGCAACCCTCCCGCCTCTCTCTCTCCCTCTCTCTCTCTCTCTTTCTTCTTCCCTTCACCAACGCTGCCTGCCTATAAGAAGCTCATTCTATAACATGAACCATATCACATGCTTCGGCTTAGCAATGCCGTCCCACAACATGTACTTCATCCTCGTCTTCTTCTTCTTCCTAATTGTAACTACTGCGCATGAACATGCACTCAGGGGCCACGATGCTCATCTCCTTCTCTCTTTCAAGGCGTCCGCGGACCCCTGCAACGCCGTCTTGCGTAGCTGGGAGGGTCACGATCCATGTTCTGGCTCGTGGATTGGCGTGACGTGCTACCGAAGCAGGGTTGTCGGCCTCCGCCTCGACCACGCATCCCTTACGGGGAGCGTGACGCCTCTGTTCGGCCTCACGCGCCTTCGCGTCCTCAGCCTCAGAAGGAACGCTCTCACCGGCTCGCTGCCTCATCTGACCACCCTGAACAATCCGAGACTACGGCGTCTCTCCCTCTCCCACAATAAGCTGCGTGGGACTCTGAACGTGTCGCTGCCTTCTTTAGCTTCCCTGAGGGTCGAACACAACCAATTATCCGGCGGGGTTGAGGGGTTGCGGTTGCCAAATGTTAGTGACTTCAACGTATCCAGCAACCAGCTGTCTGGGAAGGTCACTGATCTCCTGTCGAAGTTCCCAGCTTCGGCTTTCGAAGGGAACCAAGGCCTTTGCGGCTCACCTCTTCCTGGCTGCGGTGAGGTTTCCCGCCTTTCTGATGACACCACCGCCGTCAGCCCTTCTCCAGCTTCTTTACAGTCTGCCACTGACTCCTCGAGCTCTAGATCTTCCACAAAAGTTGGTTTCACTGCCCTCTTAGCCATTGGTATAAGCGATCTGCTGGTGATTGCGATCGGCTTGGTCGTCATCGTCGGAATGTACCTTTGGTTGAGGAAGAAGCTCATAACGTCTCTGAACGGCGCCGCTGCAAGCATTCGGGAGCTCGAGCCTGATAAACTGCAACGTGAAGAGAAGGAAAAGGGCAGAAGCCTGATTTGCTTTGAAGGAGGAGAAGATCTCAGGTTGGACTGCCTCTTGAAGGCTTCTGCTGAGGTACTGGGCAAAGGAATTTCCGGGAGCACCTACAGGGCAGTGCTCGAGGACGGCATAATCGTCGCCGTCAAGCGGCTCAGCGCCGTGCAGTTCCCGTCCCATTGCAAGGCCTTCGACCGGCAGATGCATCTCATCGGGAGAGTGAGACATCCCCGTGTCGTGAGCCTGAGAGCGTACTGTAACGCCCACGAGGAGAAACTTCTCGTCTACGACTTCATGCCCAACGGAAGCCTTCTCTCCCTCTTGCAGACCAACAGTAAGTTCCTTAGGACAGCAAAAGGCAGACTGCAGCCTGCAATCGCACGGTCATTCGACGGCTGTCTTTCTTGTGCAGGTGAAGGAAGCGGAAGAACATTGGACTGGATGAGCAGGAAGCAGATACTAATGGGAGCGGCGGAAGGCCTCGCCTTCATCCATGCCTTCCCGGCGCGATCCCCACTGGTTCACGCCAACATCAAGCCATCAAATATTCTCATCGACGAGCACGGCAACGCATGCATAGCTGAATGGGGCATAATGCGGTTCGCGTCCAACTTCCACCAAGCTATGCCGCACTATCCCTCAGGTTGTCTCTCCGACGGAGCAATGTTCGCGGCGGGGACGACGACCAGGCTTGGGTACAGGGCGCCTGAGCTAGTGAACGGCAAGGAGCAGCCTACCCAGGAATCGGATGTCTATAGCTTTGGGATGGTGCTATTGGAAGTGGTCACAGACAAAGAGATCGATGACGCTGAAAGCCAAGGGGAGGTGATGGGAATGGTAAAGATTGGAATGATGTGCACTGCAGAGCGCCCGGAGGAGCGGCCCAAAGCGAATCAAGTCGTGAGGATGCTGAGTGACTTCCTGTAACATCTTTTACTGAGTCAACGGAGTAGATTGGAAGCGAATCCGATTGGGTTTGTCACTTCCAATGACAAATTTGGCTTCTAGAATTTTCTATTCAAAGCATTTTATATCTGACTCAACATAGGTTAATCTTAACTAATTTGGGTAGGTGGAGGCACACTTTACAGGGTGGCAAAGAGAAGCCGATGGGGGCCATAGGAAACGGGAAGCCAAACGCCGTACATAATTGATGGGACCCTTCCACGTCCGAGAAGCCACGTGAACAGCTAGGATGTTGCCGGACACCATGCACGATGCCGCTCACCCATTACTCTCCGTCATTGCATGCGGTGGTGCGTAAATACAAGCCGGCCATGGTGGTCGCGTTGTCTTCAGAATGGACCAAAGTTCATCAGCCTGATAAGACACAGACCCGTCACTTGCATGGCCAATCACACGCACACACATACGTAAAGTAGAACTCAACCGGGCGAGGATGGCGTCCTCAGAAGAGGAGGCAACCCAAGGCAAGAGAAGCAAGCAAGGTGAGTTTGGCGGCGGAAGTGGTCACGAAGGCCTCGGAGGTGGGGCTGGGTGCCGGAGCCTCGGTGGCGCGGGCCTTCTCGACGAATGAACACGCCGTGGCGAGGGCCATCAGCGCGACGAGCCTAACTAAGCCTGAGAGCCGTCGCTACTGCCTCCATCGAGATCAGAGTAGTAGGCGGCTTTTTCTTTGCTCCCTCCTACGATTCCTGTTCCCGAAGGAAGTTGAGATAGCAGTGTTGGTTTGACAAATTCCGTAATCTCACGTCTTAAATTTTTATTCAGTTATCTTCTATTAATATTATAAAAGGATATCTTGAAGATAGATACACCATATGCATCATAGGAAAAATCGTTTTAAATTTAATTTTATTAAATTTATATTAAATATTTTAGACTTTTTTTATTTAATAATTTCATTTTATGACCTAGGAATAATTTTCTAAGACATTTATAATTATCCCTTTTATAGTAAGAGTTCACCTTCTTCGTTCGTGGACATATGTCAATTGATCAAATCACGTAAATTTGATATCTTTGTCTCTCTTTTTATCTTTCTGTTTATTGTCTTTGTTGGGTTGTCAAATTACCTTTTGATAAAATTCCTGAGACTAGTTCTAACAAACTGGTATCAGAGCCTGGTTTTGATATCTTTTGATAACAATGACAATAACAAAGATCGTTGTCGAGAAATTCGCTAGAAATGTCAACTTCGATATGTGGCAGCTCAAGATGGAGGTTATTTTAGTTCAAGACGGAGTTGATTTGACATTACAGGGAGCTGAGAAAATTTCAGATGATATGTTAGAGGAAGATTTACAGGTATGGATAAGAAGGCCCGATCTAGCATTATTCTAAATCTATCTAACGAGATTTTACGGGAGGTAGCTACGGAGACTACAGCTAAGAGCATGTGGAACAAGCTTAAAGCCTTGTATATGAAGAGGACAGTGGAGAACCGTCTCTACTTGAAGCAGAGTTTGTTTATGCTTCGGATAACTGAAGGTACATCTATACTCTTACATCTTGATAAATTTGATTCCTTAGTTATGGATTTGGAGAATATAGATATGAAAATTGATGATGAGGATAAGGCCCTGTTACTTTTGTGTTCTCTCCCCCAATCCTTTAAGTATTTCTGTGATACTATGATTTATGGAAAAGAAATAATTTCGTATCAGGAAATTAAATCTGCATTAAAATCTAAGGAGCAGATTGATAGGGATATCACTGGGGAGAATAGATGGAATCAGGCTAAAGGTTTGGTTGTTAGGGGTAGAACTGATAAAAGAGAATTTGACAATAGTAGATCTAAATCTAGATCTAAATCCAGACATAAAAATTTGGAGTGCAGATATTGTCATAAAATGGGGCACATTAAGGCTGATTGCTTTAAATTGAAAAATAAATTAAAGCAAAAGGGAAAACCTATTGAGAAAACTACTGAGTCCGCTGAAGCTAGTGTTGTAACTGATGAGAATTTTGGAAATATTTTCTTTGCTACTAATGATATGACAAGGTCTAAAAATGAATGAATTTTAGATTCGGGTTGTTCTTATCACATGTGTCCCAATAGGGATTTGTTTTCCACATATGAATCTTATAATGGTGAAATTGTTTTGATGGGTAATAATGTCGTGCGTGATGTTATTGGTAGAGGCACAATCCGAATTAAAATGTATGATGGTATTATGAGGACGCTCACTAATGTTAGACATGTTCCTGATTTGAAAAGGAATCTTATCTCTTTAGGTACCCTAGAGGCTCTTGGGTGTAAATACACAGTTGAATGTGGAGTTATGAAAGTTTCTAGAAATGCCCTTATTGTTATGAAAGCTTGTACGTCTAGTAGCTTGTATATTTTACAGGAAACTACTGTCACAGGCTCAGTTGTAGTCTTGTCATCATCATTATCTGATTCTGACATCACCAAATTATGACTTATGCATTTGGGTCATATGAGTGAAAAAGGTTTGAGCATATTGAGCAAAAAAGGTTTTCTTTGCGGACAGAGTACTGGGCCACTAGATTTTTATGAACACTGCATTTTTGGAAAGCAGAAAAGAGTCAGCTTCAATTCTCCAGCAATTCACAAAACAAAAGGTACTCTTGACTATATTCATTTAGACCTTTGGGGTCCAGCTCGTGTTCAGTTTAAGGGTGGTGCCAGGTATATGTTGACTTTCATTAATGATTATTCCAGGAAAGTTTAGGTTTATTTTCTAAAGCATAAAAATGATGTTTTTCTAACCTTTAAACAATGGAAGGCTTTGATTGAGAAGCAAACAGGTAAACATATTAAGCGGCTTCGAACAGATAATGGTATAGAATTTTGTGAAGATGACTTTGATGAATTTTGCAAAAATGAAGGAATTGTTCGGCATCGCACTGTTAGGATGACGCCTCAACAAAATGGTGTGGCCGAACGTATGAACAAAACACTCTTAGAAAGAGCAAGATGTATGATCTCAAATGCAGAGTTGACAAAGGACTTTTGGGCAGAGGCGATTAATATGGCGTGTTACGTTGTCAACTGTGCTCCTTCTGCAGTACTTAATTTTAAAACTCCGGAGGAAGTTTGGTCAGGTACTCCTGCTGATTATTCTGATTTTAAAATCTTTGGGTGTTCAGTATACATGCATTTAAATGAAGGAAAATTAGAACCTCGAGCTAAAAAGTGTATTTTCCTTGGGTATGCTTCCGGGGTGAAAGGATGTAGATTATGGTGTCCTTATCCCAAATTCCCAAAATTTATAATCAGTAGAGATGTTACTTTTGATGAATTATCTATGTTATCTTCTAAAGATGAATCTACTAGTTGTACAAATGATAGTACGCAGAACCAGGTAGAGCTTGAGATTGGTAGTTCTGATTCTTTTCAGTAAAACTTCTACTCAGCGAATGCCAGTAGATGGTCCTGTATCTACTGACAAAGATGCTCTAGAGGAAGAGCAATATTCCATAGCCAAGGATAGACTACGGAGAAATATTCAACCGCCACAAGGATATGCAAATTTGATTGCATATGCTTTGTCTGTTGCAGAAGAAACATGTGGAGTTATTAAGCCTACTACCTACTCAGATACAATTTCTTATGATGATTACGTTAAGTGGTTGATTATGTTGTTTACGAAGCCTCCTCCGATTTACAAGTTCAAGCAATGCTTGAACTTGATTGGTATTCATTGTTGGTGATTGCCCGTTGGGATTTTTGTAAAGAAGGTGGAGCAAAATCTACTAAATTATTAATGTTGGGACATGCCAAGGTGGAGATTTGTTGGTTTAGCAAGTCCCATAGTCCCACATCTTAAATTTCTATTCTGTTATCTCCTATTGGTGCTATAAAAAAGGGGTCTAGGCTTTGAAGATAGATGCACCATAGGCACCACAAGAAAAGCCGCTTTGGATTTGATTTCATTAAGTCCATATTAAATATTTTAGGTTTTTCTTGTTTAATAGTTTTAGGTGTTTTATGACTAAAAATAATTTCCTAAGGCATTTGTAATTATCCCTTTTATAGTAAGAGATCTTCTTCTTCGTTTGTGGACGTAGGTCAATTGATCGAACCACGTAAATTTGGTATCTTTGTTTTTTTTTATCTTTCTGTTTATTGTGTTTTGTTGGGTTGTCAAATTAACTTTTGGTAAAATTTTTGAAACTAGCGACCACTTCTATTTGATGGAGTCGTCTGCTTACAAGGAGAAGAGTTTGGGAAACATTGACATGGGTGTTCGATTGGTACTTACTGGGGCCAAAATCTAGCTGTCTGTACCTTATTTCTTATATGTATTATTACTGGGTGTTTGTGACTGTGTATGCACCCCACTCTAAATTCTAAGTTCAACTATGTTTCAGCAAAACTCGAACTTTTGTAAATATATTTCATATTTCATATTTCATGGTAAATATGAATCTCGTTTTATCCTTTAAATAAGCTTAGATGCTACTTGTGAGAGGCCAAGTCCCTCCCTGTGGCCGGTGCAGGGTAGGACTGCTAACCTGTACCTGTTGCTCACCTGGAAGGCAATGTTTGCTGCCTATTAAGCTGCCGTGGATGCAAAGGTGTTCATGCTGTGATTACCAAAACTCCAAGATCTTTATTTCAAATCATGCTCACAGCCACTACTATATCTTTCATCCATTAAGATCAACAGAACAAGCGTCTTCCAGGAGCAGCAAAACCAGAGACCAGCAAATAGGTACATGAATTCTTCAAGGAAACTCGAGCACCTCTGCTCCCACTTCGACAGGTAGAAGTAACTTCACACTTGCCTAGCAGAAGAGGTAGAAAGAGTTCTATGGACAACCAGTGTTTCTACCTGGACCCCCATAATAAATGTAATGTCCCCAGTCATCATTATTGCCATTCTGCACATCATAGCAGCTGGATTGCTCAGTGAACGTGCCCACCTCCTTGGGTGTCCTCAGATTGTTGGATCCATCCACTATCTGAATGTTCCTGAAGTAGCTTGCCTTGCCAAAGCCTTCCTCTGGGAAATGGCCACTGCCCATCTCGGTCGAGGTGTGCGCTCCCTCTAGCTCTGAGTTCACCACCTCACCTCCCCACTGTATCATCGCCGCACTCTCTGTCAGGTAGGAGAACAGGAACGAAGGCCAGTAGCCCAAGACGTAGTCATTGCCAAACTGAATCCACCAGTGTCCCTCCTGTGGATCCTGTTTAGAACACAGATGAAGTGAGAAAGAAGAAAAGCAGGTGGCAGAGACCATGGGACGCATGAGTTTGGTCTGTACCTTCCAAACAAGTATGCTGATATCGTACTGCGAACCGCCGTAGTCGGAGAGGGGGAAGATGCTGGCGCCCATTGCGATCTCGTTGCTGATCTGAATGAATCCTGCGCAGAGAAGGTTGTAGCACCCTGTTGCTTGATAAGCATCGCTCTGATGATTCAACGTGAAACATTAGCCATAAAAATCGACCCTGAAAGGACAAATAGAACACACGCAGAGGGATCTGATAGCAGGAACAAGTGTTTCCTTACAGTCCAATAAGTAAACAGCCTTGTGTGGTTGTCTCCATAGAGATCGGGACTGACCTGATCATGAACACAGCAGAGCAGAAGTCAATGCGCAGTTGATCGAGTGCTACGTACTGTTTCTTATTCTTCCGGGAGCAAGGGAGGAACACACCTGCCAACCAGCTTCAATGCTGTTGAGATCTTCGCCAAAAGAGCCGCCTAGAATCCACAGCTGGGACAGACTGAACTCGTTGGTCTGCTGGATCTTTGGCTGCCACACATTTATGGTGGCTTTAGCTCCATAATACCTGTCCCCCTCTACATAAGCGATTGCGTGCTGATCACAGATACCAAGAAAAGAGCGAGCAAATGAGAAACGGAGAATGAGAGCCAGCAAGAACCAAATGAGGAAGAGGCAACTCTGTCTTCGACCATACCTGATGGCCACTCTCGTTCGGAAGGTCAGAGTCAACAGTCAATGGCATCGGGATGCTCTTATGCTTCTTCCTCCCGTACCTTTTCACGGACCTTGCCCTCAGCAGATCGTCCCTCTTCGTCCTCCTGATGGGGACGGTGTTCTCGGGGCACCTCCCGTTGCGATGCCACAGCTGAGCTATGGAGAGGCTGTTCTTGTGTGATTCCACCTTGTTAGCAGTGCGTTCTGGGTAGAAAGCAGGCCTCACCTGATACGAAACGCAGAGAGACCAAGAAAAGGATGAACAGAGTGATGAAGATAGTGGATCAGCTGGTAATAAGGAGAAGAGAGCGAGGGAGGAGCAACGAAAGGCAAACCTGAACAGTGTGGTTTTTCAGGAAAGGGTGATCAAAGGCTGGCTGGTGAGAGACATGCACGCAGTCTATGATATCTCCATCGGGGCTCTGCAATTTCATATTTTCTTTGTTACTCTTCAGATCTTGTTAAATAGTGGAAGAATCCAAAAAGACATCAGAGAGAGAGAGAGAGAGAGAGAGAGAGAGAGAACCGTGATGGTCTTGACGGGAGGCTTGTTGAGACGCTTGAGGTGTCGCTGCGCCTCCGACCGCTGCCTCGCTGCAGCCCTCCCGCACGATAACCAGAGCAACGCCAGCGTCGCCATGAGAAGGCTAAACGTCAAGCGCGTTGCCATCCTCCACAAACCTTCTCTGCTCTTCTTTCTCCTGAGATCAACAGAGGAACTCCCCTCACTCTTCCCTTCTACTAATCACCATCTGAAGCCCCTCGCTGCCGTCACTCCTTCCACAATGCGGTTCAAATGCATCATTGTAATGCCATTCTTCCCCATATCTCCACTCCCCGCTTGCTTTCACTCTCACTGTCTTCTTGATCCGTAACATGGCGTCGGATGTATCTGCGGAGGGGGGGGCGGGGGCGAGGGCAGGATGGGAAGAGGCCGCGAATAGAGCCAAAAACGGAGCCACAGTGACTGCTGCGTCGGTGACACTTTCGCTCTCTGTACCTCAGCTCTCTGCGATCACAGGAGACCGAGCATACAACACAGCGGTGGATGTCGTCTTGTGCGCAGCGACGAGAGAGGCTCGCAGGTGGCGTTCGAGAGCGAGAAAAAGTAACACAAACATTTATCTGACGACGCTCTGCATTTGTTAGCAGCCTTTTGCTGTTCCCGAGCGTGCCACCCTCTGATTAATGTTCTCGCATTGCTCAGAAGCAGGATCATCATCACTACCATGAAAAGGATTGTCAGAGCTACATCGATTTCGCAGTATGTTGCGCACAATAATTGAAGTGCATCAAACATTACATTAATGAGAGATCAATATAATACACCGATGAATGCTGTCTCTCTCGTTTGATGTGACGGAACATCGCAGTCCCTAAATAGTGGCCTCCAGAAAGCAACGCTACAAATGCAAGAAAACACTGACAGAAAAAGGGAGAAAAGTTAGAGAACATGGGAGCAACTGATACCACTGGCATGTTGAACCCATGCATGATTTCTTCTGCTAACTGAGCGGTATGTTATATATGTATATATAAATATACATATATATATATGTATATATATATGTATATATATATATGTATGTATAAATATATATATATATATGTATATAATATATACATGGATATATATAAGCCCCTAAATAATTTGATTGGTTCCACAATGTATTCGTCAAGCTTCTGCGTAGGTCACTTGCACGGCTGCACAATTAGTTCTCAAGATCTGTTTGAGCCCATCTAGGTTTACTAGCCCATAGCGTATCTTTATAATTAAGAAAATAAAATATTTATGTCTATTTATCTTATTATTTCAATTTTATCAATAAAAACGTAAAAATAAAAGATAAAATAATAATCTTAATATTTCAGTTTATGGTGATAAATGATAGTGCTGCATCTATGTCGACATCGACATAGTTGCTAAGCAATTTTTTCGCCGTCCTGTATCTACATCAGCATTGACACAGTTGTTGAACAACGAAAGGACTGCTCGATATTGGCATGATCTTGGTGAGCCAAGCCATTGATGGGTATAGCACTATGACCAACACTCATGTCCTCTCGACATCGCACGTCGGTTTTGCTACCGATGATTAGATTAAAGCCTATATCAACTCATCTTCCAACGTAACGACGACCTTCCTTTTCAAGGGCACGATACTCGATACATCCCTAGCTCTGACGATCATATCCTTTTTTTCGAGAGGCCCCAACTTAGCTAGCCCGAGGATTCTGAAGCCAGACTTCATCAGACCCAGTGTAAGCATCCTTTATGTGTTGAGTCATCCTCCAATTATACTAATACCACCTTTAACATCATATCAGACACCTTCATGTCCAACCCTCGTCTAAGCGGGATTGTCACTGTCATCCCCAACTTGATCGCCCGCTACCAACAAGTTCACAATCATGACAATTGCTAAGGTAGACCATACCAAGAAGCTGATCGTAAATGAATAACTCCTCTTGGCCATTCTCTTCGCTATTGATACTAGCCACATCAACTTGATGAAGGCCAACAACCCTGACCTTGTATGATCTCTTTGTCGACGATTACATAACCTACCTTTGCGGCATGTGATATGCAAGTAAGCAAGTCTTGATGATCGTCAAGAGGACGCTTGATTGCTTCATTATCGATAATATTCTAGAGAAAGACTTGAACTACCTTTCCATCTATGTGTCGCTTGGTGGCAACATGACTTATGCGATAGTGGAGTGAAGGGTGAAGAATGTGGGCAAGGTGATGTCCACATAATGGGCAAAGGTCGAGGGGTCATATGGGACATACATGCACATCCACTTGCCTGTGCTATGCTTCAACTATGTGGACCAAGAGAAGATATTTTTTGTGGCGTTCAAGATAGAGGGTGATGACGATGGGTTGCATGGCTACTTGAAGTGGGTTTCAGTCAATCATGAGGTAAGGAGTCGAATCTCCATCATTGCTCAGTAACTATATCAACGTCAACGTAAATGTATGAGTTACTCGACAACTACATCAATGTTGATGTAGATACAGAGTGCCCCTCGCTTCTCGCCGCTATTCTCTTCATTTACAATAGCAATCGACGGTTCCCAATAACACTTTCGTCCGTCATCATTAGTTGAAATATTAATTTTTTTAATTTTTTAAATTTTTATTTATAAAATAGATGATGTTAGAAAAAATAAATTTAGATATTTTATTTTCATAATTCTAAGGATATCAATATAAATTTTTTAAGATATAAGAATCGAAACACTAGAGAGTATAATTAGCGCCTGGTAAGCGAGTCGGGGCTAATGGACTCGAAATCTTGATCCTGTTTGAGCTACGACAGGAAATCCCCACCAGTTCTGCTCGCCGGAATCCGATCGTTCAAATCCTCCCCCAACTCCCTCAAAGCAAAGTGCAAAGCCGTCGCCCTATCACTGTCTTCCAGTAACCTGTCTTAATCCAAGTAGGCCGACGCAGGCGATCTTTCCTGATCCATGGCTTGGTGCTGCTGACCCCTTGTCTACCGTACCTGCCAATGGCGAGAATTCCCTCTTCCTCCGCCTCCGACGACGAGTTAGAGGAGGACGAGGAGGAGGAGGAGGAGCACCGCAATCTGGTTCCTCAGAACGAGACCAAGCGCTCCCTCCCCAATTCCGCCCTCGAGATCGGTCGCCTCCCCGCTCGGATCGGCGGTCGCGGCTTCTTCTCCCGCAAATGCTGCCTCCTCTTCCTCCTCCTCCTTGCCTTCCTCTCTTTGCTTATCCTCGTCCTCCTCCTGTTCTTCTACCGCGGCGGCTCTATTGGCGGTGCTAACTTCCCGCTCGATCGGATGCGGGAGTCCGAGCTCCGTGCTCTCTATCTTCTCAGGGACCAGCAATTAGGCCTTCTCAAGCTCTGGAATCGCACGCGTTCTGCCGCCTTGGACGTCGCTGCTCCTCCTTCCTCAGCCCCGAATTCCACTTCGGTAAGAACAAATCTGGCAAAGGCTGCAGCTTTCGATGAGTTCAGATCGGCATTGTTCGAGCAGATCAAGTTGAACAAGAAGATCCAGAACGCTCTCCTGTCTTCTCACAGTGTCGGGAACTATTCGTCGTCGGGCACTTCGGATGACAATGTATTCTTTGGCATGTCTGGTCCTGGAGTTGATGTGTGCAGGAAGGTGGATCGACCAGCAAGTAGGAGGACGATCGAGTGGGAACCGAAGAAAGACCGGTATTTGCTCGCGATCTGCTTGTCGGGCCAGATGTCTAACCATCTCATCTGCCTGGAGAAGCACATGTTCTTCGCGGCACTTCTGGACCGTGCGCTGGTCCTTCCAAGCCCCAGATTCGACTACCAGTATGATCAGGTCTTGGATATCGATCACATCAATGAATGCGTTGGTAGGAAGGTAGTCATTAAATTCGATGAGTTTTCTGAAACACTCAAGAACAAGATGAAGATCGATAGGTTCATATGCTACATGGCTTCGCCGCCTTGTTATTTGGATGACGAGCACATTAAGAGATTGAAGGACTTGGGGCTTTCCTTGGGAAAAATTGAAGCTGCTTGGCCTGAGGATGCCAAATTGAAGATGCAAAAGAAGAGGTTTGTTGGGGATATCATGCCCAAATTCTCATCTAACGATGAGGTAATCGCAATTGGGGATGTGTTCTATGCGGATGTTGAGGAAGAGTGGATGAAACAGCCAGGTGGTCCACTTGCTCATAAATGCAAGACGTTGATCCAGTCAAGTCGACTCATTTATCTCACAGCACAGCGGTTTGTGCAGACCTTCTTGGGCAGCAACTTCATCGCTCTGCATTTCCGTCGACATGGGTTCTTAAAGTTCTGGTAAGCTAATCATTTACCTTTGTGCTGTCCGTTTGATTTATGTCTTCAAATGTGATCAAGCAAATAAGCATCCCATAACAATCGATACAATTTCTAAACCTTTAAAGATGTGGTATTTTCTCGTGACATTATATAAGCTACTATTTACTGTTGAAGATCTCAATGATCACTGCTAGTTGATTAGATCGTCTGGTGTGGTGTACCAATGCTACCTGTCTAACATTTTTTTAGTTAATGCGATATATTTCTTTTGTTGCCATTTGATTCAGTCTATATGTATCTGATATCCTGTCACTAACTTGCAAGTAGCGAAGCTACTTAAATCATGCTCAACCATGTCTTATCTCTCCCATGCCATACCTTGCATTACAATGACACTTGATTTCGGTGTCAATCTCCTAAGATTGTATGTGGGGCATTTAGCATCTGCAAGCTTTACCGAGAGAACAAGGTCTGGTGGGAAGAAGTGGTCTTTACCTTTTGCTGATTGTGAATCAAGAGGGCAAAAGACTCAACAGGAAAGGCCTTGTGTTAAGGCAAGGCCTGATTACTAGGAAGCAGGACATTTTTTAATGAAGCAGTAAGGTAGAATTATGCAAAATTTTAAGTTCAAGAATTACTTCACTTTGCTCTTATGCCAAGAGATAAAGAAGCTTCTTGAACTATTTTGCATGATATAGGTTGCTAAAGAAGGAGAAGTTGATTATGCACTTTAGGCTGTTTATGGTGCTACCTGATCAATTATGATCACCATTGGGCATAATTGGAAGTGAAGAATGTGAGAGATTTTATAGGTTTAGATCAACAATATTTAAAATAATAAACCTTGAATTTGTCTGAGATTAACCTTGAGCCATACTTTCAGTGATGATCTTCTGCTAATACTTGAATGATAATTTTGATGATAGTGATCCTGGGACGTTAGGAACCTTCTTGCTTTGATATCAGTTAATTGTGATCATTAGTAGTGTAGATTTACAGTTCACTTTCATGCTAGCCCCATATTTAGGATGATAGTTTGGTTCACTGTGCCATTAGATTTCAAATAATTTCTTTGAAATTTATAAAAAGTTTGACCTGGCAAGAGTTATCTGAAATTGACATCCATGATCTAAGGTCAACCTGTGTGAGGGCAGGGTATTTAAAGGAAAAGGAATATGTTTTGTAATTAAAAAGAATAACTGTAGCAGAAATAATTTCAGAGGAATAAATAAAGAAATCATGGAAAGAGGAGAGAGGAGAAATCATGTTAGGATGCATCACTTGTTATCAAGTTCCACCTTACTTCAACGGAAGATAGTAAACTTCAAGAGAGAATTTTTAGGGGTAGAAAGAAAAGAGATGGAGAATAGAGAGGAGACATTTGAGGAGAAGAAGAGAATTTATTAGTTTTAGCCATATTCTCTAGGACATACATTCTCATATATTTATAACTGTGATGAGAAAAATTAATTTTTGCCATCCCATCAAAATATCTTTACTCTGGGACTACAAAAATTGTAAGTCTTCTTAAGAAAATAACCTATTTAACTAATGTGATATAAGTAATGATGACCTATTTAATTAGTCAGACCTTGATCAAAACATCAAATTTATAATACAAGTTCATTAAGCATCTGGAATTATCCACGCATGACTTGGGGGTAGATGTGATGAGATTGACTCCTTTTTTTGCTGCCCAAGCTAGACCACATCTTGTGAATACATTTAGATGTGGTCCTAGGGTCACCTATGAATGAAACATGGTCAACCATGATAAGCTCTTTACCTGCCTGATGAAATGACCACCTTTTGGCATTGACGTGGACTGTGGCTTCAGATTTTTAATAGAACTTCCTACAAAAATCCCAGTCGGTCAGGCCCAAGGTGACTGATATGGGTCTCCATGGTGGTGGTAACAATAATCCGAAAGCAGGTCTAGCTGCATCATAATAAACAATTGGCTTATGGATCAACTAGGTCTTTTTGGGCCTGGAGCCTGCAACAGGTCATTTGCAAGGATGCTACAATTGTGGAGGTGATTGACATTAATTCAAAGGTACTAAATGGCCTGCAAGGACATTCTCAGGGGAAGATATCTTCATGTGTCAGGTTGAAACTGGTGATCTGAACTTTAATTAAAACATAAAATAGTAGAGTTTTGGTATTTCCTTTCAGTAAGAGTGACATATCCGTCTTTGCTGTGTGGGTTTACCTATCTGAATTAAGCTTTAATGTGGTGGATATCTGAATCATGATAACTTTACCTACCAATGAGGACATCTTAAGACCCAGGTCCTGAGGCATCATCATGAGCTTCACATAAAAGGTATTTAAGTTCTTAACTATGTTACCTTGTGGTTGTCATATAAAACTGTTAGATGCTGGCAGAGTTTTCTTCAGGTGCTGTGCCTTTTATTTGTTATGGTTCTCTTTAGATATGCCAATTTGAACACATTAATAATTTTTAATTTCTAATTCAAAAAATGACCAGAGAACGGGCATGTAAATTCAGAGCTGTGTAATACCATAAGTTTATTGGTTAATGGGTATAAAGCAGTTTCTGGGTATTTATTGATAATTAGTTGAATGCAAACCATATATTCAGAAGTTGAACCACTGATTAGTTCCAAATGTTGCATCAAAGCTAAAATTTTCAGTTTAGTTTGTGACAATTAACTGAAGCTAGGTGCTCATGGCTTGTTAGTAAGATAATTTGGCATTGATGAGAATTAGGGGTCTGTGGAATTGATGAGAATGAGGGCTCTGTGGAATTACTTTGCAAGTAGAAAGAGATTTTGTTTCCTAGATGCATTGGTGATCAATGGTACTGGTGATTGCTAAATGCAATGTGCACAGCGAAGTAAGTTTTGATATGGGAATTGAAAGTCCAATGAAAGCTGAATTCGACCCCATATTTCAGAACATGTTTTAAGTCTAATACACTGAGGTGTTTTTTAATTGCTTAATAGAGAATGAAAATTGACATCCCTGTGTTCCTGTTGGTGAATTAGGGATCTTTGTTTTCGGAAGTTGCCTGCTGATGGTTTGGTGCCAAGATTTTAAATTGGATGGTGGCTCGGGGTAGTATCCTAAGTGCTAGTCATATCAAATTTTACATCGTTAAATTGGGAAACTATATATTTAAAACAAATATCATGAAGCAAATTTTAAAACATTAACTTATGAAAGGGGAAATGTGGACTTTAAGAAGAAAACCTTAAAAGTTGTAATTTGTTTATGAATATGAGAAACAGAATATGGGCTATAGAAGACAACCTAATCATCTCTATATATTTGAATTTATAAAGAAAAGTGATCATCTTCTGACATTCATGTTCCATGTCAACTTGCAGCAATCTGAAACCGGAGAGTTGCTTTTTCCCTATTCCGCAGGCAGCAGAATGTATACTTCGGATTGTTGAAAAAACCGAAGTGCCAGTCATATACCTATCAACAGATGCAGTTGAGAGTGAAACAAACCTTCTCCAGTCTTTAGTTGTCTTTAATGGCAAGCCTGTTCCTCTCGTCAAGAGGCCTGATCATGACAGTGCTGAAAAATGGGATGCTTTGTTATCCCGAAATAAGTTACGTGGCGACAATCAGGTGCACCATTTCTCTCTTGAAAAACTTAACATACTTGACAATAATGCATTATAGAATTATCACCCTATAGTCATTCACCTGGTTGGTCTTTTGCACCTGCAGGTTGAGGCGATGCTGGATAAAACAATCTGTGCCATGTCAACTGTTTTCATAGGAGCATCAGGTTCTACATTCACAGAGGATATTTTAAGGCTCAGAAGAGGCTGGGGATCTGCTTCGCAGTGCGATGAGTACCTTTGCCAGGGTGAGCAACCGAACTACATAGCTGAAAATGATTGAAAGCAGGTGAGTTCTACGCTGCAGCAGTTGCCTCCCGATCATAATTATTGTCATTACAAGTGGTTTAGTGTATATTGATTTTACTTGCATTTTGCACGACCAATTCTGTTCTGATTGATATTCCATTTGTTTTACCATTTACATTATTTTTGGTCGCTATGTGTGCAGTTTGAGTGTGATAGAAATATAACTTTTGGAGAAAAGCTTGAGATTTTCCGACTCGTATTTGGTTGTCATCCTTGGCAGCAGTTGCCTTTTGATCATGACTAAATTTGTCGCAAGTGGTACACAAGCATTCTATCCTTGGTTTGTCCATGAGTTGCTCTAATGATTACATGCATTTTGTTGCCATATAATAACTATTATCTTCAATACGTTCTATGGATTATATTCACTCGGTTGCTTATAGCTAATGATTGTTATTTACCGGTCCAATGAACGATTGTACTTCGGAGAGGATAGAAGTATGCTAAATTGCAGCTTTGATCTTATCTATAGCTAATGATCTTGACGAATGTTGTCAAGCTTTGATCTTATCTAACATTGAGTTGTCACCGGAGAGTGTAATTGCAGCTTTCTCACTTCAAGTGGACCAGAATTAGGAAAGCACTGCAACTGTCTCTGAAGCATGTTTCAGGTACGGAAAGACCTTAAATCTGAAACAAAATTTGAGATAACTACGCCGAATGCTGCAAAAGAGAAACACAGGCAGATCAACTTTTTCTGCGGTAATTTGAGGACAATAAAGATGAACAGAATCCTCCAACCCAGCCAGAACAAAGATCATATTGGTTAGTCCTGTTCTTCTTTTCCCCTTCTATTGTAGCTCTTTGACTGTCTGACAGACTTCCCGACTGCTGGTCACTCTTGCTTCTCTTTCCCTGTAGTCCATTGCTCCATTTAATGCTCCAATAAAATACAAGAACATCTCAAAGTTTCAAAAAACACTTGTCCAAGACCCATCAACTTCCCCTCAAACCAGAAAGGTTGGGTTACATTTGCTGTTGCCAAGTTTATCGATGATCTACCGTTGTGCAAATTTAACACTGACCACAAGTCAAACTGCTGTTAGACTGATCATAAGGTTCTTGATGACTCAGTAGATTCTCCTTGGATTTCTAATAAGAATGACAATTGCAAGTGTCTGCTTGTTCATTAAGCCTTTAGAAATAAAGACAAAATCAAGATCAAGAAATCTTTAAGAAAATTAGACATGTCTAGGATACCTCAACAAATGAAATCCAGTGCGGCTTAGAGATTCCCATCAAAAAATCCAGAAAATAATACACATCTAAAAAAGAAGGTTATTTTAAGAATATCGCACAAATCTATAAACAGATCACATAGCAGTACAAAAAACCTTAAAGCTCATGCATTGGTAATTCATCATAAACTTAGCCATAGAACCTTTTAGGGAAGAGAGAACCTAATTTCATATGGATCAACTAGTTCAAATCAATTCTCCGAACCCCGTAATGGGGTAACAAGCTAGACAATAACCAATGATATCCAACCCAAACAGTAGCAGGAAGAATGATACGCACCTTCTTAGAACTTATGTGTACAACTTCACTGCAATAGCATACATTTTTCAGGAAATACAACCGGCATGAACTTTTACCAATAGGCAGATTACGAATCCAAGAATTCAAGCAGGCCTTGATGCAGCAGTAGCATGAGAAGTACCTGATGCATTAGTGGAACTTTTTCTTTATCTTAGTGCTACCCTAGAGAGGTCAAAAACAGACATTGGATCGGTCAGTAGCAAGCAAAATGTTGGTTGGGAATGTGTGACAGCATATATGCATAGCAGCAGTAAAAAAAACTTGCTACTTCAACTAAAATTTTGAAATCATGATTTGATCTCGTTGCAGGAAAATAACCGGCAACCGACAGATCAAGGAGAAAAGAAAACTAAAAAACCTCTTCGGGGACGGCATCCTAGTTACATGTTCCTGCACGAAATAGAAATGCTCAAAACACGGCAAAAGGCATAAAGGAGACGGTATCCACAAGGTGCAGCAATCTGGACAATCTTAAACCACCTATTTTCTTCAGCACTTTTATGCTCAAATTGCTTTCATACCGAACAGGCCCAGGAAAGAAGGATTAAATGCAATAAAACGATGAACAAATCGCTTCAATTTGGTGCATCTTCTATGTATCAGATCTATGCAGCCTTCAATTAGCAAAAGATGATGCACCGAACATAGAAGCATCCAAACAACCACAAAAACTAAACAACAGCAAATTCTTGCAGATACCAAATGTGGATTGATAAGTCTTCAACATCAAACTATTTTCTATCTTCGTAAGCCTTCGATTAAATGTACAAAACAAACACATGTTTCTCCATGGTAGGCTAACAATCAACAGAAAACACGGTCTAACATGAGATACCGATCACAAAGAGAGAAGAAAAGGAGGGGAAGAAACAAGTTGATGTTTCAGAATCTTGCGAATCCATCAAAACGGAACAGAGTTACAAGGGGTGACAACAAAAGATAAGTGGGTTTCACTCTCGATGGTAGAAACATATTTCTTGCTAGATTCTGTTAGCACCCAAAAGAAAATTAAAGAAAAAAAAAATCGTCACTAATCATTTTTCCAAGCATAAAGAACCAAAGAAAAACCAAGGCCTTGCAACCGAGAGTCCCTAAAGTTGTGTGATGCAGACCATGGTAATAATTTTTCAGCTGAAAGGCAAGTTTGAAACATGAAGACAGCATTCCCAGAAGACGGACCGAAAAGCCAGCTATGAACATCCCAAAATACCTCCACAGGAAGCCCATCGACCAGGATCGTCTGGTTTCCGCGAAATTTCCATGCGAGTCTCTTGATCTGCATCACCCGTTTCCGGTCGATGCGAATCTCAAGGTATGGTGGATCCTTGAGGCCAATGGTGTCGCACTCTATTGCAACTTCATGGGATTGCCCATTGTCGCAAAACTGCGCCTTTGTTGAATAGACCTTCTTTCCGTAGATGTGCTCTCTCTTGGCAATGAACACGGCACTCGAAGGAGAAGGGCTCGCATTGGTCTTCCGGTAGGCTTCCTTGGTCAGATCCCCCAGCAGCAGCACCATCTCGAGATGGAAGACCACCGCGATGTAGAAACCTTCGATCGGTTCGGGCCCTGGTCCAAACTTGGCAGCAGAGAGGTCCCAGAACACGACTATCTCGCTATTCTTCTCCACCTCCAAGATCTTGGAGCCCTTTCTCTTGGAGAACAACCATGGCTTGATTTCCAACTTGCAGAGGCACTGGTTGGCGAAATCATCGATTCCGACGGTCAGGCCTTGGCCCATCAGAGTCTTGCTCCATGTGACGTTGATCACACAAGAACGACCGAGGAGTTGGGCCTGGTAGAGACAGGTCACCAGATTTTGAGCGGCTCGGCTGGCCCCCGACGAGGAATCCGAAACCTGAACCCCACTCTCGCCGAAACAAGAAGGGAAATCCCTCATTCTGATGCCAAAAATCCAACCTTGGGGCCAACTTTCGCCACCACTCACCAATCACCAATCACCGGAGCAGGAGCGCCACTTGCCTCATCCGATCAACAGTTTCGCGTCCCTTGTCACAGAAGAAGCCACAAGTGAGAAGGCTCGCGTACCACTACCAAATCAGGCATCAAGGCGGAAAAGAGGAGAGGCGCCCCGGACGAAAGCCCAGAGCGACAAGCATCCTCTTCTTCGCACCATCCGATCCAAAACTCATGATTCCAAAAGAGAAGAGCCAAGAAAGAAGGCCAAACGAAAGCCAAGTCCCCATCCCACTTTTCCGTCTCTCCCCCACAAACAATCAAACCCTCCCCCGCTCGCTCCGTCGGCAGACGACGAATCAAGAAACCCGAACAGGAAGAGCCAGAAAAGGAACATGGAGGGGAAGACCCGGCTTACCTCGATCCACCTCGTCGCCAGAAACCCAAACGCAGTTCCAGGCGTCCTGCAGCTGGCGGTGGCGATGCCAGAGGGCCAGTCACAGGGGAGGAAGACTGGGGAGTACGGGGACAGGACCAGAGCCCTCCTCCCAAAACCAGAAGCAAGATTGGGGAATGTGGGCTGCAGCGGCACCGAGGATACAGCCACTCGCTGTTAAAGCAGACAAAGAGGCGGTCGTGACTGTGTCAGCCGAGATGCGCTCCGCACAGCCAACTCATGCGCTGCGACAGCGGTGACCACCAGAGAAGAGCATCCGTCAGCAAACGCGAAGCTTTCCGGTCCCTCCCTTCCTCGGCAACACTTTTGTAACACAAAGCAGGTTCAGACTGCTAAGAGGCAACTTCACGTTTTATTGCTTCTGTTAACAGAAAACACGAAGCAAAAACAAACGCCAAATCCACGAACGAGCAACGCCACGCATCCTCCGACGCTCACCCAACAACAAATACGATCCATGATCGTCGATTTGACAGATCGATGCATTTTTATAGTCCCATTGTCCAAAAATAATTAAGTGTTCAAAAATTGATCGCGAGAGAATTTTTTTCGAATATGAAAAACACTTGTACGATCTGTTTCTCCTCGGACTTTTAGTTCAATGACTGATGATCCGATTGTCCAATAAGACTTCTTCGATTATTAATTTAGTATAAGTTGATGTCTAAAATAAGATGATTAATTATATGTTATCGATTAGTTATATTTAGTAAAAATTATATTATTTATTTATCTTAAAGCCATCGACTTTACCAACAAAAATATAAAAACAAAGGATAAAAATATAATTTTAATATTCCAATCGATGATGGTAAATGACGACATCGTTAGGGCTACAAGTAGTTGTTATGTATAAGAAGAACGACGACAAGAGGTGAGAGTCGTTTTGCATCTGTGTTGGTGTTGACACAATTATCCAACGACGAAAAGACTACTTAATATCTACATCAATAGTTTTTTTGTCGCTCGATAACTACGTAGACGTTGATACAGATGTAGAGCAACGAAAGTACCACTCAATAATTGCGTGGCATCAATTGAGACACAGAGTGGTTCTCACCTTTTTTCATCGTTCTCTTCATCTACAACAGTCACTTGTGGTCTCATTGATGTCGACGTCCGTTATCATTAATTGGAATGTCAAAATTATCTTTTTGTCTTTTTTTTTTATGTTTTCATTAATAAAATCGATGACGTTAAAGTAACTAGATCTAGGTGTTTTACTTACACAACTATAATAATACTGGTGTAATTTTTTAAAGTGTAAAGATCATAATACTAAAATAAATATATAATTAGTCCAGAATAAAATTTTGAAAGTGCACCTTTAGTCATGTTTTATTAAAAATAAATATGAGAAGATTGTTATACGTAGTGTCAATGTTACGAACATGTTCATTTAGTAAATAAAAATGAAAATTCGTACCTAAAATTAAAATTCGTAAACGTTCGTATTGTCTAATTTCGAATAAAAATGATAAAACCCTTTTATTGCTGTCAAACCGACAGAAGTAACACGCACTCGGAGGGCAAACGACATCCGACGACAAGCAGCAATGAATGAGACGGAAAGAGTTCTTCTTTGGATCTGAGGTCGGATTAATTGCACCCACGAGCCGGCATTAAGTAGCGTGCATCGATCGGCAACACCTCGGGATGGATCTCCCCACCACAGAAAAGTAATAGCTTTGCCTCCGCCCAACTCGCACCAACCGGTATTATGATGTCGATTGGTCGCATCCGCGTTACCGTCTCCCGCTGGTCTCGAGGTGTTCGGAGAGGGACTCGTCGGAACTCTGCACCCCTCTCCGTGTCCTTCTTCTTCCCTCCGAAGGGTAAACTATTTCTCGGGTGGGAGCATATGCTTATAATCTATGGGCATTGCGGACAAGAGAATGAGGTGGCCATGAACGACCGGCTTCGATACGTTTACATTTTTGGCGACAGTAATTCGTAGTAGATCGAACGTCAATTCCGTCGACTTCAATCGACGATTCAATCGGTGAATTTAATTTCTTTTTTTTTAAATATAATCATGTGAGGGTGGAAAAAAAAAAATTCATCCATACATTATTTTTTTAACAAAAAGATAAGTGACAAAATAATACCATCAAAATCTTTACTAATTAGCCCAGTCGATATCTTCGTTGAATATATGTAAAATATAAACGATCGGTGTAAGATCGTATTTTTAATTTTTTTTTATCCAATTTTATAAGTATGCTTTTGGCATGTCTCAATCTCAATCTCAATGCGTGTGCGTCGTGTTGCAGAACAAGTCATGAACACACTTGAAGCATGTGGGAATATTATTAGTCTTCGTGGCAGACCTTTAATTCTAAGAATCGACTTTGACGAGGAGAGACAGGCGTGGTCGAGCCATCCTACTAAAACTTTGACCGGGAATTAGTCAACGCAGGCCGTGATAAGTACGCTTTGAGATTTGGTTTCCCACTGAGGCAGCAATTTTCTTTAAAGAGGAAAAAAAAACTTTATTTGAAATAACGAAAGCGCAAGTTAATCAAAACATTAAGGTTTCAATTTTTACACCACACATTATCGTAGACATATTAGCCGAGAAGGTAGAATCTTCGTTCCTCGACCTTAGACGATAAATTTTAAATTTCTTATGTGTTTTCTTTTACATATTGATGCTACAAAGACGAGTTGCAATCACATTATTTCTAAATAAAAAATAATTAAAAAAACACATTGAGGTTTTGAAACCAAGACTCATATCATCAAGTATAAGAAGAAAAGTTAGTGTGGGTAAAATTTGTCGATTAGTTGACGATAGAGTCCTTTTCTTCCAATATATATAACATTTTACGATCGTTAAATCGAAACGTGAAATACTATATCGTATGACACAAAGCCAATTTAGATTTTTCGACAAACTTGATGCCACAAATTCCTAGTTGGGTTCAGGCCAGATTTTTGGGTGCATAACAGCTCAATCCAAGTGAAAAAATCTAACCTAGTCAATTTGATTTGTTTAGATCCTAACTCGAAGAGAATGAATGTTACTATCACTCCTCCCCGTGGAATGGAAGGATAGATATTTTGTGTCACGTCACAACAAACCTAAAATTAGCCATAAATAATGCGTTGACAACCAAAGCTATTCCATCATCCTACTGTATGTGCATTCGACATGATGCTTATGCCATTTATTATTTTAGCTTGAGGAATGCTTCTTTCTGCAATGAAGACTTTTTATTGCACATCCACCACATATTTGTCAACTCTCCAACTTCGTGTTTCACTACTTTATGTTTATAAGCATCATTCTTGATTTAGGATTCGATTTAAGATAATCGACAAGTTATGAGTTTTATCTATAATTTAGACTCCAAGCACATGACTTATCCTGAAGACTAGAAAGTTTTAAAATATTATTTTTTTTAATAATTTATTGCAAATCTTTGATAGAGGTAAATAAGATTGCTCAATTCAAGTCATTTGAAAGCAAAAAGAGAGAGAAAGACAAACTCAACCAGAAATATTATAAATATGATTAAATTTTAATTATAGTTATCGATATAGAAAAAAATTAATTTTTTTAGAAAATGATCTTAATAGAAGGAACTCTCTGACTTACTCACTCGTAATTACTAATTCATTCTCGTAATGATTCTGGATAAGAAAAGAAGAGAATATAAATCTACCTTTCCTTATAATTAGTTTTTAGATCGGTGTGTTAGAGAAAGACTTGTTGAGCCGAAAGATATGCATTATAAATTAATCTTAGGAGTTGTTCAACAGTGTAAGAGGCTTAATCTTACTTGTCATTATGACAATTGGCATATAAAAGACACCAGTCTTGTGACCATCAGCTTCGAGCGCCAAAGATTACACAACCCAAAAGGAGGTGCTCACTAACGCCAGCATTTTATTGTACCCAAAGCAAATGACCACTAAAGGACTGCAAAAAAGGATACTATCTCTGCTATTTCTTCTCTCAGTTGTTGCTTTGGCCTCCCCCTTCCGTGGGTGGACTCACGTAGATGCGACATCGGTGCAGTTTCCACGGCCATAGATGAACTTGGCCGTGCCTTCCGTGTACAACTGCGTCTCCTTTGCCAGCCTGCAAAGACAAGCCCCCCCACCCTCCCTTGAGTTGCAGATCCCAAGCAACAATCGCAGATGGCAGAAGGCCTTACGATTTCCTGACAGCTTTGCTCAAGATAGAAGCCGAGGCAAAGGTTTTCCCATCGACGTATCTGTTCTCTCCTTCGATCCGCTGCCGAATCCGTGAGTCGAGCTTCTCGGCGTCCAGAGTGAAGGGGGAATCAGATGCCTGCAGATGTCAGTCAGTCCGAGATGGCTGAGCTGATGAAACAAGTTGGGCAAACTGCATGCATGCGCTAAGCAGATGGAGGTGTCGGCGTTGCTCACCATCACCCAACCCCAAGTGTCGGCGTACGAGGGAATGTGAGCAGAGTAAGGCACAACATCTACAGAAAAAAAGCAGTCATCAGCTTAACGAGTCAGTAGATCCGACCACACCACGGCTCCGAATCGAATCGGTGACGCCACTCACATCTGAAAACATGTCTTAGCGTGTTGTAGATGCAGGAGAAAACCTCTGTATGCGAGAAGACTCCCGCAGGCCCTGCCTGCAAACGAGGGAGAACAGTGTCGGCGTTTGAAGTCGAGGAAGGGTACTAAGATATAGATCCGCTGCACACCTGAGTGACGAAGATTCCTCCCTGGTTGAGCCTGGGTTTGAGCGTCTCCTCGTAGAAAGATTTGGTGTAGAGCTTGTAGCAGGGGCCTCCCTCGATCGGATCCGCCAGATCTCCCACTATCACGTCGAACTTGTCCTTCCTCTTCTCCAACTCGGCTCTGCAACAATCTTAGCATCATTGTCGACCCACGAATCATAGCTGTTGCGTCTTAGAACGTGAGATTACCTAGCATCATTTATTGTAACGTGGAGTCTGGGATCGAAGAAGGCTTCTTTGTTAGCAAGCAGATGCGATTTGCAGAAATCTACCACTTCCTGCCATCAACACAGCGCATCAGAAGATACACATCCTGGCGTGTGCATACTGCGACGAGGAAGATTACCTGATCTATGTCACACATGACCACCCTCTCCACCGTCCTGTGCCTGAGTGTTTCTCTCGCTGTAGACCCCTCACCGCCACCCATTATAAAGATGTGCTTGGGGCTGACAGAGAAAAGTACAAACCATGTTATATCGTGGTTGCAGAACCAGCATCATGATTCATGTCGGCAAGGGGTGGTGATCGAGAGAGAGCGGTACTTCTGGTGGTGCAGGAGGGCTGGATGAACCAGGGATTCATGGTAAATGAACTCGTCCATTTCGGCACTCTGCAGCTTTCCGTCAAGAACTAGAGCCTGCAGTTGGTAGACAAGGGAGAGAACAAGTGGAGGTCAAGAACCAAGAAATGCATTATTGCTTGCTATATAATGGGAGTCAGGGCGATGCTGACCTTGCCGAAGGGCTTCGTGTCAAGTAAAGCGATGTCCTGGTACTGCGAGGATCCTGTATGCAAAATGCTGCGACCATTTTGCGTCGACACAGTCATGTCCTAAGCACAAAGCTTGCGAAACCTCATCCTACTCCAGGCCGAGATAGATAGAGAAGAGAATGTCCATTAATCGATTACCTGTTGAGAGCAAAGCACCATCTCAGGTTCTGCTCGATCTCCTCTTCATACCAACAGCTCTTTCTCCTACCGTCACCCAGCAGGCCACTCCCGTTGCCATTAGAGCCGGAGATGTCGCCCATGTGAGCTGGAGATGTCGAGCGTGCTTCTCCACCAAGAAGACGAGCGGGCGGGGGTGGGGGATATATAGAGGGAAAGAGACGGGAGGAGCGGGGAGTGGGAGTGGACGAGGGAATGATTCGGGTGACTTGGAACGAGGTGAGCTCAAGATCATCCTGCAACTCTCTGTCCTCGGAGAGCATACGAGTCATTATTTTATGGCACATGGTGGGCTGGGTTGGGGAAAGGGCACAATGATGCCTCCCTGCACACCGGGGCGAGCAACAGCGGTGGATGTATGTGGGGAGGAGGAAAGGGAAGCGTGCGTGCATGGTGGTGGTGTCATTCGGAAGGAGACCACAAGAGAGAAAAAAGCGAGGGGAATGGAGCCTCCGCTCCGCCTCGCTCGGTTCCTGAGGATGATTTGATTCGTGCGCGTGAGCGAGATTTGCTCGGGGGTCGGCCACCGCAGGCGCGGCGTTCCGTGGAGGTGATGATGGCGGCCATTATATCCATCATTCCCTCTCCCGCCTCCCTCTGACACCGGCATTTCTCAAAGGTTTTGGATTGGAGACGCCACTCCGTCCTCCTCCCACTTGCTGCCGCTGCTGCATCGCACCACCCTGGAAGTTACGCGGACTGCAATGAGTGCGGGCTGTTTCGCGTACGATCGATCGATGCGCCATCGCCCAAGAGGATCGACGAGTCACGACCCCAGTCCCAACTTACGCCACGATAACGGGCGACTCCGCTGCATCCGAGTTCGGGCGGCCACAGCAAATGCTGAAGTATAAAACAAGTTTGAGAGACTATAGAAAATTAAAAGAGTTGGAATCATCTGTTTAGTAAAAGAAATGAGTTTCGACTCTTGAATCCAAAATATCTCTGGTTAATTATTATTATTATTGATCTAGGAAACATTTTTGTTGATATCTCTGCCTAATTTAGACAACGAAGAGAACCAAAATCTGTGCTTGGACAAATCGATTTAGGTGGCAACTTACAACATCTACAGAACACGAGCACCATGGCACAATCACAATGGAAAAGCTATTTCATGGTAAATAACAATTGGAGTATGAGTTGTTCAAGAAAGATGATAAGAAGAGAGACATCATTTACGATGATCCACTGAAGCAACTTTTAGCAGCCGACTTCGGAAGCAGGTGTTCAAGTCCTACCATTACCATGATCAGCTGTTTCAAAGAATCGAATAGAACAAGGGGAGAAAAAACAACTCAGATCGTTCTGTAATTGGTAAAATTCATTGACTATCATGGAATAAGTAGAAGATATAAGGTGGGAAACAGGGAAAATAGCTTACATTGCTATCGAATGGCATTATCTGCGGCACATGCTTTGTAGAGAGTTATACCGATAGCAGTTCCTGTGCACAGGAACAGACGATGTCCAAACAACTCGAAGGAACATCATAAATGATAATTCAAAGCAAGAAGGCAGACGAGGATGTATAATACACGAGAGTTAAATAGCATAGTTTATACATTAGATTTAACGGGTATAAAGACAAAGTAGTCGAACTTTCTATCAGCATAATATGCAAATAGCATGGGCGAATTTAATTTTTCAATAGGAAAGTTGCCTACGAGAACATGGTTGACAATCTGATCTGAAGCATGTGAGCTTTGAGATGTGTAAATAATACATTGACGACGGTTAAATTGATCTGAAACTTTCCCTTCTTCAAAATAATTATAATCCAGATTCCAGAAGAGTAGCTTGACAATCTTCGATATATTACCATAGAACAGTGACCAGGTACGTCAATACTCAGCCTCCCTCATGATCAAGTTTCTGGAATTTATCCAGGAGACCGACCAGAAATGGCTACACCACTGTTAAAATAGAGCAGCCCAGTGCATAATTCATCATGATCTTGAGAGGATCGAGACATACAGTACTATCAAGGCTGTTTTTATGGCTCGAATCTTAATTACCTAGGCCATAAGAAAGCAAACTTACGGTGATACAAAAGCGTGCCTTCTAGAGCCTATCCACTATCAACTACATTAAATTCACATGCACTATGAGCACAAGGTAGTTCTCGAGTTCCTTGTGTCCAATGCAAATACTCCATCCTGATCTAAAGCAGTTTCAGACAATAAAGCCATACAAATTTCTTTGACACTTTTTATATTACAATTATTCACGTGTGTACGCAAAAAATAAAATATTATCATATAAAAAGCTTTCTAGCATAGACATGTCTATCTTTGGTAGAGAGACAGACAATGATGCCAAACAACTTTAATTAGCAAGTTTCTCATCTACAAAAGAATATCATCTAATTAGCTTGCATCAGGTAGATATCTAATGAGCTTAGTTCTAATTCATCAGCGGGTGGGAGAAAAGAATGAGAAACTTAAAAGTTTAAATTCTCTGATTTGATTACGTAGAGTATTCCAGCCACTTAGCTCCATCAAGGACCAAGTCATCCAATACTCCAAGGGTGTATTTCCTTTTCTTCTTGAATATGCATTGTTTAATTGATGTCATATGCTAGCACAAAAGCAAACTCAGATTCTCACTGCTTTAATTGTCCTGTAGTAAACAGCATTCTCTTCAAATCTCCGCTTGTCATTCATTAAATAATGGATTTGCAATCAGCAAGCTTTTAGCTTTTCGGTACTACTTGGTCATCTCTTTTGACCATATGTATGTTTCTTTGCTTATGATTTTACCAAATCTGCATAGTTGCATTCCACTGTATTCGGCTAGTTGTTATAAAACCCTTAAATTCCTACTCCTCTTTATAGTCTTTAGCATAGACTTCATTTTGTTCCGGTCTTATCAAACTAAAATATTATTAATAACAAGAAGCACATAATGCCATTAGTGCATGTTTCAATTCTAAGTATTCCTTGACATGATTTCAAAGAATGAAAGTGCCAATGTAAGAACAGTGTGAATTTGACACTCTGTTTAAGATATCAAATCCATATGTGAGCACAAAATGTCATTAAGAACATTTCTTGGTTGGTGGATATTCAACGGTTTCTTCCCAAATGAAGGGGGGAAAAAAAAAAGGAAAAGAAAACTGACACAGATAACTAATATGAGCAAGATTCATGATGGCCAACCAGAACAAATAAACAAATTGAAAATATATAGTCAAATTGAGTTGGATCCATTAAAGTTAGAAGATCAACTACAGATCACTGCACATCTCTGGGAGAATATATAGTCACTTGGAGGAGCAAGAAGTAATCAGTGGTGACCGGTTCAAGAGCAAAAGCTGAATTTAGGACCATGGCATTAGGGATTTGTGAACTAATTTGGCTAAGGTTAATAATTACAAACTTAAAGAAGATCAGAGTAATCTTATGTTGCTGACAAGAAAGCAACAATAAATACTGTTCATGATGCAGTTCACCATGATGGAAACAAACATGTGGAAATCGATTGGCATTTCATTAAAAAAAAGTTGGACAAGGGACAAATGTGCATGCCTTCTATTTAATCCACAAAACAACGGTTGATGTTTTGACAAAAGCTTTTACCAGGTCTGTTCCTTCAATCACTGGACAAACTTGGATTGCAAGACATATTTGCAACCGTTTGCAGGGTAGTGTTGGAGAATCACACACAACATTTTTGTTTCTTAAATAGATTCTAAAAGTGATCCAAGATTTATGTAATCAATTATGTAGTTATGCTCCTAATTAGAATAGATAGTTTTAATTTCCTTCTTTGGATTTGTATCCTTCCTATGTATTATTTATATTTTATAAACTTAAATTCATGATAAATGAGGGAATCAAATTATTCATTCACAAAAAGAACCTTATTTCATGTGGATGTGTGCATGCACATCAAGCACATTCAAAGAACACACTAAAATTTGATGCCAACAATTTTTAGACTACATACCTTTTCCTTTTGTTTTTGAATGGTCTCAATCTTCTTCATGTACTCATCAGTCACTTTCTGCAAATGATCAGATAAGTGTCTTTAGAAGTCCCATGAGCACTCATTCATATTTTAGCATCTCCGAGAAACATTTTTGAGGATACAAGCAACAATCAGCAAAGATTTATGTAGCAGCATAATATTAATGGTATGACACTTACCTGGAGATCACTTGATAAATCTTTAACATTATCTTCAGAGAGTTTTTTCTCCTGAAAGATATCCATGAAAAATGGAGATTAGATGTTGACAAATAGGAGTTTATATACATATAAACACCCAGTATGGCTTTAATTCAGAGATACAAACTTTCTCAAGTTTCTCGTAGGCTTTAATTGCATCTCTCCGTATATTCCTTACAGCTACCTGCAAAATATATGAAAAAGAAAATTGAATGGAATATACTTAAAAGCATTATGTAATAATCAACGGTAGACACTATTACTGCAATAAACCCCAACACATGATGCTAATGTTGAATAAAGTTACATAAATGAGACTCAATATCTCACTAGTGTCTAGATTACATGAAAGTACATGCCTTTGTCAATATTAAATTCATGCTGCAGGTAACTGTAGCAAGCTTGATAAACATTCGAAAGCGCAACTACCATCGCTTGCAAAGTACCTCCTTTTGTTTGTCACTGTCTCAATATTTTTCTGTATTGAAGATTGCTCTTCATAGGTATATACCTGTTACTCATGCATTTGTATTTTGAAGCACATGCATTAAACTCTCAAGAGAAGATTTCGATTAAAAAATGCAAGAACAGAAACCTTTCATGCCAAAAAAATTGCATTCTTGATGATAAAACAGGAAGCTCAATGTTTACTACTTCAAACATTGAAAGGATATGCAAGCTGAAAAACAGCAGTTCAGCTACTTCTCCATAATTGCCGCCAACCATGTTTAGTATGACGGATCTCAGTTTCAAGTGACACTAAAAGATTTCCAGAAGTAGATTTTGGCTTCAATCTAATAAAAATGAGTTAAACTTGCAGATCATCCATTGATCCCTATGGCATCAACTTCCTATTGACAAACTGTGTGTAAAACAGCTAACTAGAAAATGTCATTGCCGGGTAAAGACCACCCTCCATGCAATTTGAGCTAGGCCTGGCACAGCCCGGTTGCTTTCAGGCAAGGGTTCACAGTATCCAGCCAGGCATCGCAACATGCTAGCCTGGGCCAAAACAGGCCTATGCTGCCACTTGTAGAGGAGGATGTCATCGCTCCTTTTGCTCTTAATGTGACAGATCTTAGTGACTTGACCAATCACTATAGGTAAAATGTTGCCCCCTCAAAAGTCTACATGCTCTTCCCTGCAGCTATAATGGAAAGACATTTTGGTCAAAAAGGGACTCTACAAGTTCTGACAACCCAAAACTTACCTTGAATGATATGGACACCCTTTGATGGAGAAAATGACTAATTGATGCAACAACTTCTGCAAACAGTAATATCAATCATCCATTATCAAATTTGTCAAATATTTTAGGATCAATTTGGCAATTATTTTGTCCTGTCTTGGCTTTCCTCCTCCCTCTCTCTATAACTTCTGGTCAGTGCATATATTAGTTTTCTCTCAGTTAGTTTAGATGTTTAATGAATAATGTAATTGATTCTCAAGTGACTTTCTTAGATGAGTCCAGATTAAAATAAAAAAAAGATTGGCTAACCATAGAATTAGATGCCAAAAAAAAAAAGGTACAATACATAACCAAAGAACAACCACAAACTTCGACACAACTTGCATGTAGAATATTCAAGTACCCTAGGTAGTAGCTGATTGACAAGCTAAGCCTCAAATTCATCAACAGATGAGCAATTTATAGAATATTCTAAAAAGTATTGGGTACATGATAAAGTAATTAATATATGTTAATCTGGAAGACTTTAAGCAAACGTTCAAATACCCAGATTAACAATATCTGGCAAGATAAATGTCAAGCCTTGTGAAAAAAAAAGTGAATATAGCAAATATTCAAATACTAAGTTTCAACTTGTTTCATAATTCCAAATAGTAATAAAAAAATCCAACAAGGTGTACATAAATTACAGAAAAGAGATGTTTGTAGTTGAGAAAATTAAGCAATGAGAAATTGCAAAATCCACATAAAAAGATATTGACATAGCACTTCAATGGTGAAGCATATGTTGAACAGATGTACCTTTCCTTCCTCGGTCAGTTTAGCAACAACTTTTGATAACTCCTGCAGTCAACAATGAAAAGATCAGGAAACAGCTTGGCAAATCTAAAATTTTAAGTAAGTTTCAGAAGGCAACAATTTAGTTAATCATGAAAAAAAAAACTTTTTATTAGCAAGTTCCTCTGAATCTTGTTAAATTTCATAAGTGCAAGATGGGTTGGGTTAATTTTGACTCATAAGTTCATATCTAATTTCTTTAAGAATGATAAGGAATTCATCAATTTTGTATGAACACCAACAACATCAATGTTGCACTAGTTTAAGGATGGCTCTTGAACACCCAACGGTCAATTAGTTCATCCAAGGTTGTATAACCTACCCTCTCATCCCAACGTACCCAATCTCAGACCTCAGTTCATCCATGACCTAATTTAACCCTAAAATATATCATTGACCATAATACTATGGTCAATTGGTAAACAAAAATATTCTTAACTTAAACCTTAGTTTTCTCCTTCAATTTTGTTATTATCACACATAACTTATCAATTAATTGAAGACAACTTGTTCACCAACACATCTATAAATCTTCTAGAAGCTTACATCTAGTGCATCCTAGAGATGTTCACACATAGGTAAAACTACTATTTAACTTCCAGTTGGCATGTAAAAGAGAAAACATTATACCTACCCAATAACTAGGGCGAACCTAATTCACACATCTCCCACCAATGCAAGTGCTGGCAGGTACAGGAGGATCAATGTATGCAATCTTACTCTTACAAGTAGGAAGAGAATTGATGTGATTTCAACCAAGGTTTGCAACTATAAATGTATTTATTGATCCGACAGCTTATCAGTATGCGAACAAGAGTAATCCAAGCAGGCCCAGTATAGGGCCTGGACTGTCCAACACGGTTCCTGTACCGCCATACAAGTAGGAAGAGAATTGATGTGATTTCAACCAAGGTTTGCAACTATACAAGACCTGTGTCCGACAGCTGGTACGAACAAGAGATGATGCCCAGTATCGGGCCTGTTGTACTGGTCCCTGTAGCCATTTTCTATTTGTTCAATTCTTTTGAGCTGGTTTTCAATGCAGGCCTTGTATATACAAATGTATCAACACATAGTATGCATCGGTGTATCAACACTCAGCACATACGACGTACCAACACTTAAGACACCAATATAGACCGAAAATCATTCGAGCCCTGAATGGTACAGTACCAACACACAAACTTGTGAACATTGATTTGAACCCTGATCAATCAGATCTTAAAGGAATAACCTTATGATTATTAAACTTCCAATAATGACCTAGGATTCCCTTTTGCTCATGATGTGAAATATCATCTTTCTACATCATGTTTCATGCTTATGCCATAGTAGTACAGGATAAACGGACAAAAGAAAGTCATTCTACATCTTATCACCTATTTAGACATAGTCAAACATCGTTAAGTACCTTCAGTTTCCATTTTAGTTAACCCTTTGTGTCCATTCTTCTCTAGGATAGTCAATTTTGGTAACCGTGTCAACCTATCATCATCATTCAAGCAGTAGATCAAGTAAATAGATTCCTTGAATGGGCAAATATTTGTCAGAACTGTAGAGGAACGTATGAGAGAGAAGATTGCTCTAGCGTGTTGGCACAAAGTGGCCAGGTTCCATGCTAGAATATCTGAATTTGCTTTAATACTTCGGTTGGCTGTTAGGGACAAACTTAAAGAATAATCTGCTCGACAAGGGAATTCTGCCATATTCAAGTTGTGTTGTTCATCTATTTGTTAACTTGTGGATACACAAGAGAATTAGGAGTCAATGTTGGATTATAGATCAGTCTGACCCTTGATAAGAAAGTTGATCGGTTCCCTCGTCACTTTAAAGGCAACAAAATGGAAACCAATGTGGTAAATGTCTTTTGGAAATAACAGTCTTCTACTTATGGGAACAGCAGAATGCAGGGACTTTCAGATATTATGCCAGAGGTAGTAGAGCCTTAATAAATTGTATTAAAGAGTCTCTATATTGAAAACTTTTGATGTTAGTCATAGCATTATTAGTGTATGGATCAAAGCGTTCCTTAGGTTAGACAAAGTGATATGTTAGTATATGAAGTACAGAGGAGGTTATATATTCTTATACAAGGGTCCTCAGTTAAAATTTAACTTTGTAAAATTTCATGATTCAGGAACATAGTCTTTTTACCTTTCCCAAAAGAACAACAAATAGTTAAATGACCATTTGTAGCAAACCATGAGATGCAAGAAGCTTACAGCAATAAAAAATATGGAAAAAAAGTCAAGTTCATCAAGATACTAATAATCTTCTATATGAATACCAGGAAAATTAATTGATGATCTGAACCCAAAACACACAGACTTCTTGTGTTCAAATGTGTGTAAAAATTAATGCATTTATAGCAAAAACAGCATCGTTACAACTTTTGCAATTATCTTATTATGCTCAAAACCCAAACTATGTCAAAAATTTTAATTCCTTTTTAAAGATAATGAATGTGCATGGTAAAAGATAACAACAAACTATGGCCAGGTGAAACAGAAGTGGCATGATGCATAGCTGGAAGCATAAGGATAAAAACATCTTAAAAACATATTTGTTTGCAAGGATTTTTCTCTTAAGCATATTAGCTTTCTAATAGATAAGACATTTTCCAGTTAAAAAACAAGACAAATACACAAACCTTCCTACGCTCAGACGTTAGTTGAGGAATGCTTAGTCGTATCACTTCTCCATCATTGTTTGGTGTCAACCCAATGTCAGAACTTACTATTGCCTTCTCAACAGCTTTTAAGCTGAAAGTTTAAACTTGTTAAGACCCCTCCAAGTATTACAAAACATAAACAAAAATTTTGGAGAACTGAAAAGTATACCTAGATTTGTCATATGGCTGAACCAGAAGAGTGCTCCCATCTGGTGTGCTGATTTGTGCAATGCTCTTCAAGCTGACAGGACTTCCATAATACTCAACCTGGAAGAAAATTGAACCTTCATGCCAAAAACAACCTTTTAACCGGTCAAATAAATTGAAGAATGCAAAAAAAAAATACAGAAATGCATTTGTTATACTATATTGAACATAATTGGTACAATAGGCAAAAAGGTTTCCTTCAAGATCTAAAGTTCCTTGTAAAAAAGAAGTTCAATAAAGATAGCAGAAAATGCATCAAGCTACAAGATCTGGTATATCTGTGCAGAATTAATAAATGAAGTAAAGATACAAAGTGAAATTAAATCAACTACTACCAAACAGCTGCTTACTTCTAAAAGAATGTAGGTTAGGGTCCTAAATATGACAAATCCAATATCAAAGCCACAAATAAACTGCTACCTGCTTTGTTTAACATAAAGATGTAAAGGCCTTATACCCTTGTTAAGTACAACACTAAAATCAAGATAAACACAAAGAAGATGACAGAAGTAAGCCATATGTCAGATTAATTAACCTCAACTCGATCAAGCATGGAAGGATTTGCTCTCCCTGTCCTCACTGCATTGAAACTTGCTCGAACTGTTTCAATGGTCTTGTCCATCCTTTCTTTCTGAAAAACATTTGAACTTATGACCATGAAAACTTGATGTAATCAAAAGTTGCAAGAATAACATACATCTAATTGTAATAATGAAACTTACAGCATCCTTCTCAATCACAGATTTCTCAGCTTCGATTTCTTCAATGGTTGCACACCTTAAGACTCTTGCCCTGAGTATTCCAAGAACATGCATGGAAAGTGATAACATTGAATTTTGAAGAAAGTGACATAAATTCTTCACATCAAAGACACTTACCTTCTCTTAGAGTTTCTAGATACCAAATGACTGCTAAAGAATGCATTTGCTCCCTCCTGTGGTCTTACGTAGTTTGAAGATGAGCTCAATGAGGACATGTGTTTACCCAAAGAAATATTACCACCATGGATATTTCCTGTACATAAAGAAGGACCTTTATAGTGATTGTTTCTGTTCACACTCTAAATGGAAGCAATTTTACCAGAAGTGCTAGAAGAGAAAGTATGACAAGCCTATATTGATGCATGAATTCAAAACCAGTACTACATTTCAAGTTTCTTTTTTTCTATTGGTTGACTTAAGCACCTAATCTTTCACAAGTATTTTGTGATGTAGTTGAGTAGCTTCCTCATCATGGACTTTGAATTAGTCAGAAATTAGAGAGGATTACAGGAATAATGAGACAAATTTTCAGCTAGATACAGCAAAATAGATTCTCAGATTTTCTTAATGAGAGTAAATGCTCATACCCTCCTTGACGTTTCTTCAATTTTTTATATTTAACAACTGATCTCTTGAAAGAGAAAATACAAAATTTCATAATTAGTGCATATAGGTGAGATAGTCTGAATAAAATTTTTAATTGTACATGTACCTTCTGAATAGTAACAAATCAAAGGTTGACTGGTCTTCCATTATCATGATCAACAGTAATAAACTCAATTTCAGTGTGTAAAATAAGGTCAGTATGATTGGACACATCTGTAGAATTTCTCTCACATCTCAGAGAGAGGCAAAGTGAGGATTTCTTTAAAATTTTGACACTTGATGAAGTTCTATTGGATAAAATAGCACCATGCACAATTCACAACAACAACAAAAAAAAATTTTGAGGACCAATCATGTGAAGCAAATTTACCAAAGCATTACACAAACTATATAGGGAAAATCACATTTAAATTTTAACAATTATGCTGAATCCTTTGAATTTTGTGACAAATCTTAAATTTCTATCAGCATGGAGCTTAATTTAATAATCTGAACAGGTCAGCACAAGAAGATTTTTTCCATGTGTTGCATCAGATACTTGAAGACTGTACCAAGCATTTGACCACCCACTATAGAATTGTCGATAGGATACAATTAGCCTAATGAGGAGCAAATTGGTAGGTTTATATCAGTAAAAAGCATCATCATCAATCGTCTGATTGTATGTTTATAATAAAAAAATACATTAATCAATTAAAGAGACACAATTACAAGTTATATATGAAATCCTATATTGAACCTAGAATTTCACTCTGTAGTTGTTGCCAATCCTATTTGCTCAATAAAATTTAATGCCATCATAATTTGTCATTAGTCACTACATACACAAATTTTTATTTTTATTTTTATTTTTATTAATTTTTATTATTTATTATTTTTTTTTTGCATATCACAGCCACCTTATAGCTAGACTCAACCATTTTTGTAATTTGTAAACTTGCAATATGTGCTTGTGTCCCAAGATTTAAAGATCCAATTCCTAGAATCTACGTAAAGAAGCATTGTTTGAATGTGCTCATGAATTAATTACTAGATGGAGTACAATAATGACCAGCCAATTCGATAAAGGGAAGGGTGCACATCACAGTTACAATAAACCAAAGACCTTTGAGAATCATGTACACAGGTCACATATCAGGAGAATATTCAAGCAAACAAAAGTATGCTTCAAACAAAGATCAATATGTAAAGGCTTGCATATAACACAATACGTAATGGCTTCAAACAAAGATCAATGGTCTTCTCCAGAAAGGATAAGACCTTTACTAACATTATTGTTTGCATATGACATGCGAGTCAGTTATCTACTGGGTTCAAACAAAGACTATATGGTTGGTTTTCTCCAGTCCAGCAGAGATAGTATTATAAGATAGAATTCATTTTGATCACGAGTGATACCAATGTGTGCATTGGCTTTGCAGAACAGAGTTTACCAGATCAGATTTTCATATATTCTGTACTTCAGATTTTGAGATAATATCAATATATCAAGAGAACACAAGGATGCAACTATGCTCGCTAGACAACCAAAAGAAGCTTAAGATTAACAAAAATTAATAAAGTTCAACCAGTACTAAGGCTTCACCATTGTTTATGTTCAAGGGAGTTATGTCAACAGATTCCAAGAAAATAATTAAATGTTGCGATATCTGATACAACTTCAACATAAGGAAAAGATGATTCATTACAAATAAAAAAAAAACCTTTAACCACACTAATTGGAAATAATCTTCTAGTTCTAGTATGATTTAAGATAAAAGTAACCAACTAAAGCCAATGTGACGAAATTCATCTGCTTTTTTATTCGTATCTCTTCCAAATCTTCTACAATCTCCTCGTGCATAGTTGCTATAAACCACCCACATAGTCTGATTACCGCAAGGCTACCGAAATACCTAACCAACAAGCTACCCCTACCGCATCAATTCTTTCCGTATATCATTCACTCGTCAGATAATCCGGAAACAGAAGCTATATATATGTACTCAATGCACCCATTCCGAACATATTATAGGCTTACCTTGTAGAATCAGAGATAGAGAGTACAGTGGAAAACCTGGTGCTCTGATCGAGCCGGTTCTTGATGGGAGAAGACTAGCAGCAGCGAGGCTTGGATGGACGGATCGAGCGGAAGCAGCGGGCGAAAAGGACCGGAGCGCCATCGGGCCTCTTGGCGGAGAGAGTGAGGAAGGGGATAAGGAACGAATTGCCGTCCAAAGGAAGGGTTTATAAACGCTGACGTCTGGAGTGGGGTCGAGATAGAGACGAGCTCGAGGCTGCCCTACACGCCCACGCCCGCGTTCGAGAAATAGCACGTCTTCGACTTCAGTGGCCGTACGCCGACGACCGTCGTAGGAAGTTCGAGCCTCGGTTCGGGTTGAGCTCAGACTTCGGCTCCAATTAATACAACATAATTTGTACCGACATTTGTTCTTTCCAATTTATGCATAACTACATCACAAGAAATAATCTCCCGTATGACAGATAATGATTCACATAATAAACCTCCAATGCATGTCTCAAATGGATGTTGATAGTTCATCGTATGATTCTTAATTTCATCTTTATCACTTATTTTTTAGAAAAAGATAATATTTTTAAAACTATGATAAAAGCTGTAGAGTGACATCCACCAATACCATGATTCACTAAGAAAATCAAATATCAAAAATAGTATATCTGAAAAGATCATTGCATTTATTATTATTTTCACTAAAACAAAGTTTATTTATATTATCAGTTACATATATGTTAACTGTTTGGCAAGGAAAAAAAAAACAAAAGTTTTTGAACTATTTTTCACCATAAAAAATTAGTTATTGTTATTAGTTGTATAATGTGTTTGTTTATTTTGATCCCAAAAGAAACCAATTCCTTGAAGAAATCAAAACCATAATAAGGATGGTACCTTTGACGGGAGAGAAGACCTATACAATATCATAAACCCATAACATTTATTTTATGAATAATATTTTGATAAAAAAATCTCAACTGATTGATTGATGAATTTAAAATACTAATCTTGTATTAAGTGTGGTAATAAAAAAATATTTTAACTAAGAGTATGAACTATCAAGGGATCAATTGTTTTTTAGATAAGTGAGACAAGAATTAGTTCGATTAAGGATGTGAAATGTTAAAGGATCAATCATCGAATAAAAAAACATGCTATCAATCTATAGAATTACACATTAAGTTGAATGATTAGATATCTGATTAAAAAATTGAACGTTGACAGCACATGTTAAGCTTCCATAAAACTCAAATGCATCGTAAAGTGGCTGTGGTTAGATTTGAAGGTTCGTAGATCCTTGCTCACGAAATGTAAAAGCTTACTACAATCTTAAAATCCATCGAGACAATTAGAAGAGTACAATGCTACATAATACATTAATTTTCTAGTGCAACTTTTATCTACACATACAATCTACGTACAGGCATAGCTTGATATGTTAATCATGCTGTCTATACTACCATGCTAAGAACTCAATTTGGCAACTCTGGTGCCGACTTCTGTCTTCTGGTGTTAGTTTGAACATTGTCGAAAATTACTTACAGTGGTCGAAAATAATGCCATCGAGAAAACATTGGATTGCTCTCAAACTTTCTCACTTGAACTACAATTGTTGGTCCGCCACTGCTAAAAAGATGCAGCACCCTGAACATCACACTGAACTATGATCCTTCTCAAAAACCATTCCTCAGGCGGTAGTAGCATGCAAAACTACAAAAGAATGAATCTATAAGCTTTTAAGTTATCTTCGATGGAGCTACTTGTACAACTCCAGCTTGTAGGATCCGAGAAACTCATCATCTTCCAACAGCCAGCTTTATTATCGTGCAAACTGTCTTTGATCATCAGCCTTCTGTCTCCCATAAGGGTTGCTCGCAATGATGCCATGGTGGCTGCCGTCAATCTTGCGCATCTTCTTCCTGAACTTGGATGCACTGCTTTCCAGATCTAAATTCACCTTTGGGGGTGAGACAAAGCAAAAAGAAGCAGCCACGTCCTGTCAAAAAGCTCAAATATCCTCAAAAACCATAGACCAAATATCTATAAGACATGAACAACAGTACATTAGAATATACCAAATTTTTGCTGTAGAATATGCACAAATATAATGGATTAGAGCCTTAAGGATTAACTATATTACACAAAACCTCTAACCATGAGACCTTTTAAGGAATTTGGACTTTAATTCTCCTTATTAAACTTAGAGAAGTCAAAGATATGCTGGAACCATCATCTTAATTTATAAATGGACTTTGACTAGGTTCAGCACACAAAGGAGCTTGTTTTTAAGATGTCTAAGTAGCAACATATACAATCAGGCATTAAATTAATTGGTACCTTGAGATTGAGGTGGTGCACATTAAAGACGTTCTTCATAGAATGTGAATTGTAGGCTAAAATATAGGATCTGTATGCATCTTTAGCTGATTGGCTTAGAAAGTAGTTTTCTCCCACTATTTTCTCCTGCAGGATAACATTGAGAAACTTAGTCTGTGCTACACAAGCATATAGTAGTTAGACGATAAGATGGTCGCATAAGAGTGTTACCAGGTGAGATTGCAAATTTGGCACTTTCTTTTCATTAAACTCGTATTCCTTGACAGGTACCTTTGCTTCCTATTAGAAACAGTCAACTAAATTAATTATCTTAACACTGCAGTAAAACAAATGCAATGCTAATGCAAGGTCATGTACCTTCAAATAGAGGAGGAATTGCACCTCTTCAGGCAATAGGAAAAGCAAAGCATTGCCTTCGCTGCCTTCCCCACGAGCTGTCCGGCCAACCCTGTGAATGTACTCCTGAAAATGAATACAAATTTAGAACATCTAGAAGGAAAACATGATGGTGCAATCTGCTTAAACGTGCACCTTTGGTTCGTCAGGAGGATCATATTGCACAATCCAATCCTACAGACAAATTACAGATCAGTGTGGGGATTAGACAATTCAGAGCATAATAAGTATGAAACTTACCACAGCAGGAATATCAAGTCCCCGAGCAGCTACATCAGTGCAGAGTAGTATACCCTTTTGTGCCTTGCAGAAGTCAAAAAAAGTGGCTGTGCGTTTCTGCTGCTTTTGCTTTCCATGGATATCAAAACAATCAATTTGAATATATCTGAGAAGTTCTGAATGGTACTTGACTGAGTTGCAGGAAGAAAAGAAGACCATTATCTTTTTCGAAAGGTTCCTCTTCAGAAAAGCATACAAGACCAGAAACCTTTTGTTACTTGGAACTAAACAATACCCTTGCTGCAACCCTTCAACAGTTACCTGAGAACAACCAGAATCATCAAATTTGTAACTAAATAGAACAGGCATAAGTATCACAATGATGAGAAAATCTGGAACTTACCTTTGACCTCCCATCATCAACTCCAACATATATTGGCTTTTCCTTAAATGACAAACAAGCAAATTCCTCAACCTGCATAATATATAATATTCATCAACTAGACTAAATAACTAAAGATCATCATGGTAAGTTCTCAATGCCAACTGCAGACCTGCTTGGTTTGGGTGGCAGTAAAAAGAGCAGTTTGCCTTGCCTGCATATTGATAACACAGAGAGCTGCTATAAGATCCATATTTCATAAATGCACCAACAAAAAAATTGCAAGATGTTACCAATTATAGATCAAATTTATCATTACAGGGTACAATTCTCAGATAAAATGGAATTCTGAATCAGCATTTAAAGCCATGTGTGAGTTTGTTGTTTTGTCATCAGATCAAAGAAATAATTAGGCTATAGTAATTTCATCACAATGAACTTTAATAAGAGAATGTGAAATAATACATCATCTTCGTCAAATTGTTACCGTGTAGGCTGTGAGCACACCAGGCTCCACCACCTTTGCTCTAAAGCTAGGCTAAAAGAGAATTTTGTGGCTACTATACGAGTGATGACCCTGCCGCTGTAGTGGCCTATGCTGGTCAGATTCAGATATGTACCCCATGCGTCATGGATCTTAGCCTCCATTATGGTTATTGCTCCAATTTTAGATACGTGGTTACATCAGAGTCCAACATTTAAATTAAATTTAAAATTAAACCATTTTAAAGCTAAAAAACATATAATCATCATATATCTTAGATATATAATTTTACAAAAGTTATCTTCCATTGAAAAATTATTAATTACTTTAAATAATATTTTAGATCTGGCTACATTAAGTTACAGCTGAAAACTTCTTTTGCTAATCTTTTTATTTTAGATGTTGAAGAACAAGGCAGTAATCATCACTCCACATATGAAATCAATGAGCCATCAAAAAACCCATATTCCAACAAGAAACAGCTCATGAGCCCTACTAGTTAGTATCAGCTCCAGTTGGTGATGAATCCTACTGAGCAAATGCCTCAAAATTCAAGGAGATCTTTGAATCAATCTAAATCCAAGGCAAAACTCAAATAATAAATAAATTTGCAAGTAACTAAGGTTACAAGATGAAAGGGGTTTACAGTGAGACATTAAATTTATATAAATTATCCAATAACAAAAAAAGCATCACCAGTAGCAAATTATACATTTACTGGGCAAAATATAAGCACAAAGTCTATTGCAATACTCTCAAAATGAGGAACAACATTTGAATTGAAAAGAACAAGGGCAACTAGGTCAAAGGCCAAGCTTCTAAATTAAAAGGTCTTAACCAAGGACTATATTGGCGGTAAAGGCATCCTATCGATTATATCTCATCTGGAATAATCCTAGCACAGCAACAATGAATCTCCCAGCAGGCTTTCCTAATGAAAGAACAACCTCTGCCCAATATGCATGCATCCAGAGCATAAGGCAGCAATTTCAGTAGTAAACAGCAAGAAAGGGAGTCAAAAGGTATAGCAGAAACACAAATAAAGAAGAATTATAGAAGCAGGAAGAACTCCAGACAGAAAAAAAGAATAATGAAAGAATTACCTAATCTTAGAGAGGCTGAAACCTAAAACTTTTCTTTTTTATAAGATAACTCTACTTATCTTCACCCCATACCGAACTTATGTAGAGCTTCCTAGAGATAAAAATCCTATATCATCTTCTCATATTTTTCAAGTATTATTTGACACATGCAACCTCTAAAGACTAATAAAAATACTTCAAAATTCTAAAAGTAAAGGTCTAATCTACACTTAAAGCAAATAATAAAATTAAAACAATGTTAGATATAGTCTACACTCAATCAAGCTAAAAAGTTAACGTCTAGGTTAAGTTACATCACTCGGAGTGACTAGTTGTAACACTCGATTAGTCTCACGTCGGAAGTAGGCTAAGACTAAGATTAGCTTATAAGGGTCTCAAGTGTAATACTGTTAACTTCAACTTAAGCATTTTGATTGATGATTTGGGTTCAACAAAGTAAACAGGCCAATTATCCCATAAGGTTAGTTATGGCAATCGGTATCAAAGTTGGTAAAGGGCTCAAGTAGGAAAAGATTATCTATGGACAGGGTAAGAGGACACATCATGGCATGGAATCACCACTGAACTATGCCTCGCATACACTATGCTACAGTTTAATCTAGGCTATGCTAGGCCTTGACAAGAACATCAATTCCTTATGTGGGGGAGATTATAACATCTCGATTAATCTCATATCGAAGATGGGCTAAAACTAAGATTGACTTATAAGGGTCTAATGTGTGTACTACTGTTAATCTTAGTTTAAGCATTTGGGCCAATGGTTTGGACTCGACAAAGTTAACAAGTCAGTTTTCCCATCAGGTCGGGTTATGACAATAATAAGGGCCAACCATGACAATAAGAGAGGGAGGAAGCTTATGGCAAAGTTTTCACCACTATTTTTAGCCAATTACAAAATGTTTCATGGGAGGAAAATCCAGAACACTTTCGAGAATTAGATGTGTCAGAATTAGTGAGCATTAATAGGCAGCCTATACAACAAAGATTAAGATTTGAGCCCTTGATCATATTATTGAGTTATTATCACTTACCTCATTTGGTTTATTCTCAACTTGGTAGGTTGGAGGATTACCCTCTCAAAGTAAAATTTAAAGAAAAAAGAGCCCTTGTTGAAATGGGCATATGTGAAACACATATACTAATAGCATCAGACATCAGCTTATATTAGTTGCTTCCATATTCAGCAGAGTTGGAATTGTCTGCTTGGACCTTCCCTCATAATGAAAAATAAATAAATGGATAAAGGTGTGCCATTTTAACATGAAGTAGAAGTAACAATAGGATTAATACATTAAATGACAACAAGCGATAATGTTCTAACTATTTGACGTCGGTTATAGGAATCTTTTTTCCACCACTAAGCTTTATGCAAAGCAATATTCTTAATCAAATCAAGAACATTTAATTATTTAATTATAAAGTAATAGGATTAGTAATCAGGAAAAAAGTTCACTCATCAAAGCCATATATTTTACAGATAATAGCAAGAGAAGACAACTACTTCCGTAACTAAAGCTCCTAGCTTCAAAGTTTTAACCATACGGAAAAGAGAAAAAGTAGGTAAATGATTAGGAAAAGAATGACCAACATACCTTTGGCAAACACTTAAATATTTGCTTCATATCTTCCTCAAAGTTAGCCTCCAAAATTCGATCAGCTTCATCAATTATAAGAAACTATATATGAAAAGGGACCAAAATGAATATCAACATTTCAAAATCTAGAGAAAATTTACATGATTAACAATTATTCACAATGTTGAACAAATTTTACTTTCAATATTTTTAAGTTTAGGTCCTATCAGATAAGATCAAACATGCAAACTTCACAAGTATCAGAACTTGAGAGACTAGCAAAATATCAAAATGCGTGGGTAACAATGAAAATAAGCCATTAATGGAAAAAATGCCAGTGATGATGCAAACTGGAAGATCACAAACTGGTTCGCCATAGTCACAAAGTAACTAACAAGGTAAAAACTGGTATGATCCACTCAAAGATATGTTGATAGCAAGGCTTCAACCCAGCGAGACCAGTATATACTGGCATTTATTGGTCAACAAATGAACAATACCAAACCATTTAGGTTGGTCTTGTCCAGTATTTAGTTTTTTACTATTTTCCCAATGATACTGGAGGGTATACCACCCAATATATACCAGTAATATATCGGTTTGATTGTTTGTGGATCAAGATTTATATTCTTGGTTGATAGACACCTTCATCTATGACTAAGACCTCAAGATGGTGATCACCTAACACATCGCCATAAATATTTCAATTTTTAGCAAGGTTTATAGGTGAAGGGTTCAACTCCCAGAAACAGCCTCTCAAACAGGTAAACATACATTGAGCCTCCCTGGACATCAAAATTAGTCAGAGCCTCATGCATTAAGTAACCCTTATAACAATGTTTGTGGACTTAGGGTTGGGAATGAAATCAACCATGGGATTAGTATTGAGATCAATAGGATCAGTCATATTGTATACACAAATCTGGATCGGCAAAAATATCATTTAAAAACTAAAAGAGCATCCAATGACGAGGCTCCCATCAATGTGGGTTTGGAGTCGGATCAATTTATTCAACCTTCCCTCTAGATATATAGAGACTCTTTCTGTGACTCAATCTCTGGTACCTTAGGTGGCAAAGGAAACAACCTTATCATTGTACCAAACCCCGCCCTCTATCTTAAAACTAAAAATGTCCTAAAATTTAAAAACAAAGGAATCATGTATCAACCAGTGGAAGAAGATTGGGAATGGGCAAAATTTCATGAGGAAGGACTCCAACAAAACGGACTGATGCATAAAGCTTAACAAAGATCCAGCAGCTTTCACCACTTTAGATTTACAAACAATAATCTGACATTATTCAAGTGAAATATTCTTTTGTTTCCTGTACACATTGTTTCCTGTATGATTGATCACAAGCACTAATACATCAGGCACTTATTAGTCCCAAAAACAATCATCCCTCTTGGTCACCTCTAAGACATGGACAAAAGAGAACATTTATCACTAATGTACTGTTTAGCTACATGACTCATTAGGGCCACAATACGAGCAGGCTCATCCCCCATTTATTGTTCAGACCTTAAAGTATCCCTCAGTTACTGTTCAGACTTCAAGAGTATAAGCAAATGTTTCTAATTCTCATCCCCATCTCGACCCACCGTCCAATTTCCCTTAGCTCACTAGTAGTCCATGAGAGAGTAGGAGCAATCAAAAACAGCAGGTGTATGACAAGTGAAGGAGCTGAATGGACAGTGAAAAAATATGTAGGAACACTAGTTAAGCAGATCTCTACACACTCCTCCCTCTCCCATCCTGTCCTCTCACACCTCGATTTCTTCAGTCTTTCCTCTTCTCCCCTTCTTCATCCTGTTTATCAAAATGGCCACCAGCAGCAAGAATACAACCACAATCAGTTAATGATCTCAAACAACTTCAATGAAAATTTCTGGAAAAAATAAGGAGAGCTATTTATTGTCAGGTTGAGGGGTAGAAAAGGTCAAACACAACACATTCTTGAAAACAAAGTTCCCCTGACCCTCTTGATAGATACAGGTACAAAGCTCTGTAACCTAGAAACAGTCATTTCAGATTTCTTTTGTTTCCTGTACACATTGTTTCCTGTATGATTGATCACAAGCAGCAATCATCCCTCTTGGTCACCTCTAAGACATGGACAAAAGAGAACATTTATCACTAATGTACTGTTTAGCTACATGACTCATTAGGGCCACAAAACAAAGGAATCATGTATCTTCACCACTTTAGATTTACAAACAATAATCTGACATTATTCAAGTGAAATATTCTTTTGTTTCCTGTACACATTGTTTCCTGTATGATTGATCACAAGCACTAATACATCAGGCACTTATTAGTCCCAAAACAATCATCCCTCTTGGTCACCTCTAAGACATGGACAAAAGAGAACATTTAAAAAGAACTGTTAGGAGACCTAGGAGATAAACTATCTTAAATGATAAACTTCATGTAATTAATATCATAACAGGTCATTCCACCTGACATAAAGAAATTTTAGTATAAGATTAAGATTAACCAGATTATAGAAGTATTCCTTCTTTCATAGGCATAGCACAAGAACCTTCCTCTTATTATTTCATTAGAAACTACATCTATGAAAATTCTTGTTATTGCTACAGTAATCATCATCGTCACTGTTTCTGAACTGGTACTATTCTATATTATGGCTTTTATTACTGATTTACAACGAATGCATTTCTACAAAGTGAAATATAGCACATGTGAAGCATGAGTGACTTCAATCTAACCGAGGTAGACAAGGTAATATTCAATAAATAAAATACTAACACTATCAGTAATACTGTCACTATTATCAAGATGAGATACTCTTTGCTCTGATCCATGTAATTTTTTGTATCCAAAGGCTGGCTGCTGGGCTCGCAAGGACTCCGAATTGTAGCACACAAGCATACTACGTCTTTTGATTAATGAGACCAGGTGTCAAGGGAAATTCATTGACTGTTGTAACTTGGCTTTGGAAGATGGCTTTACCTAGAATGTATTTTCATCTTATTCGGGATATTATCTGACTTTCGAGAGGCTAATTTCATAGTGGACTGGTTGTTGGTGTGAGAATGACCATGTTGGGTACTGTGGCATGGTTGACAACTTACGTACTTAAGCTTCTCAATTTTGCTTGTGAAGATGTATTGGGTAGAAGTCAGTTACTCGATGTAATATGATTCTCTTCCCCTCCAACAAAAAATAACTAAAATGGCAATTTCAGCCACTTTTACTCAGTGTGCATGCCTTATTTTGACATATTTTCTGTTGTTATATTTTTGTGCAATTCTTTCTGAGGTATATCTGATATGTTACATCATTATGCATATCCAGTAAATAATTACCAAGTATATGCATCTCATGTGGACTGTCATTGGTTAGGGTACTTTTGTCGACCAAAATCAGTATTTGTTACCCATTTGATTTATCCAAACAGGTGTCTGATCACACACAACATGCAATGGCATCGTGAAAATAACGAGATATAAGAATAAAATGTAGACATAGGCTACAAAAGAATCAGAATTTTCACACAAAAACATTACTTACCATCAGATTTTTGTAAATGAATCCTTTGGTGTTTTTGAGATGGTCCAAAAGCCTTCCAGGTGTAGCCACCAATAAATTTACCCCCTTAGCAAGATGCTCGGCTTCTCCTTTTCGCCCAGCACCACCAATAACCAAACCAAGAGTCTGTGAATGGTACTTCAAAAGATCCTTTGCCACAGCATGTGTCTGCAATGTAAGCAAAATACTAGCCTAGAATTACACCAAAGATTGACAAGTAGATTAAGAAACACTCTGAATGCAAACTATGCCAATGCAAAAATTAACTTAATTTGACAATTAAAAAAAACATATCTGCCACGGAGAAAAATAAAAAATTGTGTTTCTTCTCTTTTATCGATTGTATAATATAGCAATATCATATACTCAATGCTGTTCATGATGTAAGACCAACTACTTCAACCAAAGTTATGGACATCCCATGTACACACTTCAATCTCACAGTTACATAAATCTCTTATAAATTCATGTATCTCCATATAATGCAGATGTTGCATCAACAAACAGTTGAAAGTCCCTTGAAACATAATCTCCCACAAGTACTAGTTTTCTACGTACTTAATGCTTCAACATCTTAACTCCAAGGATACAAATATAGGCTTAATTACACAACCCCTATTTACTAGACCCAGATAACAGAAGATTGAGTTCAAGAGATGCAACATAATTATAAGAAAAGAAGTTAGAAAATCTTTCTATCTGGACATCATGCAGGAAGATAACTCAGTGTTTCTGATCTATGAGTTCTTCACACATCTCTCATATAAAAGGCCTCAACAATAGATTACTTGTAGTGGGAGTAGATAATTGCTCATTGAAAGGAGAAAAATACATGTCATGTAACATATTGTTATGTCAAAAAAGATTCCAAATGCCAAATGCATCATTTACTACCAAAGTTGTTAAAGTGCCTATCCAACAACAGGCGATGACCAGTTGAAAAGATGAGTCAAAATGCTTCCCAGAAAATGGATCAAGATTAAATTACATTTAGTTTATGTATGTAAAATATCAAGTGCTAAAAGATCTTTCTGGTTCATTTCCTCTGACCATCAATCCAAACAAAAGCACTGTAGTTCTCGTTGTCTTTACTCGTAATATGATTTCAACAGTTAGCTAAGATCCTTGAGCAATAAGAAGAATTAGCATCAACGGTCGAGGTGAATTCATCTTTTCTTATATTGATATCACTTGGATACTGTAACTCAATAGTCATAAATCTGTTTATATAACCAAACTAGTTTAAGTTAGTTGCATCACAAATTCGAAATGTAAGTACCAAGAAGAAGGAACAAATAAGTCAATAAGGAGTAGAAAATAATATTTAAAGCAACTAGATAACTAATATAATTCTTACTTGAATGGCAAGCTCCCTTGTTGGACAGATAATGATGACCCCGGTGCCGTTCCGAGGCATAAAATGGATATTATGCAGCAACTCGACTGCGGGTATCAAGAAAGCAAGAGTCTTTCCAGAACCTGTCCTGGCAGCACCCATCACCTCTTTCCCTGCCAACAGGGGTGGTATCGATCTAGCTTGAATCTGCAATCAACATTGTCAGACTTCATAGGCTTCAAATGATTCCTACTCTCAAATCATTGTAAAACAGATTAATACATAAAAAAAAACTCCGAGAGAAGGAAAGACCGAAAAAAAATAAATATCCTAAAAACCAAAGTCTCGAGCATCCAATCGAGGAGAGGTGACCTGCGTCATGTTCTCAAACCCCATCTCTTGGATGGTCTTCATGGTGAGATCGGAGAGGGGGAGCCGAGAGAAGGGCTCGGAAGTCAAGATCCCAAATCCCTTTTTCTTCTTCTTGGCGGAGGGAGCCGTCTCCTCCGCGCCGTCACCGACGTCATCTCCGTCCCCCGCTTCGCGGGCATCGTCCTTCTCCTCATCCGAGCCCCGGTGGCACTTATCTTCGGTCTCTTCTTCGTGTTGGACTTCTTCCTCTTCCGCCACCGGTACGGGGCCTTCGACACTGATGGCGTCCGCATCCACGTCGGGTTTCGGCCTGTTCTTCCTCTTCTTGTTGGGCTTCTTCTCCTTCTTAACCTGGTGAAACTGCACCGCGGGAGACATGAGGGGCGAGTGTGTACTAGACTCCGGGGCGACGGTCGGTTCTCTTCTCCGAGACGGGGGCGGCTGTCGCTTCCCTTGGATACAAACGCGGCTGCACAAAAACGGGCCCTAATTGTCTTAAACCCTTCTCAGGTTTGTAGAGCCGTTAACGAGGCAGGTCGGTTTGGACGCAAATTAAGCTCGGCTAATTTTGCCACGCGGAAGATTCTTCGACACAACCAAAAGATGAGGTTAAAAAAAATGACGATCATAAAAAAAAAAGGCAATTTATCAAGGAAACACTTTTTTTCTTTTTTGAATGGCGTCATTGAGAAATTGTGGAAGCACCTTTTCATGAACAGACAAGCATACTATTATTTTTTGAATATTTTTTAAAAAAATAATATTAAGTTTTTTCATAATATATATATTATTTTATTTTTATATATAATTTTTATTTTCTAAAAAATGAGATTACTCTTGATTGTCATCTCTACCGGTGGCCATTACCTTCACCCATTACAAGGTTTCGTTGCAGTCTCACCTTCTTCTAATCATCATAGTAGTTGTATGTTTTTTTCATCTTATCTATCTTCATTTCCTCTTGGTCTCCCCACTCTCCCCCATCCTCTTCTCTTTTATTGCCTTCATCAATCTCATCTCCCTCCAAAACATCTATAAGGTAACGGATCTTATTGTCTCGTCTTCCTTTTTATCTATAAAATTTTATTGGGCTCGAACTCTATACCTATAATGTTATTATCGATCATGTCCTCCTCTATGCAATCGATAACCTTTGCGCCCTCACCTCCCCCTCCTCTATCATAACGGTACTCAAATACCTTCCACCACTTCATTCATAATCATGACCTCATGCTCCTCACCCTCGACCTTTGCCTCCTATTCGACCTCTATAATAATCACCTTTTTGCCATCATGAAATATTGAGGTGCCATGGGGCGAAAGTGATTATGATGAAAAACTCATAGTGGAGTTGAGGGATCCATAACGACATGACGAAACGAAAGTGATGACTAATGCGGTGGAGGATAGGGATAATCTCATTTTTAAAATATAAGGTGGGAATAAAATAAAAAAATGATGCTTTTGCATGAAAGAGTGAAAACTTAGGACTTTCTTTACATTTGTTACTTGATTTTTTATGAGTTTGAATGTGAATCCTAAATAAACCAAATTGATTCATCTGGTTCGATTTCAATCCTAATATTATTATTATTATTATTATTCTTTCTTTCATCTCCAATGTGACTAGACTAGTTCACTGATCCAATCTAGTTTAGTGAAGAGAATTTTTTTAATTATAATAAGAGGGTAAAGCTTACTTTAAAAAATTAATTAGCATAGACTTTTCTGAGTTAACTTACCTTAAAAAATATATAATTCACTATATATATTCTTCCAAATTTTGATACTGGAAATATGCATTTTTAAAAAAAAATCATCGAAAAAAAACCCATTTTTACTGGATAACTCCCTCTTCTAAGAAATTATCTAGGGATATTTTTTCATAGTCCAATTTTTATCATCCTAGCCTTACATTGTAACATTCACCAACAAATAACTTGCATACACACGAATCATAAACAATGAATACACATCAAACTACATAGTTTTGCACAAGTCACCTGATTATGTGTGTAATCTATTTCACTTATCTCAAAGTGTGTGTTGTCTGTTTCAATCAAACTGAAAGGAGCAAAGTTGGTATCTAAATTTACTCCAAAGAATAAGAGTATACTTCTATTTACAAGACTCAACATTTCTAAATTGATGTTTTTTCAGTCACATTTACAGAACTTTCTAAGATTTATAATTTAAATCAATCTAAATTCATATATAGCATATGTATTCAACTTGAACTACAAATGCACCATCTTCAGTTGAGTATAACATAGTTCAAAATGAGTCTATATTTCAATTACCTCATTTTATTCAACAAATTTATCTCAAGTTAAAAGAAATCCATTATAATGAATTAATTCAATCATTTGTGTTGTTACATGATAATAACGGATACAATACAAGTTCTTCCAACATGAAATTTATTTACATTGTAAAGCCAACAAATTGGGTTAAACAAATCTCTCCAAAAGCCCATGCTTAATTAAACATTAAATATTTCCAAAAACAAAAATTTCAAAACCTGGCGAGACAAATCAGAGTGTAATACTAAGCCCAGATGATTACGCTCACAGATCAACAAACTCAATAAGTGATCGCCAAAATGCTTAATTTAAGAATAAGAAAAAAAAATTTCCAAACAATCAAATTAAGTGTTTTACTGGTTTGGGTTTTTTTTGGCGAACCGATTCGAAACGCCCAATTGCTCGTGTCATCTTCCAAGCCGGTCATCAACGAGTATATGATCGTCTTATAATACAAATTGAGTGTTAGTTATAGGCGTCCTACAAATTAATCACGTGAGTGGTGAGTGATGATACTTGTAATATGTTATGTTGATCTATTTATTTATGATTATTAACATTTTATCATATATTATCTGGATAAATATTGTGATGTCCTTGGATCTATATAATGAGAATCAGATCGTGATGAGATTGTGATAATGAGACTGATTCATCTTTAAACACAGATCCTATATCATTCCGGTCATAGGTTACTCGAGAAAAGACATCATGATAACCGGATAGATCGATACGTTATATACTCATTTATATGATGGAGACGATTGGTCTCATAATCACTCGTGTGGGAATACTAGAGGTGTAGCGCAAGTGCTCATTGTAGAATGAGTTCACAAATTGATCTGCTTATAAATTATTGGATGGTTAATGATACCTGACATCAGACAGCGATTTCATAGTCCTAGTTGTGTGTCTAATCCTTAAACTTGAGACACTAAAGATGCCTTGTGTGAGTACTCCATTCTTTAACGTCAGATTTATAAGTTTGGAAAGTTCTACATCTAATATAGTCGGTTCTAGGGAATGATAGCTAATCTTATAAAGACAATTGAGTATCAATAGAGGATCATCCATTATTGGTATCGTAAGAGAAATATCATGCGTGTGCTCGCTTAGACAAAATCCTTAGCCAGGGTCATTCAAATTGAGAGAGAATGAGTTCTCCGGGAGAATCCGATTAGAGCAAGATTCAAATAGGATTTCGTATGGGCCTCACATTACCATACCCAATAAACGATCTCTGTGATATTAGATAGATAAAGGACTATAGATACATAGTAACCGAGGACATATAGGTCAGATGGATTAGATTCCCCTTTATCGTCTGGAGACTATGGCGTAATGGCCTAGTACATCCATAGTCGACGAGTTAAGTGAATTATTATAAAGATAATAATTCACTATATCAAAAGGAATTTTGAATCAAAAGGAGTTCTGACATGAGCGACTCACGACCAGCTCGGTATCGAGCCTAGAGGGTCACACACATATGTTGGATGTTGCGATGAGTAAATATGTAGATATAAGATATTCGCGGAGCTCTTAGTTTGGATCATGTAAATAAGATCCAATTGGATAATCGGATAAAATCTAATTAGATGATTGGATAAGATCTAATTGGATAGATATATAACTTGATAATTGGAGAGAGATCCGATGAGGATAAGATTTATTAAGGATAAGCTTCATGCACCTCTATAAATAGGAGTAAGTTTCTGGTTCATAGGCTAGAACTGTTGGTAGTCACTCATCCTATTTTCCTCAGCCTCCTCTCCTCCTCCTTGGCTCCAGTAACCTTATGGTGCATATGGAGAGGGAGATCCTGTAGTGATCCGAGGAGCGTCGTCACTACGTCCGCTACGTGGATTACCGTTAGAGAGGAATAAGCTAGTGCTCCTTCATCATCTTCATAAGATCTGAAATTTTTAAGCATATACGATCTCCCCTGGTAACACTTATAACATGATATGTGCGATTTTTCGGATTTATATTTTTTTTCGCACATCAATTGTCGCACAATGACTATGAAAAATTTGATCATATTTTATTTTTCGATGTGCATGAGATGCTGATTCACGATTTTCCAGCATTGGGATACTCCTAGAAAAAATTTTCACAAGCAGAGTGCCTTCTATGTAAAAGTCCAAAACCTAAAAAAATTTTAAAAAAATTATTTATTTTATATTTTAAAATAACATATAATTGGATAATTTATCAAGAAAAACACGAGAAATGAGTTTTTATTGCTCACATATTTAATTTTTATCAAGTGTTATTTTCTAAAAAAATTTGATTATATCCTTGAATCAAGTTGTTTCAAGCTTGATCTGTGGATAGGTTCGATTTGGTAAAGCTGATTTAATCGTCAATATGGGTTGGATCCTTTCATATTAGGTCACCAAATTTTTTATATTTAAGTGACACTTAGGTCATCATAAACTAAAAAACTAATATAATTTTTGTTAGAATTATATTCTTTTAAAATTCTCAATGTTTTGATAATTAATTATTATAAAATTATCTAAAAAATATTAATTTTAAAATTTGTTACGTAATCGAGTTTAACTTTCGATTTCGATTGTAACTAGCTCAATATAAAAAATAGAAAATAGAAACTATAGGATTTTATGATTAGTTATATATATTAACTTAATTTTTTTAGTAGTTTAGGATAATTTTATATAAAAATAATATTTTTGTAAGGATAACTCAAAATTTTTAATTTTATGATAATTTTAAAATAATTTTATATAAAATTAATATATATTTTTAAATATATCCTACAAATGAGTATAACTTGAGTGTAATGTCTTTTCTATATAAATGGTGAGGAAAAGAAGAAGGATAAGGATGAGGGTGAGGATGAGGAGGAAACCAAGCGAGTGAGGGAGAGGTGGAATGGGAAGAGGAGGAAGAGGTGAAGTGGAGGTGAAGAAGGTGGGAGGTAATTTAAAAAAATCAAAAGGCATTCTAGGCTCCATTAATTCAAGGTAAATAGTCAAGGTTTAGTCTAATGGGTCTTGGTATAATTTAATTCTTAAAAAAATAATTTTAGTTCTAAAAAATTAAATCAAAACCTAATCAAAAGATAATAATAATTATTTTAATGATTCAATGAGGATATTTTGATTAAAGCCCACAAAAAGACATCCCATCATAAAAACCAAATATGGAGATTCCATATTGGTAAAAGTTTATTATTTGGAAAAATTTTAAAATAAATTACCCTATATAATTTTATTTAATTATTTAAAACATAATTAAATTATGTGGTTAGACCAATTGATTCATCAATTCGACCGAATCTTTTTTTTATTCCGTTCTCTTAAAAAATCTAAATTTTACGTGCACACAAATTCGGAATATTTGGACGCTTTCAACAGAAAACGCATTGTTTCTTTCTATTTCTTTACGCGGTCGTTTTTGCCGACTCCAAAGGCGACCAGGAAAGGGCAAATAGCTGCGTCGGACGAACTATAAGAGAGGGGGAAGGAAGAAGATTGTAGCTCGGCTTCTGTCAGATTAATCGTCTCGTTCCTCGATTGATCGCCGTCCGTCTATCCCGTCGTCGTCGTCAACCCCAACCCACCCTCCCCCGCGCGCAACTCTCTTGATGGGAACGCCGGAATTCCCTCATCTCGGGAAGCATTGCAGCGTTGGCGAGTGCAGGCAGATCGATTTCCTGCCCTTCACCTGCGACCGCTGCAATCAGGTACTCAATTTGTACGTTATCTCTTTGGGTTTTTCAGGAGGGAATAGGAATACCTAGTTTGATTCGAGGATAAGGATTCTTGCTGTTAAACTTTGCGGCAGGGCTTAATTTAACCGGTAATTTGCTGAAATTTAAGATTCTAACAGAATAGATCATGTTGTATTGCTGTAATGTAGGAATTTTAGTTTGAAAGGTTTGCTTAAACGTTGGCTTTCGTGGAGTAGAATGGGGTGCTACTCTTCCTTTATTATTTTTTTTAATATTAGAATGCAACGATACACTAACCAATCAGATCAGATATCTCAACAGAGACACTCTTCCTCTGAGTTTTTGCTACAGTAGAGATCCATGGGATGTAAGTTGGTCATAAGTTATAGCCAGTCTTCATCCAAGTCCATCTGTTAGCTAATCGATTTGTGGTAGCGTGTGTCACCCCATTAATATCATAAATATGCTCCTTGTATGATGCTCCCGTGATTTGGATTACATTATGTACCAAAGGTTATATAACCGATTTCAGGCCTTTCCTGCTCCTTAATGGTGGATTCAACTTTTAAGGGTATATTATTTGATCTAAAACTCCTTGCACATTTTAGGCCCTTTTGCCATGTCGTAATTCTGTGACCTGTCTTGTTGCTATAGTAAAGCCTAGTAGCTAACGGTAGCATATGCTAAAATTCATTTTACTAGTCTTATAAATGTGGGCATATATCATAGACAAGAAAGGAACATGAGGTGATCAGTGACAAATATTTAATGCATTGTTCTAATAGTTGATATGAATCCTCACAGTGATTCCACATGCTTCGTTGGCACATCAAGCAGTAATTTGTAGCTCAACCATGCCAAGGAAGCCTATTTCTGACTAATAGTTTGAAGGTGTGGTAGTATTGGAGGAAAACAAGTGAGTGAGAGAGCAAACTTTGTGTTTGTAATGTTGTTAAGGGGATTTAGGTGACTCACTTTCTGGAGATTAGAAAAAGGGCCGCCTTTGTTTGATAGTTAACAGCCTCATGCCATCAATAAGATGGTACAATGGCCACTCATCTTGTAGATGACTAATGAAAGGCTACCACTTTGCTGGCCGATAGAAAACCAAATAACACTGGCTTGTTCAAAAAGGTCTGCAAATGCCCACAGATAAGAAATTGTTGAGATAATAACACAAGATGGAAAGACCTAGGTCCATGAAGAGAGAAAGTTATCACAGCACCGTCATCTGATGCACTCTCTAGTTTGAAGTTAAATAACAAAATGTGGCATGCATGCTTATAAACCATAAGCTTCCTTTTTTCTCAACAATACAAGATCTTTATGACCCTTTTAGTCATGTATTAGTCTATAAGATTAAGCCTTGGCATCATGTCAAGGTTGTTCCTTTGTGGTTTATGCTATCAAAGTTTGAGTAACAAAAATAGTCATATTCACACAGATAAGACTAAAAATGGCTTTGTTTTATTCTATTTTATGTCTTTTTGTTGTTGTAGAGAAGACTGTAAAAACTTTACTAGTTAGCCCATTGGTTGGAGTTTTGTGCACTTGGGCAACCTGATTTTGTTATTTATACCACAGCAATAAGCTACATGTAAGACTTTTCTTTTTCTTTCTTGCGTCCTTAGGTCATCTTTTTTCATTCTTCCAAAATGATTGTTCTAGTGCTTAATTAAATATGGTTGATAGTGCACATCATTTATTGTTCTGCAAAGTAGCAAACAATAGGAAATAACTTCATTATGCCTAAGGTTTGGATAATCAATTTCCCATTCTGGTACCTTAGTAAGCACCTATTTGTAGTTTGTTGGATAGTAATCGTTCCATGGTTTGCAATTTCGTTCGGATCGGTCTATCCTAGGACTGGTATTTTCTCGATTCGAGCATGAACTAGTGGATAAACTATCCCCATTTTGGACAATCCGGTCAGATCCAATTTAAAAATATATATCTTTAAAAGTTTAAACTTGTCGGTGGGCTCATGATGGAATAGTAATCATTCCATAGTTTGCAATTTTATTTGGATCAATTCGTGTTGATCGGTATTTATTGATCCGAGCATGACCATCCGCATTTTGGGTGGTTTGATATGGTCCAACTAAAAATAACTTATCTTTAAAATATAAACCTGCCGATTCAATTAGGGATCATGAAATTGTGAGCCCTCTTCTCCATCTTGACGCATAGAGCATCGTGCCCATTGCCATCCATTGCCACCTATCCACCCTCGCCTGTCATGCGTCGCTAAACTCTTTTTGGGTATGCTTCCTCCTCTTCCTCCTCTGAATCTTCCTCCGGCGACTTCTCTTCCTCTTCCTCTACCATCTTCTCTTCTCTTCTTCCCTCCCCACCTATCCCCCCTAGAACTTGATACCACAAATATGTTTGTTCATACAGTGTACATTGGATTGGACCTATTTCCAGTTAGGCCATGGATCAAATGGCTCTGGTACCTGAAATTGCATTCCTTGGGTCATTCAATAATCATCTCCTTTCAATTGTACTACTTTCATCCTAGTTAAGTGATAGTGTAAACATTTTAATAATGCCTATTGTAGAAATAATATCTTATAATGGGGAGGCTATAGAAAGTTTGGAGTCCAACTATGCTCATGCTATATGTGTACAATTAAATTCTATGGAGAGTCTCAAGTAAAATCAAATAAAAAACTATCTCAAAAAATGAATTTTCATTTTTTTTTTGCTCATTTGTTGCTTATTATATGTTTACTTAACTTTACAGTCTCAGCATGGCGATTTGATATTTGTGCTTTTCTTTTTCGTTTCTTTTCCATATTGTATCAGAGTTTTTATGACAATGTTATAATATTGCCAGGTTTTTTGTCTGCAACATAGGGGTTATTTCAATCATCAATGCCCTAATGCCAATCAGAATGATGCGACGGTTTTAATATGCCCACTATGTGCTAAGGGAGTTCGTCTGGTCCTAGGTGAAGACCCAAACATAACTTGGGACTCACACGTTAATACTGACTGCGACCCTTCAAACTACCAAAGAGCAACCAAGAAAAGACGATGTCCTGTCCTTGGTTGCAAAGAAGTGCTGAGTTTATCTAACTCGGTCAGATGCAGGGATTGTACTCAAGAACACTGTTTGAAGCATAGATTTGGGCCTGATCACAAATGTCCTGGACCAAGGAAACCAGATTCTGGTTTCTCATTCGTAGGTATGTTTAATAAGAGCCAAAAGGGGAAGTCACTGCAAGATAGAAGTTCAAATAGTTCCTCATGGTGGGGTTCAAGCTTGATGAGTGCAGTGTTGAATGTCCGTGGCTCGGCCGAATCAGGCATGATGAAGGTGAATAATGCAACTACACAAGCTTTACAGAAGGCAAAAAGGGGAACTGCAGAAAGCAGCAGTAGTGGTAAGCTTGTGGAACAGTGTGTTCAATGCCAAGCAAGGTTTTCAACTGTTTCTGCTTTAACTGAACATGTCGAGAGATCTCATCAGCAAAGTTCTCGAGCAGGTGGCAATAGAGTGACAATTGATGTTTGCCCAAAATGCAGCAAGGGGTTTAGAGATCCGGTTGCACTGGTGGAGCATGTTGAGAGGGACCATTAGAGGGAACTCCCTTTCATGGTTGTGCATTCCAATCTGTTTGACATGCTCCCACTTTTTTTTATTAGTGCCTGATTGCTACATTAGTGGAAGTGGTAAATGTGTTTGAGTATCTGATGATTCTATTTATAGAAATATATACTGTTGGATGCAAGTTCAACACCAGTACTCACGAGTTCCAGATCAACATGAGTACTTTGAAGTAAAATGATCTGTCCAGGTAACAAAGACCATTAAAGTTTGGATATTGTTGCATTAGCTTGTCCAAATGCCTTGTCAGCATATTCTTTTACCGGATGAATACTTTTGAAGCTTCCAAGTAAACAGTATCAGATCTGATAGGAAAATTTTCATAATGTTATTGCTAACTCATTGCAGAGTCATGGAACATGCAGAACTATTCTGCCACTCTCTCTTGGAACAATGTTACTTTTGATATCATTGCTTAACTTTGTAGCTTATGTCCAGCTCATCTGGTACTTTCTTATTTCTGATTAAATTGCAAACTAGGCAAATCATCCTGTTAACACTACATTGAGCAACTTGAGCAATCATTTGATCTTTCGTGAGTGACAACAGGGTTCAGAAAATTGGTTTGATAGTACTTATTTTTAATGGAAATCTGCTCTCTCCATCTGATTTCTGAGGCAGCAAATTAAATATCCTAGTAGCATGCTTCAAGGAAAAAGTACATGTCTAGTTTTCTCAGTTTCTTAACCTATCTCGTCTCATCTAATCATCTGTTAGATGGTCTCTCATGTGCATGATAGACAAATGATCACAGTTAGTTCATCTGAATTTTGTGTTTTGATTATACAATTGGTTTCCTTTTACTATGATTTGTGAGGCAGCAGCATACATATATACCAAAGTTCATGCTTATTTAGCATGTCCACAGGACTTGTTGAAGCTTCTCTCTCTTCGCAGGTGAATTTTTATGTGGGAATTCAAAGGTGGTGACAGTTAATCTTTGACAGAGTTGATTTTAGCAAATGTCGAATCAGGTATCATACATTAAGAACATTTGGGCAAATTGTGAAGATGATTTTCTTCAAAAACAAAGCATTAGCATTTTGCTTACATCAATTTCACTTTGCAATGTGAAATTGCAGGTTTCTCTTTAAAATTGCTTTTGTCACAATTTATTGATTTTGTCCCAGATTTCGAGGCATAAAGCGTATTCAATTTCAAATCTGTTTTCTTGGAACAAAAGATTGTGTTTGCCTAAACGTTCTTTTGGTACCGGAGTAACACGGTGCTACGATTCATGTAGAAGCATGGAGGAACATGATTTCTTGCACTAATCCGAGTATTGTGGAATGTTTTTGTGACGCATAGTTTATTATTTATAACGCTTAAAATATTTTCTTGCAATATTTCCTTACATTTGAATCATCTTCATCTGCACAAAATGGGACGATAACGATGCCATTCATAGTCCGGTCAAAGATCATCTGTCCTTTTTTATGACGGTAAATACTCCAACAGGACGACATATGAAGCTGAAAAAGACAAGCTTGCCCTATACTGACATATGTCTGCGTCTTAACATGAACTCTGTTGCCAATTAATATTTGATGCATTGTGGGATGTGCGTAATCTATTATCAAGCGCAAAGCAAAGAGGGCGACCATGCGTTCGTACACGCCCGTGGTAGTACACATCTGTAGCAAGTGGTGAGCCGTACTCTCCGGAGAAGAAAGATCAAAGAAAAAGGTCGAAGGACCCGTATGCCATCGATTCAACGGAAGGTTGCCTTAACCAGAGGGAAAAAAGAAAGGGGGTTTGTGCCCTGGGAAGAGTCAAATGGCACACTCATGGCGCCCAGCAATGGGGCGCCATGAGTACAAGGTACAACTCACTGTTCCTTTCGCCTTTCCTCATCGATTAAAGAAAGAGAAGAGGAGGCCTCTGCATCATTAGCAACGCAGAAGAATCTGAGCTTAATTAACTCCGGCCTCTGCAGGAGAGTAAAGTAAGAGAGAGAAAAATAGGGACATGGGGCTGCTGGAGGTCATGTCTGCTACAGCAGTCTCAGTCCTTGCTGCTTCCCCACCAACTATTCCTGTCACGGATGGACACGAGAGGCTTGTGATGTTGTGATCAGAGCAACTTCACTCTGGTGGATTCCTGAAACCCCTCCCCTCTCTCTAAGTTTTGCTGTAGAGGCTGTCAGGGAATTTAAGCAATGATTTGTTCTTCCACCAATGTGGCATATATTCTGTGGCTGATGGAGATATGTGTGCTAAATGTGGCGGGATTTGGAGTCCAAGTGCGAGCGATTTAAGCAGACAGATTCTGGCTTTTCTGCAGGGATTGAAAGGGAAAGAGAAGAGGTATTGGGTCTACTGTCCTGCTGCGGCTCTTTTGAGTTCGGTGAGTGGGAAGCTTGGAATTGCTCGACTGGAGCTTCGTAGATCCTAAGGGAAATCCAGTGAGATGTTTGCGGTGAGAAGCCTTCGGTGCTGCCATGTCTTCTTCTCTCTCGTCATGGCCACCCACCTGCTGCTCACCAGCCGCCCACCAGCCGCGGCTCAGCTGGCCGATCAGGCTACCATGGCGGCCCTCCAACAGGAGCTCGCCGTGGCGGGATGGGATTCCGACAGCTCCAGTTACTGCGCGTGGCGCGGCGTCACCTGCGGCGGCGGCGCGGACCGTCCCGTGGAGGCGCTCGAGTTGCCCCACCGCAACCTTCAAGGTAACATCTCCCTCGTCTCCCAGCTCCGATCTTTGAAGCGCTTAGACCTCTCCGGCAACTCGTTCCGCGGGCCCATTCCTCCGTCTCTCGGGAGTTTGGACGCGCTCCAGTTCCTCGATCTGTCCATGAACAGGTTCGAGGACAGGATTCCTTCTTCTCTTGGCGGCCTCAAGGACCTCACGTCACTGAACCTCTCCAATAACGTGCTCCTGGGCGAAGTGCCTGATGAACTGAGGAACCTAGCCAGGTTGCAGGAGCTGCAGATTTCTGGAAACAAGCTCAGCGGCCGCATCCCCGGTTGGGTCGGAGACCTCGCTGATCTGAGAGTCTTCTCCGCGTACGAGAACAGCTTAGTTGGCGTTATTCCCAGAAATCTGGGTTCCATCTCCCAGCTTAAGGTGCTCAACCTGCATTCCAACCGGCTCGAAGGAGGGATTCCCGATAGCATTTTCCGGTCGGGGAACTTGCAAGTTCTGGTGCTGACCTTGAACAGATTGAACGGCAGCCTTCCTGCGTCGATCGGGAACTGCCAAGGCCTCTCCAATTTTCGGATTGGGAACAATGAGCTGGTCGGAAGCATTCCCTTCTCCATCGGCAACATTAGCAGCCTCACGTACTTCGAGGCAGACAACAATCGCCTGTCGGGCGAGATTCCGCCGGAGTTTGCACAGTGCTCGAACCTCACCCTCTTGAACTTGGCCTATAATGGTCTCACGGGGACTGTCCCCGACAAGCTCGGGCAGCTCAATAACCTGCAAGAATTCATCGTCTCTGGCAACAGTCTCGGGGGTGAGTTCCCCAAGTCCATGCTCCGGTGCAGGAATCTTAGTAAGCTTGATTTGAGCTACAACCGATTCGATGGAGGCTTGCCTGAGGACCTCTGCAGCATGTCGAGGTTGCAGTTCCTGCTCCTGGACCATAACTCCATTAGCCGGGAGATACCTCGAGGGATCGGCAATTGTAACAGGCTGCTCGAGCTACAGCTAGGGAGCAACTACCTTTCCGGTGTCATCCCACCCGAGATTGGTAAGATCAAGAACTTGCAGATCGCTCTCAACCTTAGCTTCAATCGTCTATGGGGCCAAGTTCCTCGAGAGTTGGGGAAGCTTGATAAGCTGGTCGAGTTGGACGTCTCGAACAATCAACTTTCTGGATGTATTCCACCAGAGCTCAAAGGCATGCTGAGTTTGATTGAGGTTAATTTCTCAAACAACCAGCTGAGAGGCCAAATACCGATTTTTGGACCATTTCAAAAGAGTCCTCGTTCGAGCTTTCTAGGCAACGAAGGATTATGCGGCGATCCGCTGAATTCAGATTGTGGAACTCTTTTCGGTTCTGACTATGATTCGGACCACCACAAGGTCTCATACAAGATAATACTCACGGTAGTTGGTTCTGGTTTGACTGTTTTCACTATGGTATCCGTTGTTGTGGGCTTCTTCATGCTAAGAGAGAAACAAGAGATGGATGCCAAGGCTGCTAAAGTTGCAGGGGACGTAGTTGTGCCTCGTCCGCAGATAGCAGCTGGAAATGTGTTCATAGAAAGCTTGAAACAAGCCATAGATTTCGAAAGTGTCGTCAAAGCAACGATGGAGGATGCAAGTAAGATAAGCAGTGGAACGTTCAGTACTGTGTATAAGGCGGTTATGCCGTCGGGCCTCATAGTTTCAGTGAGGAGGCTGAAATCTGTGGACAAAACTGTGACTCACCACCAGAACAAAATGATCAGAGAACTCGAGAGGCTCGGAAATCTTTGCCATGCCAATTTGATGCGGCCGATTGGTTATGTGATTTACGAGGATGTGGCACTGTTGCTTCATCATCACATGCCTAATGGAACACTAGCGGAGCTTCTTCATGGCACAGTGCAAGCTGAGTCTGAGCCAGACTGGCCAAGAAGGCTGTCTATAGCTATTGGAGTTGCCGAAGGATTAGCTTTTCTTCACCATATTGCCATCATCCATTTGGACATTTCATCAAGCAACATATTCTTGGATTCCCATTTTAACCCTCTGATTGAGGAGATAGAGATTTCCAAGCTGTTGGACCCCTCAAAAGGAACCGCTAGTATCAGTGCAGTGGCAGGATCCTTCGGTTACATACCTCCAGGTCAACTCTCACATCCTTTTCATTCTATTCCTCGTTAGGGTGATTTATTGAATTTGCATAGTACTGATGCATCCTTTTCTATCAGAATATGCCTACACAATGCAAGTCACTGTCTCTGGAAATGTCTATAGCTTTGGGGTAGTGTTGCTTGAGATCTTAACATCCAAACTGCCAGTTGATGAGGTCTTTGGAGAGGGGATGGATCTGGTCAAATGGGTTCATAATGCATCGGAGAGGGGTGAGACCCCGGAGCAGATTATGGATGCAAGGCTCAGCACATTCTCGTTCGCTTGGAGGAAGCAAATGCTTGGTGTTTTGAAGGTTGCGATGCTCTGCACCGATAAGACGCCAGCGAAACGGCCAAAGATGAAGAAAGTAGTCGAGATGCTTCTCGAATCAAAAGACAACTAGCAAGTGCTGGTGTTTCTGCAGTTCTTCCGCTCCAACTGTGGAGATCGAAAGCCTTGTCTGGAGAATGCTCAAGTGATCCTCAGATCAACATAGTGAGATGCCATTGGCACTTTGACTGCTTGCCGGAGAAGGATTAGAGATCGAGTAACTTGATTGTAAATGCGATTTGACTGTCGATGGCATTTATCGGTGACCTAGTTGTATTATCCGAAACACCATGTGCTAGTGTTTCTGTATTAAAGAGTCTGTTGCAAGCATCAAACATGGCATTGTCTGTTTTCAGTTTGAGGTGAAACCAAAAACATGAATTGTCACCGTGAACAGTTTCCTGTCAGTATGTGTTTGTTCAATCTTCTTTTTTACTTTTTCTCTTTCCTATCTTCACTGTCACATATGTTCCTAACTTACTCTGAAGACTCGAGTAAATTTACCTGCCTTGGATGTTTCAAGCCCCCCTATTAGCTACACTCTGAGAGATCATGATACACATGAACTCTTTGATGGAAGATAACTGGATCGAAGAACAAGTGAAACCGATTTCTTCCGCTATCAATCTCTTTCCGGAGGAATAGGAGTTTTGTGGAGACGACACCACTATTTTGTGCGTTCGATCCAAACAGATGAAGATGATCGTAATTCTTCTGTGACATGTCACGTCTGCTTGTTCTTCCTATCATTAAGTTGTGGAAATTAGAAGCAAGAAAAGGGGAGAACGGAGTGTGGACCAGCTTGTCTCCTCATCGGCGGGTTCAGACACTAGCTGTTTGACCTTTATGCGGTCGAGGCCAGAGACAGAGATAATGCAGTGTTGGTCAGCTCCGGTGAAGCGCCAACCCCATGTGAAACAACAATCATGCTCCGGACGGTGTCGTTGCTTCTCGTATTTATTGGGAAGCATTTGTCTCTTTCTTCAACCTTGTCCTTGTATAAACAAATATTTAGGATCTTCGGGTACCAAGATCGAGTTGATACTACCGTTGGATGACATCTCGGCCCCTCTAACCACGGTGAATTTGACTAGAGATGCTCGTGGTTTAGATGTTTTCCAGGCACCGGATGGGTGCACTTTGGATGAATTCAAGACGAAATATTGGTATTCAGAGGATTAAGATGGAGTATCCTACCGTTTCGATTTCAAACACAGATAAAAGATAATTGTCGAACAAGTATCCATTATCAGTCACGAGTTTTATTACAACATAAGGCACAAGTGAAACTTACAAGTGGTAGTTCTATAGAACTTGAAAACACAAACACATCCTTACAAGCATCGCCCATTACTATAGAAGCGTTTTGTAAGACACGCACGAGACACATTTGTCACAGACGACTTAACGATGCATGGATGAAGGACTAGGAGGAGTTGTAACGCAGAAGCAACTGTATGCGTGAAAATGATAGGATCTACGATCTCTTCTTTCTTTTCTTCTCCTCGGACTTATCAGATGCATTTTTCAACTGCACAAGAAAACAAAAGTAAATCAAAACAGAACAAAACAATCAACTTTGACATCGGAGAGGAAAGCCAAGACGAATTTGGATTACCATGATGATGAGAATACGGACAAAAACTGCAAGAAAATCTGTAAAGAGGGTCAGTGCATGTTTCAGATAGTCTCGATCGCCATGGTGGGCTCTCTCTATGATCTCTTGGGTGTCAAACACCATGTATCCGAGAAATACCAACAGTCCAAAGTAAATCTGGGAAAGAAGACATGATCAGAACCGAATTAGACAGGGACAAAACATGGCAAGAGCTTCTGCAGTGTCTTTCCTTTTGTGCTAGAATTTAGAAACCTACCTCGACCTTGAACATAGCAGTAGATTGTCCAAAGATGGAACCAGCAAACTGCAGCCATAGGAGGACAGAGAGCCCAGATGATAGCAAGCCACCCAAGTAAAGGAACTCTCTCCTCTTAGCCACAATGGCTGCTCCCGAGAAACATGCAAACGCGAGTGCAGTCCCCACAAAAGCGGTGATAAGTATGCTGTTAGAAAGAGTTAACTTTCATTAAGTGGTACATCCAAAACAGAATTTGCAAATTTAACAAATATGTCAATGATGTCTCCTAACGAGAGGACAATATTACTGCAAGGTTATAAGTTCACTGAATAATGGATCGAATTGAAATAGGGTTTACATATATTCTTATTATGAAGATGGGCCATCGGGCATATGTAGATATATATAATCACTGATAAATTAAAATTTAGGGTGCATTTGGGAACATATTTGAAATGTGCATTGAGAGCCCAATGCACATTTTAAATGTGAATTGCATTTGGCATGGATGTTGCATTGCAAATGCTCAAATGTTGATGCTACCTTAAGGTAGCATTAGCATTTCAGCATTTGTGAGATGCTAATGAAATTTTGTAAATTATCAAAACACTCGATGGCATTATCTAAAATAACAAGATTTCCACTATATAATAGAAACCATAACCCTCATTTCCTCCCCCTTTATCTCGATTTCTACCACATTCATTTATATGATTATATTATATATTTATTATATATCTGGGACATATCTGGGACATACAAATTTTTTTGTAAGATTACATACATTCATTTATTAATTTAAATAAAAAGTATGTATTCACTTTTAAATAAATATTAAAAATATTAGAAGGATCAATTTGTCACATAATATTCAATGAACTTCTAAAATATAATTTTACCAAACAATGCTAACGTCAATGCACTTTTAAAATATATTTTTATTTATTATTTACTAAACACTAAAAGTATTCCACAACTACACATTCCCTCAAACCCCTTTCTCCAAATGCACTTTAAAAATGTAAATGTGTTCCCAAGCACACCCTCGGACAACCTTCAAATACACAAAACACTAGTAAACAATGTGATCGACCTATGTCATGTGTCATAAGGGTACAGCAGGACACCACTGCAGTTTTAGCATTGGGTGTAAATCACAACAGAGAAAGGGCACCAATCATTACTCCTGCTATATCTTTAAAAGAAACAGGTACAACATGCTGGCTATGATTGGCCATGGGTTTGGTACCATTTTGATACATGGGAAAACAAAAAAGTTAAAGAGTCCTATATGAATTCATGTGTGTCACCTAGCCACAAGATCATTTCCATGTCCACGCCAACACAATAAAAAATATCTTTTTTGATAAAAATTTGTGTACGCTATGTGTCATTTTACAGCATCCACTAACAAATCCATCATTTTTTATAATATGCTGTCATCCAGAAATTTGTAACAGCCATAGAAAACTCAAGAAACCATATGCAACTAAGGCCATCAAGATTGTGGTCAGAATTTGGAAGGCCAAGAAAGATTAAATTTTGTGTCTGCTTGAGATGGAATTTAGACTAATAATACAATAAGTCACATGCATATTTTGCTAGCATGACTAAAATAAGCTTCATGAAAACCATGCCATGACGGACTGGCATGACCAATATATAAAGTAAAAGTCATACTGCCTAAATACAACAGCACAGAAACAGCCTCTCTACTTGAATGAGTACGATTGTCAATGTACATCGACCCTCCCTAGTCCCTACAGAGTTAAAAGCCTTGAAAACCATGCAACACTGTTTTAGTGCCTAAACAATAGAATGAATGTTTCAATTTATGTTTTAAGACAGTTCATCCTTTCATGCTATTGGTTTTCTTCACAATGAATGATGGATAGCTAACCAATTTAAAGCACGACACTTGCAGGAGATCAACAATTGTAGATCATAACAAGAAACTGCATACCTGGTTTGACAAACTTGTATCCAGATAAAATCCAGAATAGGCATTAGACATTTAGAAAACAAAATTGACTGTTCCATATTAAAACGAAAAATAAGCATAATTACTGGCAAATTAGTTCTACAAAATCCGACAATTTCACTGGTCTTCCGTAGTTTTAAAGAAGGGATTAAATAAAATAATCACATCAATGGTACAAATGTTCAGTAGAAGTATGAACACATTGAAACTAAGCTATCACTGTATGCATTCCAAGATGGTGAACTAATTTACAACCATATCTTTTACATCCATCTTCATGGTTCTCTTGCTCACAACCTTTTCCTATTGGTACAATCGAGACCGAAAAACAAATTCATCTAATTAAGTGAGATACACTAATGTCTCACTTGGCAGACAAAACTAAATAACACTTGCTAATGACAAATAGGCTGATTGATTTTAAAGACCATTGAAGCCCAGTGAAAAAGACCAAAATGGATAATAGGCATAGTCATGCTTCGTAGAAGATGCTAAAAGAGCTGAAAAATGTCGAGCAAAATGGACAGTTCGATGCAATTTACTGAACCAGGAAAAAAGAGGCACAAATAACTAATCTACACTTAGATCCCATGTTTGACACAAACAACAGTACCTCGTGTCGAAGTCGAGAGCAAGCTGAATAAGAGGACCAATGGAAGCCCCTTCTAAGGTAGCAGCGGCCATCAGAAGGCCAAACCTCTTTCCCTAAACAGCAAGAAGCAAAACAACGAGCTGTATCACTTGTGTGAAGAAAAGAATCATGAACCTGAACATGAAAGCAAGTTGACTTGGGAACGGAAAGAAGAACAAGGCATGGTTCACCTCTTCATGCGTGGGCGTCGACAGCAACCACATGATGCTTCCGAGGCAGCCAAGCGTGGTCAACAAGCCACCAAGGTTCATAAGAATGTGCAGATAAGCTCCTGCCGCCGATGCCGCGAGTGCACAACAAAGCGTCAAGTACACCTACATTCCACCACCCCAAAAACGAAGTCAGAGTTCAGATCAAATTCCAACAACGAAGAGAGCATTAAAAAAAAACAAATAAACAAACATTGACGAAGAAATAATCATTCTCAGAAGAACCAACACAAATCCAAAAAAAGCCCTAAAAAGAAATTCAAGTGGATCCATCAAAAACAAAAGCCCAAACGAGAAAAAAGCAAGGGGAAAAAAAACATCTCATATACAGGAGAAAACCATCAAATTAACCAAGACAAAACATCAACGGAAAGGGGGATTTGATCCGGACCAGCTTGAGGTGGTTTTGGACGGCGGGAGTGATCTGCCTGAAATTTTTGAGCGATTCGTGACTCCAGCTGCCGGATTTGAAGAACGCATCCATCTCTCTTTTCTCCTCTCTTTCTCAAACAAGGAAACCAACAACCAAAAGCAATCTCTTGGAACCCGTATTCTTCCCAGGACTTTATACAGCGGCGGTTTGCGTTTCTTGCGCTCGCAGGACGTTCTCAAACGTCCGATGAGCGAAACAGGTTAATCGATCATACGGTGATGATCGCCACAAGGGCAGGAGCGTTCGTTGACTCGTTGGCCGCGGTGATGTTGTTGACCGCCAACGATGCATACGAGTCGACGAAAAGTAACGATCGTTGAATGACGGAGACTTCGAATTATAATAACAATAATTTTATATGAACGAAGTAAAACCGGAAAAAAAAGAGTAAAATTAGTGAGTGGCGGACCAAATGTATCTAATTATAAAACAGGATTTTATATGCTTGGTCGTTTAAGCTGGTCAAAGTAGACTTGCATTGTACTGTTTCTAGAAAATAAATCTCTCTCATAATAACATAAAATTAGCAACCACCGAAATAAATCTCTCTCATAATGACAGTTTTTAATTAAGATATTTGAATTAGTTAGTGCATTGTTATATAAATAATAATATCATTTGATGTAATAAAAAAATTCTTTCAATTAAAAAAATCAATCGGCTCAGTTCTTCTAATTGGCAATTAATTGCTGCAATTTGGAAACCAAACGACATGTTAGGGATAATATAGTAATTTTACTGTGAAAATAATATGCCCACTCCACCATCACTGATTGAGAAGAATAAGATAAAGAGAGAGGCTCTATGTCCGGTGGATTCCGCAGTGACCGGAGGCAACAGACCGCGATCCATGGGCCGTGCCAACGGAGTGGGCGTTGAGGACTGCGACCATCTCGTCGGAAAAGACCTCCTCCCGGGAATGGTTGGGTCGGGACCCACCAAAGCTTATCCTCGCTCCGACTCCGACTCGTCGATGGTGGCCGCCAGCTGCGACGGCGGGACTCCTCTGTCTTTACGCCCTGTCTTCGAGCTCCCCCCTTCCGAGGAGGAGACCGAGGCGGCGCTATCCATCCTTAAGCAGTAAGCTTCAAGTAGCTTGACTTACCGTATTGTAGATGATATCACTTACAACTGACCGATGGTGCGATTAAATGATCGGTAAAGGTTAGATCTGGAGTGGATAGAGGCGGGGAGCTGTAATGTTAATATAAGCAATCTGCTTTATGGTTTCTATCGGCAATTTTGTTGGATTGATGATATGTGATAGGCCGAAACAAATAATTGCTGGGATAAGATGAGACCTGCAGCTTGTGTACGACTAAAATTAGGGGCATTCTCTTTTATCAGCTAAAAATTCTGAAGTGAATCCTCGGGATGTTGCGGTGATAATGAAAATTCCCCTATGGTGATAATTCGGACTGTATCTTCGTTTCTTTTCACCATTGCTTTTCTTGTACTCATTAGTTGTCGTACTAATATCTCTGATCTCGACTCAGTCGACAGTTATCTGTTGTAGGTACCACACTGTTCTAGTTTAATGAAATAATTGAAAAAATGGATTCAACAAATTATGATGATGCCTGTTCTACAATGATGCTTTCTTTTTGTCTCTTACATATCTTGACGGCTGTCGATTTATGTAGTCCGAAAATAACTTAACAACAAATTCTGATGATACTTGTTCTGTTATGATACTTTCTTTTTGTTTTTTACATATCTTCATGGCTGTAGACCTATGAAGTCTGAAGATAACTGCTTCATTTATTCAGCTTTTCCCCTCTCTAGTGTAATGCCATGCTCATGGTTTGCCTTTAACATGAAGTCCATGCATAGCTGATTCCTGTCTCTTCTATATTATCATATAATCTGTAATTAAACTTGGAAACATATTCAGTTTTTTCTTCAAATCCATTTTGTGGCAGGTGGTTGATGACTAGTTTTTGTAATTGGTGGATCTCATACAGGTTTCTTTTGTTCTTAGTCAACGTTCAGCATTACTTTGAATAGTCAAACCCATGTATCCTGGTTCTTCCTGACTCTTGAAATCAAGATTTAAGCTCCTTATAATCTCATTCGGAACCAATTACATGTAAATTTGAACTTTGAAAGACAATCTAGTATTGTCAATGGGCAAGCATTAACATGATAATAAAAAAAAGGATATTGGCTGTGGATTTCTATAGATGGAGTGTTATTAATGCTTATTGATTTTCTCTATGAGGAGGGTCTAGCAACAAAAGATGATTCGTAGTTGTTTTGGTAAGTAAATAGTATCTTCCTATTGAATTGGTAATTATTTCAGCTATGAACTAGCAGAAAAGGAGATAAATCTTGGCTGCATACATCATTTTTCTCCTTGTCAAGTTCTTTCATAATTAGGTTGAAGAATTTCATGAAACATTCAGTATGACTTAGTTTTGACTAATCTCGTATCGTGATTGCTTGTAGAGTATTTGTTCTGGGGACATTCGTTCATGCTTCTGAAATTGGACCTTCTTTGGACAAGAAAGCTGTGAATAATGCATCAATTTCATCTGAAATGACAAGCAAACTTGCTGAAAAAGAATCCGATCTTCATGCCGAGAAGGCAATGCAGCTTAGCAGCCTAAAAGAATTCTTCTCTCAAGGGCAACAAAAATTTGTCAATTTATTCAATTTATTACAAACAAATCCCGATCTCCAGGTAACAAATGGAATCTCCTCTTTTTATTCCAGCGTTCCTAGTTGCATATTTACACTGGCCACGTCTATCTTCCATGTTTCCCTTCTTTCTATTAATATACTGACCTATGTTTATGTTGGGAAATCTTGGGCGACATCACATGCATAACGGAAGAACTGAAAAGAAAAATCCCATATTTCCATAGAAAAAGAAGGTTTCGTTGTGTGAATATTGGTGCGCAAAAACCCGTAAAATCGAAAAACTGTGTGCATATGAAAGGTGTATTACCTAAGGAGATCGTATATCCTTGAAATCCTATAGATCTGTGAAAGAGGATGAAAGAGGTCAACTATCCTCCTCTTTAGCGGTGATCCACACGGCAGGGGTTGGGAAGACGCTTCTCAAATTGTTGTATGATCCTCCTTTCCACGCACACCACAGGATCAAGAAAGGGTCGGCCCTTCTTGTTGTCCACACGCTCTAAACAGGGGCTACTAGTTGAGGAGAAAGGAAGAGGAGAATAGGAGGTGGCAGCCAAAGGGACCTAGCCTATGGCCCTTTGGTTCCCTCCTATTTATAGAGGTTCTCTGTCAACTTAACCCTAATAGATCCTATCCTATTGAGTATTGGATTTCCATTCAACTACCCAAACTTTTTAGATTAATGGATCTCTACCTAATAATCTCTCATAGGCTCTTATTAGATCTTATCCATCGGATCTAATAATTCGGGGCTTACTGGATATCCAATAAAATAGGAGTTTCAACGGATATCTTATATCCGAACTTCTACTCATTGCAACACCTATCATATGTGTGTGACCATCTATGCCCAATATTAAGCTGGCCATGAGTCATACCTGTCGGAACTTCTTCTGGCTCAATGAATTATTATCTCTATAGCAATTCGCTCGACTCATCGACTACGGATGTACTAGACCACTACGCCGCAGTCCCCAGACGAGACACGGGAATCTAATCCATTGGATCAGTCATAGGTGCCCTACAAGCCAATCACATGAGTGATGACACATGTGGCATGTTGTGACAATCTCTTTGTTCATTATTAATGATATTTACTATATTATCTGGATATATATATATATATATATATATATATATTTAAGGATGACCTGATGTGATACTGAACAGCCAACATGATGTCAGTATTGAAATTGGATCTCGATTCCACAAAGGTAGTTAGAAATTAGGATTGTTGGAGTTCTAATAAAATCATAGACCACATAATATGATCACCAAATTAATCATTAATCATGTTGGTGACCTAATTGGTTCGAGTTTGGATGTAAAATTAAATCAATTAAGGATCATCTAGTTAATTTAATCATAAGGACAATTAAATTATTGTTAAAATTGGAGACCACCATTTCAGTGAACACCTTGCAGGCTACTTTGGAGCATAAATATTCAATTATTAAACAAAGTATTTGCCTGCATAGAGTTGGTAGTCATGTGGAGGAAACTGTTCTGCCTTCAGGCTATTATGCTTCACATGTGAACCTAATCCTCCATGTGTGTTGATATGGTCACCAACTCAACATAGCAAAATTGATCCAATATAACCTGTTTTCCGAGTGTTTGTCACGTTTGTAAGAGGGGAAAAGTTTGTCTTGAGGGATGTGGACGGAGTCTACTCAGTTGAGGGGGAATTTCTCTCACAGGTGAAAAAGACTCTTGCCCATCTAGCAAAAGACTATGTCGACGATGTGTCAGAAAATCCCATCTGATGGTCTAGTGTGTCACGAGCAGAAACAGTCATGTTGGTTTATATGGTTTAGTTAGCTCAGAATAAAAACATACATAGAGGTCCCTTTATATAGTGTTGGCTTTGTAACTGTCATCGTTATAGAATACTAAGTGGCTTAATGAAGTCATATTCCTGTAGATGCCATGTTGACATGGTGGCTCTAGTTGGCATTTCATCATATCCGAGCTAACTAGGCTTCATGCATTGAGTCTCTATTGGTCGAAAATAGTAGCCATATCATTTATCCGCTTGTCCATATCAGAGCATAATTTCTATCTCGGGAGCTCAACAGTTATTTTCTGCATTAAAAGTGGTTAGATGATGCTCTGAATATCTTTGCCTATGACTTTGACTCGTGTATAATTCAAATCATGCATAAATCATGTATTTACAAGATCTTGACTTATATATTCATGATGAATGATTCACAACATAAGGTTTTAAATGCCAAGTATATCGGGTATTTATCGGTTCGATAGAGAATTGGTACGTGGATATAACCATTTTGTCTGGTTTGGTTGGAAATAGTAAATTATTTTATGTTTTAAAATCTATGGCTGAAAACAAGTTTGAAAGTTGTTGAAAGCTGTCAACACAGAACCTTCCCTCTCTTTCCTCCACCTTGCAGCCATCACCTGTGTTGCTGCCACCTCAGCCTCTGCCTCCTTTCATTGTCGTTGTTGTCTTCTCCTTGCATCATTGCTATCCATGGATGCTGTGGCAGCTCAATATTATGTTGAAGTTTTCATCAAACTACTAATGTGCATCTTGTTCTCATGCTTGGTTCTTTCTCTTGCGATATATCTTTTTGCATAGCCTCTTTTGGTTTTCATACCTGGATCTATGGAAATATGCACTTCTTTCAAAGATTTCAAAAATGCTTGTTCATCCACATCATCCTTTGGGGGTAAAAATTTGGCTCTTGTAAGACTCCAAATCATAATGCCAACTTTGCAATCATGCAATTCCTCATCTTCCAAAGCATATATTTCAAGATGTTATCTATTGAAGCCTTCTTGATGTATGTGAATGCAATGCTCCTATTGTTGGAAGATAGAATAATGAAGATATTAAAAGTAAGATGTTTTCTTTAGGTTCAGCTTAAATAACAATTTGGTAGAACAAGGGTCAGTTGAAGGCCTGAGAAGGTAATTCTAGACGGGTAGTTGATACAATTACCACTGCTGCATTGGTGTAAATCCTACCAACTTGCTGCTGTACTGAGAAAGAACTAGTAGAAAATATATAGGGGGAATAAGAAAATTATATTTATTGATAAACATCCAAGAGATAAAGAGATATAAAGGCAATGAATGGGAAAAAAATGCAAATTATAGAAGAAAGGAGAATAGACAAGAATAACAGAAGGAGCAACATAGTTACCTAGCCATTGGCCAAACATAATCATTCATTCAGCAGTCTTTAATTCTGAGACCAGATATAATCAGATATAATGTTGTCCTTTTTGTTAATATATTTCTATAATCATTCATTCAGCAATCATCAATTTAGTAAAGTGACTGGCCACTCCTCGAGGAGAAGTCACTTTTGTTGAGCCTCACACAGCTATCACATGAATCCTTGATCATAAAAGAACATATGATCAACATCATACAGCTTCCATAAGTTACATGACAGTGCATCAAATATCATGAGCTGATCACTTTAGTCAACTCATGCAATGATATGATGGCTGCTCCAGCAGCAACATGGGGGGCCTGTAACACCTCAAATTGGTGGCACAACTGAGCATATGAAATCAAGGTTTTATCTTAAGGTATACTAACTCAGACAAGGACTTTCCACTGGATCCTACGTGGTGTCAATTTTGGCCTGAAATTTCCAAATGCAATAGCACGTCCTACCTACTTATTGAGCTTGAAATTGTTTCTGATAAGCGCCTCATTCTACAATAAGTAAATAAGGTTACCATTTGCAATTTCTATACAGAACCTTGGCTTTCCACTTTCCCTGTTGATTAATGCAATACAGTCTAATATTACCCAAATGTTCCTTATGCTTTTGCAGAGGATTGTTGTATCCTTGTCAACTGATAAAGCTATCTGGGAGGCAATTATGAAAAATGCTGCAGTCCAAGACCTGAAGGAATCTTTCTTCTCAGGTCTCTTTTAATTTTCTAATTAAACCTACCTACATGATGCATGCAATTATCGGGACTTTTTTGCTTGTTTCAATATTTCTTCATGCTTGCTTTACTTTATGAATAGATCTAATTGTTATTCATTGGAGTATTTGATTATTATCCAATTTATATCTCATCAACTTTGAGTTGTACACTTGTTGGACATTTCTTGCATTAGATTTTTGTTTTGCAATGCAATGCTTGGTACCCGCATTACTATTATTGTTGTACTCCAGGGAAGATTTTGACTTTGCTATATGTAATAATTTTCTGCCTAGAGAATGACAATTCCAAAGGTTAGTATCCACTGAGTATGTTTCACTATGGCCAACCACTCCGCTCCATTACACTCACTTATATACTTGAATAAAAGTAACAATACATTGGTAGGTGGTTAGTCATACTTTCAGCTTGCTCTGTTGTTCGATTGCTATGTTTCTTGTAAGTTGTAACTCAAGACAAGATGGACTATTTAAACTGGTTCATAGCTTCATGCAACGGCATGATTTTGATATCGAATTCTACAATTTAGGAGCACTACATTCTCCTTTTCCAGAAGCAAACTGTTAAATGAAAACAATGTTGTAACAAGATAAAAGACCGCATGCTGATCAGTCTTCTATATATGAAGGTGCAAAATCGTTATAGAGTTGTACAACATTGCTTGATGTAAATGATTTGAGTGAATAAATTTGTCATTTCATTGTCTTCTCTTGAATATGGTAGAATATCTCTAAGAAATTGACTGATGAAATTAATCAATTATGTTTAGCCAATGGATCTGACTCTAAGAAATTGACTGATGAAATTAATCAATTATGTTTAGCCAATGGATCTGACTCTTTCGGACAGGGTAAATATATTTTTGGAGTTATTGTTGCTTGAGTTTCAACTTGAAATGTTCTTACAGGTTGTAAAATAGAAGCTGGAAGCATACAATACGATCTCTTGAATGGAGTTGGTGACATTGCTACGATAATTGTGAGGTGGATCTTGGATAACATCAAAACAAAAGTTATGGGACTTATTGATAAGATTACTCATCTCATGGTTGAGCTCTTTCATTGTGTGGGAACAGAAAGAAGCATGCATATCTTGGATGACGTACTAAGATCTTTGTTTATGTTGTCTCTCTTGGCAACTATTGTGGTCGTCATCAAACGTATACACAGCACCAATGCTCATTGAACAATAGTTTGGACATGGGTTGCACATGGATTAAGTCCGTCTTATGTGCAGACAGACGATTAAAATGTGTAAGTAAAACTGCTTTGTAAGCCTTTGTAGACTGTTCGATATTATTGAGCATGGATATCTACTGGTCCACGAAAACAAACAAATTGCCATCAGGCAATACGTGGAGGGCATCCAGCATCTGTTTGTATCTACTTTTATATTGATGCTGTCAAGCACGTTACTGATAGAAATGTATTAGCTCAAATAGTTTCTGTCCTTTGAAACCTGTAAACTCCCTACTTGGTCTTTGAGTTGTATCAAGCTTCTAGATGTGTTCTTTCATGTGAGAAGGGGACATGTTTGGATGTAAGGATGTGGTTCAGTGGAACTGCAGTTTATAAGTGGCCTCCTCAAATTTGGCTCAGATGAAGCTGTGTAGTCACCTGGTTCAGAGTCTGCTTGTAGCAGAAGTTGCATGGTTTTGATTAAAGAACTAGCAAGGGAGCCAACCCTAGTCACCAAGAAATAGCAGACAGCAATATCAGATTGACCAAACGAAAAGCTTTTGTTGAAATTTTTGAAGAATATCCATACCAATTGAATTTATATATTTTGAAATTTAGGAGCCAGGTGGAAAACATCACAAGCATGTCTTCTTTATGTACAGACGTTTATAGCAATCATGTTGAAAAGCTTGAATACTTTGTAAGTTTGAAATAGCACATGCATGGCATCCAATCAATATGTCACCTAATTCTGAAACAAGAACAGGATCGAGAACAGACCTTGTTTAGATGCAGACTTGATAAAATTAAGTGGGCTGAATCAGGTCAAGACTGCAATCTGATCATGATTTATGAAAATGAGACAATCAGGATCAATCGAGAAAACAGGTTATGAAATTGAATGCAGTGTCATATCGAGTCTCAATGGCTGACCCAATTTGAATGATATGGTCCGGTGATGAAATAGGATCACAGTTAGCAATCAACCAGTCATAAACATGGGTACATGACAATGAGAGAAAATGATGCAATCTTGATAAATTGTGAATTCTCAATTTGTGATCAGATGAACCAAACGAAACTGAAGTTGATCCAAGACAACTAATGCCAACATGTCATATTTAGCCCGACATCACATTACTAGCATCGGATGTTGAACATTTGGGTTCTCTTTGTGCATCCTTAATCTAATAACCAATGCAGATAAAGTAGTTGCCTGACCTTTCTTCACCCTTCCTCACCTCCATTTAGCAGATTAAACAATGCAGATAAAGTAGTTGCCTATACAGTAGATGAACAAATCCAGTACTGTTAGATGATATGATCAGAGCAGCTGCAAGGCTGCTTCAGGCACATTATGCATGCTCAGTTCCACTTTTCAGCAATTGTTAACCAGTAAACTGAAACCTATTTTACAATTGGAAACAAGGAATCCGAAAACTAGAAACATAAATTTAAATTTAATGATGTACAAGGCTGATACAGCAAGGTGATTATTGTTCGATGGTTACTTTTGATTACTTAAATACCATAGAATACAGAGTTCTATCAGTTTCAGTTTCACGTGTTATAAAATTAGTCGAACAATGATGGCTAAACTCTCAATCCAACGTGCAGATCTTGACAATTATCCAAACTACAAGTTAAAACATCTCACATAGACTTCTCAAACAGGTACTCTGCGTGATTTAATCACGACTTCATAATTAAAAATAATAAATTTAAGGGTAAAGACAAGTATGAGTTTCACCATAACCATTTATTACTGAAAGATTAGAAAAGGAACTCCAGGTGTTTAGTGAATTTAGATCTTCACATTCTTGACACTGTAAACTTCTGCTTAAGCAAGGGCCTAACGTACTCGTGGTATCCATCAGGCACAACCGTGTCATTCAGTGGATCTTTCCATGCCTCCTCATAGAGTTTGGGGTACACATTGCCATCATATCGACCAAGGATGGAACCCAAATAGTGATCTGTGTAGTTAAATGCGTCGACTAGTGCAACAGCATTTGGACGGACCTGTTAATCAGGGTAAGCCTCATTAATCAGTCCACATAAGGCTGGAAAGAACTTAAAAAGGCAATAAAAAAGAACTCTAGGATATAGAGACAAACAACAAATACCTGGGCATATAGAAACCGCAGCTGCTCATTGGCTAGTGCACCTTGCTTGGGTGTAATATACCCAGTTGAGATGAAATCACCAAGATGCTTATGAACCAGAGAGAGAGCATATACATTGCAGAGAATCTGTAGCAGTTCCTTGACTCCATGTCCTTGTATGTCTTCTTTAACCTTGTCGATGAATCTGGAAATGATATGTATTGAAGTCACATCTGTATGTTGTTTAATATGCTTCTGAAAGCACCATTACTAGATTGGGTGTTCATAGAATTGAGTTTGTGATGGTGTCAGGTAAACCAAAAGTTTGTATAATTCTAGGCCTATATGACAAGAAAGGCATGTTGAGGGTTTAGTATGCCACATCACCTCATACTGGTACTTTTTACATGAAAAATGGCATTTGTACTAAATAGAATACTTACTTGGATACTATGATCAATTGACAATGGGCAATTGCCACCTCCAATAGATCAGCAGAAAGCTCAGAAAAACCTGAACAAGTGTAGCAAAAATCACACAGTAGAAAAATTTTAAAAGGGCAGCAGAAGCAACTCAAATTGAAGCCTTAAGAACATATGCCTTAGATTCTAGCAGTTATTCCTATATTCCCAGCATATGAGACTCAAAATACTGGAAAAGGAGCAACAGCTCAATATGCATACTTTAAAATAAAAATGTCAGACAGAATTTAGCGAGAACTTGTTTTTTAAAACCATTTTAAATGGGCTAACAAATTTCTTAAAGTACAAAATACAACAGTCCAAATGGGTGCAACATATCTCCTGTATTAGATTGAACCTGCTAACTTTGCACCTGCTTTTATGAAATGTTGCATCCTCATCTTAAAGTACAAATACAACTGTCCAAATGGGCCAAATAAATTTCTTAAATAGAAGGTGTTATCGACCAGCAACAGCTGGTTCCACTGCTAACACTTCAATGATAACACAATGATTCTGACCTTTCAATCAGTATCACCATCACAATCTTTACTGACAATAGCAAATCAGAAAATATACTTCCAACTCCAAATCCATCGATATAGTGAAGGTTCACAAATTGCTTATTGTCTTCTACTGGCAGACTTAAGCAAAAACTGACTGCCAAATCCACATATTATAAAGCTTCAATGCACACCATTTCCTGCTATCCTGGTCATCATGTAAAAGAATTAAGGCCTTTCAGATTCTGTATTATTTATTATTCATGCCAGACATTGACAGTTGCTTCATATTTTCCAATTTCACTGACATAAAAGTTTCAACGCCACTGCCTCGTCATCACCATCATCGTCATCAACCGACCTGCAGAGCCAAGTTTATCATATTTGCCCAAAAACTTTCCTATCCAAGATTTCCACATGTTAAAGACCTAGGCACTTCAATAGTCATGTACTTTCTTCACTTCTAGAGCAGTAAATGACCACCACATGAGAACTAATGAGAAATAACAAAAAAAGAACAAGTTAGAACCCACCACAAACAATTTCATTTCCCCTCTCTTTCATGAACATGTGACGTCTTCACCATAGATTATTAGACAAGCTATTGTACACATGCCAATCTGTATAGCATATTTATCATCTTAAAGACCTACTTGAGTGGAATTTAAATTCAACTATAAAAATTCAAATGCATGGTTGATAAACTAACCTTCTTCCTGGCTAGGAAACTTGCTAATATTTTTGGCACAATTAACAGCCAGTCTGATAGCTCTAGCTTCAAATGCTTCCAGTATAACTGAAGGTTTCAACCAGTCCTCAGCTGCATGTAAAGACAAAGAAGAGTTGCAACTTAATGAAAGAAAAATTAAAAGCCACCAAACAGACTCTTTATTTAAGTATCAAAAGCTACCTTCCAGTATTTACTGCTCTGACGCCATAACAGAGCATAACATAATGACCATACCAAAGCAACACCAACATAAGAAACATTTGTTTATGTTTTACCAGCAGTACACTATGGCATTAAGTTTTCAAATACTAGTATCCAGACTTGTACAGGACAGTATCACATGAAAATATATGGAACAGTAATTTCGGACCAGTAAATACAGTAAATGTATAGGTCCAATTAGTATCTGAAACCTCTCTTAGCTGTATTATAATGACATACCATATAGTGAACCAAATTCAGCAGGGACAAGTACTTGGATCCTTGTTCTGTAAACTAAATTATTTGAAATAAAAGGATAACGTTCTCACAGGAAATACTTCATGTTTTACCTGTGAGAACATCACATTTACTCTGCATCAAGTGTTGCACACTTCCCATATATGCTGTTGTACCAACAGGTTTTTTCCCTGATCCTAGTTGAGAAACAGTCTTCATAAGGAACCTTGCCACCTAAAACAACACAGCTATGTTAAAGAATAATTATTTATAATGAAACTTATGGTGACAACATAGAAAATATTTTAATAGCCAAATACAATGTGGTTATAACAGGAGTAGAGACATTTTGAGCCACTTGCAAAGTCATAACAGGTGTAGAGACACTTTGAGCTACTTGCAATTCATGTCCATTCATGAGATTGGATATTTTCCAATTTCATCTTTAAGTGCTGTTCCAATTTAAAAAACAGCATGATCAAGAAGACGTGAATGGTCTCATTGCTCTCTTTCAAAGCATCACTAGTATGAATCAGGAAACATCATTCATATCACTCATATTTTACAGGCAAGATGATTTTATTTGCACTCCTCATCTGGCTCCTATCCAAGCGACAGTTTTGCAACTAAATCCAGATGTGGAGCAAAATTGGAAGTTTCTGATTTTACCAAAGATCAGAACCTAGAGATGTTTCTTGTTTAGGTTTACAACGACAATAACTTTCACATGGAACTAGTTCACAAATGAGAGGTAGATATCATTCATGGAGGCCAAGGAAGAAACAACAGTAATTTGGTGGACCATACAACACAAGTATTTGAACATTTTGAAGACAGGTCACATAGAAGTAAACCAGGTTTTCTACTATTTTCAATGCTAAGCAAAGTCGAGCTATAGCTTCCACAGAGAGCCTATGGTTTGGCTGTGAATTCTAAGTTTGAGATATATGTTACACCTGAAGGATGTCCTAGGGACACCTCCTTTCAGCCAAATGTTCCAACAAAATAATCATTGTCTATGTTAGGTTGGTCCTATAACCTCCACTAATCCTGGTCAAAGGGCGGAGCAAGTTACTTTAGAGCCAAGACTAGGAAGTGACAAAAACACAATAACATTAATAATGAAGTCCACCACCATGCAGTGTTTCAAAGTTTGTCCGCCACAAAGAAAGAATATGGCATAATACTTTCAAGATCAAGTTCTATGAAATGACCAACCGTTAATAATGAAGATGGACTCTGAAAGCTACATCCATTTTGTGATGACCAAAACCTGCAGCCATTTTAGCAAGCCCACAAAAAATTATCTAAAAGGTGCTCCTTGAGAGTGAGTAGTGAAACACATTCTAATCGTAATGATGTGGAATCTGAGACAACTAACAACTTTGTTGCCACAGACCACGATGATTGCCTTTCATTAGATTGGAAGTTTATCAGGACATATATCTTGCAACATGGCCGACAATACAACGGGACACAGATTGATCATACATATATGAAGAAGAGGAAAGACGTCAAAAAGCAATTACAATGTGGTTCAATTTCCAGCAAATTCCAACACATATAGCCCAAAGTCCTTACTTCCAAAGCATGGTGTCCTCCACCCAGAAGGTTGATCCTAATATACAACCACAGATCCTAGAAGAAATACATGGCATCCATTTGGATGACGAGGTACAGGAGATTAAATATTGGGTTAAATTATTCAAGAAGAGTGGGACCTCTTCAGTGTCATAGTGATGTGCAATAGTTGGCCTGAGCCCACAAGCATAAGCATCATCAGCTACATAGTTCATTGCAATTGAAGAACAGTTTTTCATAAGTCTAATGATCCTTTAGATAAGATCCATAATACACAGTACAGCATTTGATGGACTCAATGAGAGAGGATCAAACTAGAGTATGTGGTACATGTGGTGACTGATAATGAGATATCAAGAAGGATAGTGAATAGTTGATGATTGATAGTGGGGGCGGTCTGCATACTGGTCCATGCCTGTATTAGTACATACTGTTTTGGGCGGTACGGTGGTCCTTGGTCAAAACAATTGGTGCCCCAAATAGAAACAACAATTTCAAATCAAAATATAGAAGTAGTAATGCAGCCATTTAGCACACTCCTGCAGGTGTTGAATTTTTACATTTGTAACTGTCAAAAGAGAAAGTGAAAAATATACTAACCTGCAGAAGCAAAACAACATTATCTCCTTCGTAAGTGCAGGCAGGAACATAGACAGCAAATAATTCAGGAAGCCCACTGCTACAAAGATAACCATGGCCACCACATAGTTTTCGACATTCTTCAATGCCATCCTAAGAATTAGAAAGATTAAGTTGTAGTTATAAATGGAAATTATAAATGAGCAAAGACAATTATCAAACATATCTCCTAGAAAAAGCAAAGAATAGATTGATGTCGACAATGGGTATTAGAATTTAGCTCTTGACCTCTAGTATTGTTATATGAAATTTTTTTTCACCCTCTTTACAGAATTTCTTACAGAGCATGGGAGCTCATAAAGAAGCCAGATGTTGTAGCCTTTGAATATCATACACAATCACATTAAATACAACAAAGCAGATACAAGATGAAAATGAAGAATCTGCAAGACGACAGCAACAACAAAAGAAACAATATTCAACTGAATGAAAGGCCATGTATTAGAGACTTTTGAACTAGCAAAATCTACTAAGTTCAGGATTATGATGGGAATATTAATTGGCAATACCAAATTCAGGATTACGATAAAAGAATTAGCTGGAAATAAATTGTCTCCAATTTGGATGGACCAGAAAACGATGTGTGAAATTATGAACTTTTAAACAAGTTATAAGCCATACTTTTAGAGGCAAAGGATGGGCAACCATTTCATGATGAGGAAGAAAGCATGAACAAAGAGAAAAGTCTTCTCAGAATCCAATTTTATGATGAGACCGTTCTGTTCATTGTAACATACAAGTTCATGGGGCTTGTCTCAAAAGTGATGTGGGAGGTTTCAGCCCTTAATAAATACACACTGATATCTTTCAGATCACTGATGACTTGCGTCATTGCACAACTTGGCATGGGCAATGGATTAATAGAATCTAGACAATGATGTACATTGATAGAAATTTGAGGGTAGAATCATGTGTTTGAAGAACAATTTTGAATTTTTGAAGTGATTATGCCTCTTAGATTGGACTAAATGATAAGATCAAAAGAGAATTATGAATAGAGCATAAGGAGATGGTGAAAATAAAAATTTACAATAAAAGGTGTTATGAATTAAGATATAGACAAGAGGAGAGGAGTGAAGAGGATGACTTTATGATTTGCTAAATCTTATAATAGCATTAATACACACTTCGAGAAAAGAGGTGGACATTTAATTACTTATAAAAATGGATATAATTATAGTCACATGATATATTTTCTCACTGGAAAGATAGAGTTACATGTGAGGACTGCATGGTGAAAGCCTGAAAAATCAACCTAATTTAATCATTTTAAATATATATTTCACAAAATGGAAGAGAAAAAAAATATGATTAACTGTTTTAATAGAACTAGATTATGGAATTTAGAAAACTACAACGTAAGGCCTTTTTAAAAATAAGATCGAGAAAGAAAAGGATTGGAGATTGGTTGATGACAATATTAATATTACAAAAGATTCTTGTAGAATCTAAGAGTAGAGGTACAACTTCAAAAGAGAGCTAGTTGTAGTCAGAAAATTCAAAAAACAATCAGTTCTAAAATATAATGTTTTACAGATTGATAAAATTGAAAAAACAAAGAGAATTTAGAAGACATATAACAGCCAAAAAAGAGGCAAAAGAAAGTTTTATATCAAAACACAAGCTTATGATAGTTTATTATAGTAAGCTAGGTATTAATAATAGAGAAAAGGTCATTTTCGGGATTGATAAAGTTAGAGAGAAAGAGTAAAGTTCAGGTAACATTAGCTGTATAAAGGTGAAGATGGAGATTAAGAGAAATTTTAAATATTATTTTTATTAAATTATTTAATTATCATCGTAGAGACAACTTATATCTAGAGATAAACAATAGTTATAAGTTAAAAAATCATAGATTTGCTCATAAAAATTAGAGCAAATGAGATGAGAGAAGCTTTAAAAAGAATGAAAAATAGGTCACAGTGTGGAACCTAATATTATCTCTATTGAGATTTAGAAAAGTTCAAAAATCATGTAATAATTTGGATGACTAAATTTATTGAAATTTGAAAAACAAAAAATGATAAATTATGGAAGAGCTTTTTAATACCAATTTATAAAAATAAAAAAGAATAAAAGCCATTATGACTATAGTGGAATTAAGAAGAAGTCATATTACTAAACTTAGAAAAAGGTGATTGAAGGTAGAATAAGAAGCAAAATGAGTATTTACTAGAGTCAGTTTGGTTTGATGTCCTTGGAAAATCAACCATAAGAGCTATTTATTTATTAAGATAATTAATAAAAAATATACAGAAAAAAATATTTACATATGAATTCTATCAAGTTAAATAAAGCATATGATAAGAGTTCCTAAGGATTTATTATAATTAATTTATTTAATGAAAAATATACATAAAAAATATTTTCATATGAATTCTATCAAGTTAAATAAAGCATATGATAGAGTTCCTAAGGATTTATTATAATGAATTTTAGCCAAGTAATATGTATCAACTGATAGTGAATGGTTTAGTTTCAGAATTGAACTGTTGAGAGCTTGTTTCCTAGTAGTATAAAGTTAAATAAAAGATCAACAAGAAGTATCTTGTTTTTTACATTATTAATGGACAATCTTACTGACAATACTTAATGGTGAGAGCTTATATAGAATCAATTGTAAACTTAAGTTACAAAGATAAATTTTGAAAATGGAATATTTTAAATTATGTAGAGCTACATGTAAAAATATGGAATAGTCTTAGTAATACCAACACAAGAACAAAGAATGTCTAAGATAAACATCTAAGATCACAGAATCCTAGCAAATATTTGATAATATTTTGAAATATTGACTAATCAATGTTTAATCCCACTTTTGAAGATCTTCTATGCTAGTTATTTGAACTTAAAAAAATCTTCTTAGAACAAGAAAAGATTTGCCATAAAGAAAAAGCAGTCTGTTCCTTGAGCTGCCTTGCCCGTATCCTTTAAAGCACTCGGGCCTCACCTTGCCTCACCAGAGCACCTCAGTGAGTGCCTAAGCTTCTTTTAACAATACTGTTTTTACATAATGAATTAAGCAACTTTGGAATACAGTCATTGACAGATTACACAAAAGAGTGACAGTATAGGTCAATGATGCTATCTGATACAGATTTCAAGTGTTTGAGTGCAAAAAAAACTAACATAGAACAAGCAATAGAAGAAAATTAACTGTATATGTTAAATAATTTACATACTGCAGTCACAGAGGTTGTCAAAGATTTCAAACCAGCAGTGCACGCATGAGCTTCTGGCAATGTTGAGAAATCATTTGCTTGCAGTCTCTCTGTTACATCCCTATAGAGCCATTTCAACCATTCACCAACAAACCTAAAAGCATATGCTGAAGCCAACAGCGGAAAGAGTCTGCTTTGCTGAGTTTTATAATCAATGACCTATGAAAAGGAAACTTAAGAAAAGCAAAATGTAACAAGAGGATGCAGAACCATCTCTTAAAGTTATAAAGGGAAAAAAAATTTGAAACTCAAAGATATGAAAAATTAAATTCTGAACCTTATAACAAGCATTAGATTGACTTTAGATAACAGTAAATTCCAGACATATGTATTGAGACAAGAGGATGAAGTAAACAAATCAGATGGTATATACATATAAATATATATATACATATACATATATATATGTATACATGTATACATATATATATGTATATATATATATGAATGTATATATATATGTATATATATATATGTATTTGTATATATATGTATGTATATATATATGTATTTGTATATATATATACACTAGGCATTTTTAGAGATCACCGACTGATTAAATAATTACCGTTATCAGTAATTCAGCATATTAAACATTTCAGATTGACTCATTGCATCATATTTTAAAGATAAAAGACTATAAGCAGCATCTCAACCGTAAATAATACCTGCAGTCTTGGTTTACATTAATAAAGCAAGGTTTATGTAACCAGTGATTTAAAAAGCGCTAAACACCAAAAGGTGCCAAGGTCCAAAAACGCCCGAGGCGCTAGGCACTCGCCTGGGCGCTCGCCCGAGCGAAGCGATGTGCTAAAATATAAAAATATATAATATAATTAATAAATATAATTATTTAAATAAAAATCTAATAATAATTTCAAATAAATAAAAATTAATAGTATTAAAATCAAAATAATATATTATTAGTCTAATAAATAAAAATACTATTAACAGTTAGCAGTATACTGTTAATAATATACTATTAATAAAAATCAAAATTAATAGTATCGAGAAGAGGGTAAGGGAAGACCGAGGATGACTGAGAGCAGCGGAAGCGGTAGCAACGAGCAACGGGAGCGGGAGTGGTGAGCGACGACAGTAGCAACGGTAATAGCGAGCAACAACAGCGAGAGCGAGAACGGGAGCGGGAGCGGTGAGCGGCGACAGTGGTAGCGACAGCGGTAGTAGCCATCAGCGGCAACGGGAGCGAGAGTGGGAGCAAGAGCGACGACAGTGACAACGGTAGCGGGAGCGACGATAGTGGCGAGGGCGGCGTAGCGAGCAAGTAGCAAAGAAAAGCGAGAGTGGCAAGCGATGGCGGCGAACGGTAGCGGCGGCGATGGGGCGGCGGCGGGAGTGGGAGTGGCAAGCAAGGTTAGGGTTGGGGAAGACACGAGAGAAAGGTGCTTTAATTGGTTCGATTGAACCAACTAAAGCAGACCGAACCGGTTCGATCGCCTGGTTTAACCCAAGCGCTTGCCCGAAACGCCCAATGCCCAGGCTCGAGCGAGCACCCAGGTGGCGCCTCTTTGAAGCGCATTGCCTGGAAACGAAGCGAGGCGCTCGAGCCTTGTCTCGCCCGAGCGCTTAGGCGAGCGCCCGAGTGCTTATTGAAATCATTGTATGTAACCGGTCGATATTTTTTAATGTTCAAAAGAGGAGAGAGGTGAATATGGGCACTATTTATATTCTTCAGTCTTAAATCTTAGCATTTCCTGGAAGCCACTCAATGACAGGTATTTGGTATCCTAAAGGTGATGAATAATTTAAGAGCCTTTTTCTAAGTACATTACATTTCTCAAGATGTACAGGAAATTTTCCAAGCTTCCCATAGATGTTCCCATGCTTAATTCATATAGCCATGCATGGTAGCAAATGGTTCAATGATTCATCAATCATTAGAACACAAGCCAAAAACAGCACCCAAAAAAAGGCTAGCTTAAAAGCTCAAAGGAAGCACTGCAACATGGATATCTGAATGTAATGCTGGAAACAGACTCAGATTACTGCTGATTGTATTGAGAAAAGGAATTCTCCACCTTAGGAGATATGGACTGCGTTCAGGAAGATACAAAGCCTAACTGGCCAGATGAACCTTTTTTTTTTCTAAGCATTGCTATAGGGAATGCAATCAGGCCGCTGCCGTTAGGGGTCAAACTATGAGAGCTGATATGTTTTGGAAGGAATAATTTCCTTTGGATCTAGCATCCTTTTTTGACTTTCGAAATACATATATAGTTCTTTTCCTTTTGCCAAAAAAAAAAGGGTCTCAACGGAAGATTTGTGTAAAGGCAGTTTTAGCATATATGTGTGGCTACTTAGCACATAAAGTACAATTGTAGTATCACATGGATTTCATACAAAATTCAAAATGTCACAAGGATGCAAGTCAAAACTAATGAGGAGAATATAAATTGGGAAACTTGATCAGCCTACCATCTTTTTTCTACTCTGCTTTTCCTCTCCTCAGTAATGGAACAAATTAGGTATCAAGAGAGTTGACATGTGTACTAAGATACTCTAGCAATGAAGTAAAAGATTGAACCTTGCACACCTAGTGTGCCTAGAAAAATCTTACCATTCTCTGGGATGCTTAGGAGACTTTCTATGAGGCCCATCAATGTGTAGTGCCTAGGCCCTAAAAGTGGCCAAAGGTCCATCTTAAGCTTATGTGGCAGCAAATACAGCTTTATAGGATGCATTAGAGAATTAATTACACACATTTAAGACAGTAAAATCAGTAATATTATTTGACAGAAGTATTTGTTTCTAGTTAGTTGAACAAATTTATGTCCATTATGTCATAGTATACTTTTTCAGCATAAAGCACAAGAACTGTACCTGAGTCTCAGGACAACCATCCTGTGATCCAAATTGCCTACGAACCGCGCTATACCTCACAGCAATGCACACAGCTCGAGATAGAGCCTTAGATGCATCAGAGACAATTGTTTGACGTACATAAACCATTGTACCATACAAAAGCTGCCTTGGGACATCAGATTGCACAAACTTCCCTTCCCTTGTGACTTGTGAAACCCTGCAACAATTTTAATAATCAATTGATGTTTCACTTTTAAGCTAGCAGCTTACAGGTTTTATATTATAGTTTCAACATTGCAGCACATTTTTATCACTCTAGTAAATTAAAAAAGTTACTTGAATCTAGAGAGGCTGATCTTCCCTATAGAGAGCGAAAAGAGGAAACAGCAAAGGAAACAATAGATTTTTTACAAATATAATGCTGATTAGATATGGCAGACAAATCAGATGTTATATCTAACTCATGGTACAAAGTCAACCAATAATCTGGAGATGACATAAAAATCAACAACAAACAATCATATCTATATTCAAGAATTGGCATGAGTGACATGGGCCAACCATTCCTGAATGGCCACAAGAATGCGTAAAGACAAGTGCTCTATCAGTTGCAATTATTTGGGTCTCATCTATTTAAACTCAGTCATAGGAGATGCAAAATTATATGCCTGGAGGTATATTTCTGAAATTTTTAAGGCATTTCTTTGGATATAAAATAGAGAGCCAGATATTTAATTTGCATATTAATTCTCTCTAACTAGAGTGGGTGTTCACACATAAATACCATCGCAAAAGAAGTTTTTATAAGAGAACTTATTGTTTCCCTCTTTTGTTTTGAGACATTATAGTCTGCAAGATTTGGTTTCAGAAAGTACATGGATCAGCAAAAAGCTTCTAATTCTGAACAAGAGCCTTGGAAAACTACCTGATTTAAGAGAATATAAGAGAAGTTATTGGTAGAGGAAAGTAGAGTAAATGAGGGCAGGATGAAATGTCATAAATCTTGCATTGTAACCCTCTTCTACCTCTTTCTCAATTGCACTTATGCCTACTTGTATTTCCAAATAATTTTAAGCATGCAACCTAAATGGCCCCTCTTCTCTTCCTTATTCCTAGGGCTTAGGTTCACGCCAAAATTTTCTATGTTAGGCAAAGTTCCACATCAACATGATAACTATCGACTAAGAAAATATTGGCATGCTCTTAATGTCATCCAGCACAAATTGCCAATAAAAATGTTGTTTTGTCATGCCAACGTACCAAGCAATGTAGTATCCTCATATTATACCATCTTGTTACAACCACCTAATAAGATGCCACATGCACAAAGAAAGAAAGGTTAACCTTGTGTAGTCCAATAAGGACAGTGAGAAGAAAAGATTATAATGGAAAACACAGGTTATGCCGCCACTACCCACAAGTGAGACAAGCAACACAAAGGAACTATACCTTATTAGGCACAAAAAGATCTAGCAAACAGGCTAAACAATCACAAACAGAGGGGTGTAGCCCCAATGATCAGCTAGCACTTTCATCGAACAGAAAGTGAGTTCACAAAAGAGGTTGTGTCACCCCACAGACTTATAACCAAGGTTCATCTGGCCTTGTGACACCCAGTGGTTCCTGGTTGCTAAGATGACTAATTTTTCAGACCACAAGGCTATCAGTCTAAAACACAGTAAATGAGGTTGTTTTGATAAGTTTCCTCTCTGCGTGATGTGCTCAGCTAACTCTGCTAGTGAGGTTTACAAACAAGAAAATCAAAGCAAACAGGCTGTAAAACCTAGCAAAATGAGGCTACAAAGGGTTCTGCATGCCCAGTACAAGCTAACTATATGAAAAACTGATCAAAAATATGAAAAAGCAAGAACACCGCAATGTCACGAATGGTCGTCGCACACTCACAGCAACTTCGTTCAACGTACCATTCGTCACTTGCCCATGTTTGTACATATTCTTGATAGCCTGTTTTGCTATACTTTTGGTGTGTTTCCAGTGATTTAAAAAGCGCTAGGCGCCAAAAGGCACCAAGGTCTAAAATCGCCCGAGGCGCTAGGTGCTCGCCCAGGCACTAGCCCAAGCGAAATGAGGCGCTTAAATATAAAAATTTATAAATATAATTAAAAAATATAATTATTTAAATAAAAATATACTATTAAATGAAGAAAATCTAAGATACAAACTCACAATGTCACATTACTAAAAAGTTCCAAAAATCAAAAAATAAAATTTTACATCAAATAATATATTATTATTTTAATAAATAAAAAAAATTCTGTTAACAATATACTGTTAACAGTATACTACTCAAATATAATAGCAGTGCATTCAAATATAATAACAAAATAATATATTATTATTTTAATAAATAAAAAAATTCTGTTAACAGTATACTGTTATAGTATACTGTTATAGTATACTATTACTGTTAATAGTATACTATTAACACTTAACAGTATACTATCGAGCTCGAAGCAGAAGGAAGGAGAAGACCGAGCACATCGCAAGCGGTGGGAGCGGCGGCGGCATTTACGGATGTATGGCAACAAAGTAAAAGCGAGCGGGTGCGGCGAGCGACCGCGGTAGCTAGAGCGGCGAGCAATGGCGGCAGCGAAAGCGGCGAGCGACGGCGAGAGCGAAAGTGGCAAGCGACGACGAGAGTAGGCAACGGCGAGCGACGGCGAGAGCAGGCGCAGGCAGCGGCAGCGACGGCAGAGGCTAATCGCGAGGTTTAGGGTTGGGGAAATCGATTTATCGGTGATTTAGTTGGCTCAATCGAACCAACTAAATCACATTAGACCGAACCATATGTAAAAATCTGGTTTGGTCGCTTGGTTTAACCCAGGCGCTCGCCCGAAGCGCCCGACGCGTGGGCTCGGGCGAGCGTCGAGGCGGCGCCTCTTTCAAGCGCGCCGCCTGGAAGCCAATCGAGGCACTCGGGCCTCGCCTCGCCTCGCCCGAGTGCTTAGGCGAGCGCCCGAGCGGCTTTTTAAACCACTATGTGTTTCCCATGTAAAAATGTAAGAAACAACAGGTTGCAGCGCTGCCGAACAATCGCTCGCTGCATCTGCCCAAAAACCCCCAAAATGGCTCCATTTTCGCGTGCCGCGGGCTGATTTCTGCAGCCCCGTAGCTCCGCGCGAAACGTCAGCCATCTCAGCCCCTTGGAACCACCCGGGTGGCACAGGGCTGGATGGGGCTTCGGTATATTGTCGGACGTTGAACACTTTCACAAGTTTGCACGTCAACTTGATGGAAACTTGCCTTCGCGCCTGGCACCTGGGGAGTAGTTGTTTGCGGACTTGCAGCTGCTCATTCACCCTTCTAAAGTCCTTGTTTTCCTCCTCTCTTTCTATGTTTTTCTGCACTCCAAGTGCTCGCTCAATTGCTTGTAAAGCTTCCCTCTTCGCGAGACGTCGAGACTTGTCCACCGCTCGTTACAAACCTAATCAACTTCTCTTTTTACAGGTCCTACGGGACCTGCACGAGGTTGCAGCTCGACTAACCCTTTACGGACGCGTATGTTGCAACGGCGCCTCAAGACTTAAGCAACTCCAGCCAAGTCTGTGGCTTGCCGCAAGGGTGCCTCACCACTTAGGCAATTCTAGCTAAGTGCATGACATTGTGGTATCAGAGCAGGCAAGCAATTTGAGCAAGTAGCGAAGAAACTTCGCAATCTTGCCATGGCGAAACATCACGGCGAATCGAGCAAGATGGGGCAAACCGAATTGTTGCCCCAAGCAGTCGTAGGTGGGCTGCATGTGCAAACTCGCTCCCTCACTGCTGGTGCCGCTCAGGAAGAGCGGGGTAGTGGACATGATGAGCGAGAAGTTGGCTGCTACTCGCCGCGAGCAGAGGAGGCGCAATCTGGAGCGCCAACTGGGAAAATGAGCCATAGAGAAAGGATCATAGCGGTAGAAACCCGCTTGGATGTTCTTGAAGCGAGCTTGGAGGAACTCTACCAAGGCTAACATAGGCTTCTTGGGGTAGAGAGCTCGTAAGAGGAAGCCGAATCCCGGATCGTCAAGGTTGAAGCCTTGATCGACCGACTAACGGATGACACCAAAGACTCCGTACAACATCTGCGAGAAATGGTGGTGAAACTCACTTCCAAAGTGACAGTGCTCACAAGGGCGCTAAATGCGGGAAGCAACACCCACGTTGCGCCGACACAAAGCTTCAAAGCGCCCGACCCGCATTGTTATGGGGGTGCTAGAGATGCGAAAGAGCTTGAGAATTTCCTGTTTGATATGGAACAGTACTTCCAAGCTACGAGGCCAGACTCTGAGGACACCAAAGTTTCAATAGCGACCATGTATCTGAACGGAGATGCAAAGCTTTGGTGGAGAACCCATTGGGAAGAGATTCAACAAGGTCGGTGCCGAGTGGATACATGGGAAGATTTGAAGCATGAATTGAGAACTCAATTCCTGCCCGAGAACACTGAGTTCGTCGCAAGGAGAAAGTTGAGACAACTCCACCAAACAACTTCCATTCGGGACTATGTGAAGCAATTTTCTGCACTGATGCTGGACATTCAAGACATGTCTGAAAAGGATAAGCTGTTCAGCTTTCTTGACGGCCTGAAGCCATGGGCTCAACAGGAACTTCATCGACGGAATGTCACTGATGTGATTGGAGTAATTGCAGCCGCAGAAAGGCTCACCGACTTTGTTTCTTCATAGGACCCAAGGAAGAAGAAACGGTCTACAAGAAATCACCATCCAAAGCATCCACCTGGGAAGGAACCTCGGGGCGAGCAAATGAAGAAGAGTTTCCATAAGGGGCCGAACTCAAACGACAAGGCCTTAAGACCTGGCAGATGCTTCTTGTGCGGAGGGCCACACAGGGTGTGGGAGTGCCCACAAAAGCAGGCACTCAATGCCTTATCGGCTTCCATCAACCCCCCCAAGCTAGACAAGGGCAAGGCAGTTGCTCTCAGTTCGAGTAGCTGCGAATCTGGTAGCGATGATGAGAAGTCGCAAGGACCCCGAATGGGTGCGATGCGTTTGTTGAATGCATTGCGGGGTCAAGTGGGGGAGAACATGAAGCCGAAGCAACAAAAAGCAGGAACTAATGTATGTGAACATCAGACTCAACGGCCAAACCACCCGAGCAATGGTGGACACGGGTGCTACCCACAACTTCATTGCCGACCGAGAAGCAAAGCGGCTTGGGCTAATCTTGGAGAAGAACCCAAGTCGGATGAAGGCGGTCAACTCGGAGGCCAAGCGGATCTCCGAGCTAGCAAAGGGAGTCTCTATCAAGATCGGATCATGGAACGGGCGCACAAACATGATGGCGGTGCCATTGGATGATTTCCAAGTGATTCTCGGAATGGAGTTCATGCATGCAGCAAAGTTCGTGCCGATGCCGTTCCTAGACTCCTTATATCTAATGGGAGGTGACAACCCCTGTGTGGTTCCGATCTCTCGGAGAGGAACCCAGGATCCCCAACAACTATCGGCGTTACAATTGAAGAAAGGTGTACGTAAAGGAGAGTTAACCTTCGTGGCGGTTGTAAAGCTGGAAACACTTGACGGGGAGGCCATTCAAGAACCTGCTGCAGTGGCAAACGTTCTGAAGGAGTTCACAGACGTTATGTCACCTGAGTTGCCAAAGACTCTGCCACCACGCAGAGGCGTGGATCATTATATTGAGTTGGAGCCGGGAGTGAAGCCTCCAGCGAGACCACCATACCGCATGCCCCCTCCTGAGTTGGTAGAGCTCAGAAAGCAGTTAAATGAATTGCTAAGCGGTGGTCTCATCCGCAGTTCCAAAGCACCATATTGTCACGCACTTAGCAAGAATTGCCTAAGTGGTGAGGCACCCTCGCGGCAAGCCACCGACTTAGCTGAAATTTGCCTAAGTCAAGAATCGCCTGCGCCCGCCGATCGGACTTAGCTTGGATTGCCTAAGTCTTGAGGCGCCCTATGCGACATGCAGCGCCCCAAAGGGTCACCGAACGCAATCTCGTCTGGTGAGTCCGTAGGACTGTAAAAAGAGAAGTTGATTAGTTGTTGAACGAGCGGCGGACAAGTCCCGACGTCTCGCGAAGAGGGAAGCTTACAAGCAATTGAGCGAGCACTTGGTGTGCAAGAAAGTAGAAAGAGAGGAGGAAAACAAGGACTTTAGAGGGGTGAATGAGCAACGCAAGTCCGCAAACAACTACTCCCCAAGTCGGGCGCGAGGCAAGTTTCCGCGGCGACGTGCAAACGTGCAAACTTGTGAAAATGTTCAACGCCCGACAACATCGAAGCCCCATCGACCATGTGCCACACCGGGTGGTTCCAAGGGTGAGATGGTGACAAAATTTCCATGGCGCGGCTGCAGAAATCAGCCCGCGGCACTGCGAAAATGGAGGCTGTTTTTGGATTTACGGGCGGATCATGGCGAGCGATCGTTTCTTGCTGGCTGCAGCATTGCTGTTTTTCGTAGTTTTACAAGGAAAAACATGGCAAAACAGCGCAAGGGTATGTACAAGCATGGGCAAGCGACTTAACGGAACGTTGAGCGGTTGCTGGGTGTGCGACGGCCGTTCGTGACATTCTCCCCACTTAAGTCGGCCGACGCCTCGTTGACACTCTTTGGTAGGCTTTGATATTTGTTTCTTCATGTCGGAGGGTGTCTTCGGCTCCCAAGCCGGTTTGGGAAGTTTCCGCCACTTCACCAAGTATTCAATCGCTTTCACTCCATTGGGTAGCGTTGTCTGCGATCCGCTAAAATTGTTTCAACTCGCTTCGTAGGAAGCTCGGTGGGAGGTTGGCGAGTTCAAACGCCTCGAAGCATCTTGCAGTTCGGAGTGGTAGGCTTTCAAGTTCTTTGGCATGGAAAACATTATGAATCTTGAGCCACGCGATTGCAACTTGTAGGAAACATTGCCCACCCTACGATGATTGGGAAGGGCCATCATCGTACTTGCGCACCAATCCTTTATGCACCTTGTTTCTAAAGAATTGGAGTGATGCTGGTTGGAGCTTCACCAACACCAAATCACCGACTTTGTATTCCTGGGGTCGCCTTCCCAAGTCTGCCCACTTCTTCATCTTCCTGGCCACCTTCTCCAAGTAGGCCGCGCAATATCTGCATTTCGATGCCATTCTTTGGCCAAGTGATACGCGGACGGACTACTCCTGTATATCCAATAGCCAAAGTGTGAGGAGTTGATGGTCGTTGTCGGTGATGATCTCAAAGGGGCTCTTGTTGGATGCAGAGCTCGGCATTGCAGTTGTAGGAGAATTGGGCTATGTCCAACAACTTCACCAATCTCGTTGGTTGGCACTCACGTAGTGCCGAAGGTATTGCTCGAGGAGCGAGTTTATTCTTTCGGCCGGCCATCCGTGCGGGGTGGAGGCTTGTGGAGAAGTATAGCCGATCCCAATAATTTGAACAACTCTTCGGTCGAATCGTCCCGTAAACCGAGCATCTCGATCACTTATAATGTTGTGTGGGACTCCCAATACTTCACCACATTCTTCATCATTAGCCGCGCTTGCTTCCTTGAACATGTGGTAGGGGTGCGGCAATGAAGGTTGCATACTTTGAAAATCGGTCGACCACCACAAGTATCGATCCGAGTCCCCCTACTGTCGGCAAGCTAGATATGAAGTCCAGAGAAATGCTCTCCCACGGCCTTTACAGTGCGAAGCGGCTCTAAAAGTCCCACCGGCAGTTGCTCCACTTTGTCTTGTTGACAAGTTAGGCACGTCGAACATATTCCTCCACATCTGTCCCCATTTTTGGCCAATAGAAGGCCCTCTCCATGAGAGCCAATGTTCGATGAATACCGGATGTCCCCCAAAGGAATCATGACACTCCTTCAAAAGTTCACGCCTCGGATTATCCGCCGAGGAACGTAAACTCTATTCCCTTTGGTGTGAAGACGAGTCCCTCCTGGACCCAAAATCGTCGTGCCTTGCCTTCTTGGATTAATTGCATCAAGGTTTCTTGCTTGGGGATCACTACTGAGTCCATCCTTGATTCGAGAAGGAAGTTGATTGCGAATCGACTTGTTTGGCCTCGCCCTCTAGTTGCATCGCATTCACGGCCTCCACTTTTCGACTCAAGGCATCGCCACGACATTTGCTCTTAGGGCTTGTACTCCATTGCCATGTCAAATTCCGCCGGGAAGTCCGCCATCGTGCTTGCTTTGGGAGAGTTTCTTTGAGTCGAAAGTAACTCAAAGCGATGTTGTCTGTCCTCGGTACAAATCGCGATCCGAGAAGGTAGTGTCGCCACACTCGCAAGCGTGGATCACCGTCATCTCCTTCGTGCACGGAGGATACCGCCTTTCGGTCTCGTTGAGTTTTCGGCTTTATAGGCCACCTTTGGATGGCCCTCCGCATAAGTACTCCCCGATAGCGAAGTCGAAGCATCTGTATGGACTTGAAGGGCTTCCCATAGTCCGGCAATTTGAGCCTTGGTTCTTCCGAATGGCAGCCTTTAGGTCTTGGAATGCCACCTCACATTTGTCGGACCATCTCAAGGTGCTCTTTCTTCAAAGAACTCTGTTAGTGGAGTCGCACGCTCGAATACCCAAAGTATGAAGCGTCGATAGTAGTTCACAAACCCAAGGAAGGATCTCGCCAGGCACCTTCTTTGGGAGTTTGCGATCCACAACTTGCACCTTTGCTTTATCCATCTCGAATGGAACCGTCGCCGATCCGATGCCCCAAGAATAAGATCTCTTTACGAGCAAAGTAGCACTTCTCTCTTTTTACGAACAATGAATTCTCCCGAGAACTTTGAAGATTGTTCGGAGGTGTTCGATGTGCTCCTCAAGTGTTAATTTGTAACAGAGACGGCGATATCGCCCAAGTAGACAACCACAAACTTATCCAGATACTCCTTGAATAGTTGGTTCATAAGAGTACTGATGTGTATGCATTTGGAGCATTGGTTAAGCCGAAGGCATCACCAAGAACTCAAACGCTCCATACCTGGTCACACAGTAGTCTTCGTCACCTTCAAAGAATCCGCACTTTGCGATACCCGACCAGAAGGTCGAAGTTTCGAGAAATACATTGCTTTGCCCAGTTGATCGAACAAGTCCGCAATAAGAGGATGGGATATTTGTTCTTCACGATCACCTTGTTGGGGCTCGATAATCGGACGATAGTCCGGAGACTCCCATCTTGTTTCTTCGGAAGAGAACCGGAGCTCGAATGGTGCTTTGGAACTACGAATGAGACCACCGCTTAGCGATTCATCTAAGCGCTTCGAGTTTCGCCAACTCGGAGGGGGCATGCGGTATGGTGGTCTCATTTGAGGCTTCACTCGGCTCCGGCTCAATAAGATGATCCACGCCTACGTGGAGGCGAATTTTCGGCAACTCGGGTGGCATAACATCTTGAACTCCTTGGGACATTTGCCACCACAAGCGGGTTCTTTACGGGCCTCCCCATCGAGTGCTTCAAGCTTCATCGCAGCCACAAAGGTTAACTCTCTCTCGCTGCGTATGCCCTTCTTCGATTAACGCCGATAGGCTCTTTGGGGATCCTGGGTTCCTCTTCGAGTGACGAAACCACACAGGGGTTGTCACTTCCCATTAGACAAATGGAGTCTAGGAGCGGCGCATCGGCACCAACCCATTGCATGCATGAACTCCATTCCAAGAATCACTTGGAAGTCATCCAAGGGCACTTTGCCATCATGTTTGTGTGCCCACTCCATGATCCGATCTTGATGGAGACTCCCTTTGCTAACCAGATTCGCTTAGCCTCAGAGTTAACCGCTTCATCCGACTTGGGTTCTTCTAAGATTAACCCAAGCCGCTTTGCTTCACTGCGATCGGCGATGAAGTTGTGGGTAGCACTTTGTGTCCACCATTGCTCGGGTGGTTTGGCCATTGAGTCTAATGTTTACGACATCAACTCATCTTTGCTCCTCGCTTTTTGTTGCTTTGGCTTGTGTTCTCCCCACTTGACCCATGCAAGGCATTCAAAGAACGATCGCACCCATTCGGGGTCCTTGCGACTTTTCATCGTTGCCCCGATTCGAGCTACTCGAATCGAGCGGCAGTGCTTGCCCCTTGTCTGGCTTAGGAGTTTTGATGGAAGCAGACAAGGCATTGAGTGCCTGTTTTTGCGAGGCGGCAGCCCCATGTGTGGTCCTCCACACAAGAAACATTTCAAGGTTTTGAGGTCTGCTGTTTGAGTTCGGCCCCCATGGAAACCCTTCTTCTTTTGGTCACCCCTAGGTTCGTTCCTAGGAGGGTGCCTTGGTTGGTGATTTCAGTGGATCGCTTCTTCTTCCTCGGGTCCTCGAAGAAGCAAAGTCGGTAAGCCTTTCTGGTGCAATTGCTTCGCCCAAATCGGTGACATTCCGTCGATGAAGTTCTGTTGAGCCCATGGCTTCAGGCCATCAAGAAAGCCGAATGACGGCTTATCTTTTGCACATATCTTGAATGTCCAACATTAGAGCAGAAAATTGCTTCCACATAGTCCCGAATTGAAGTCGTTTGATGGAGTTGCCTCAACTTCCTCCTGCGGCGAACTCCGTGTTCTCGGGTAGGAATTGAGTTCTCAACTCCCGCTTAAGTCGTCCCATGTGTCCACTCGACACCGACCTTGCTTGAATCTCTTCCCAACGGGTTCTCCACCAAAGCTTTGCAGATCACCGCTCGATACATTGTCGCTTATCGAAACTTTGGTGTCCTCGAGTCCGCCTCGTAGCTCGAAAATACCGCTCCATATCAAACAGAAATTCTCAAGCTCCTTCGCATCCCTAGCACCCCATAACAAGTGTGGGTGGGTGCCCAAGCTTTGTGTTGGCGCAACGCTGGTGTTGCCTCCGCCCGCATTCAACGCCTTGTGAGCATTGCCACTTTGGAAGTGAGTTCCGTCACCATTTCTGCAAGTGTTGCACGGAGTCCTTTGTGTCATCAAGACGATCGGTCGACTAAGGCTTCAACCTTGTCGATCCTGGATTCACTTCTTCTTGCGAGCTCACGCCAAGAAGCCTATTTGGCCTTGTAGAGTTCATCCAAGCTCGCTTCGAGGACATCCATGCGGGTTTCCACCGCTATGACCCTTTCTCTATGGGTCTTTCTTCCGGTTGGCGCACAGATTGCGCCTCCTCCGCTCGTGGCGAGCAGCCGCTTCTCGCTCCTCATGCTCACCGCCCGCTCCTCGAGCGGCTCTGCAGCGTGAGAGCGAGTTTGCACATGCAGCCCTCTCAGAGCCGCTGGGGCAACATTCGGCTTGCCCCATCCTCGCTTCGATTCACCACACCATTTGTTTCGCCATGGCGAGATTGCGAAATTCTTCTTTGCTTGCTCAAATTGCTTGCTGCTCTCGATACCCAATGTCACGCACTTAGCAAGAATTGCCTAAGTGGTGAGGCACCCTCGCTGCAAGCCACCGACTTAGCTGAAATTTGCCTAAGTCAAGAATCGCTGGCGCGCCACTTCGATCGGACTTAGCTTGGATTGCCTAAGTCTTGAGGCGCCACTGCGACATACGCGTCCGCAAAGGGTCACCGAATCAGACCTCGTCTTGCAGTCCCGTAGGACTGTAAAAAGAGAAGTTGATTAGTTGTTGGAACGAAGCGGCGGACAAGTCCCGACGTCTCGCGAAGAGGGAAGCTTTACAAGCAATTGAGCGAGCACTTGGTGTGCAAGAAAGTAGAGAAAGAGAGGAGGAAAACAAGGACTTTAGAGGGGTGAATGAGCACCGCAAGTCCGCAAACAACTACTCCCCAAGTGCCGGGCGCGAGGCAAGTTTCCGCCGAAGTGACGTGCAAACTTGTGAAAATGTTCAACGCCCGACAACATACAAAGCCCCATCGACCATGTGCCACCCGGTGGTTCCAAGGGTGAGATGGTGACAAAATTTCCATGGCGCGGCCTCGCAGAAATCAGCCCGCGCACACTAAAAACGGAGCTGCTTTTGGATTTACGGGCAGATCTGCGCAAATGAGCGATCGTTTCGCTGCGCTGCATTGCTGTTTTTCGTAGTTTTACAAGGAAAAACACCAAAACATGGCAAAACAGGCTGCCAAGGGTATGTACAAGCATGGGCAAGCGACGAACGGAACGTTGAACGAAGTTGCTGCGGGTGTGCGACGACCGTTCGTGACAATATGGGACTCCAGTTCTCTTCCAGAAGAAACAAGATGGGAGCCTCTGACTATGCGTCGACTATCGAGCCCTTAACAAGGTGACGGTGAAGAACAAGTATCCTATCCCGCTCATTACAGACTTGTTCGACCAACTGGGCAAGGTAAAGTATTTCTCCAAACTCGACCTTCTGGCCCGGAAATCTGGCAAAAAGCGTATTCTTTGAAGGCGATGAGGCAAAGACTACTTGTGTGACCAGGTATTGAGCATTTGAGTTCTTGGTGATGCCTTTCGGCTTAACCAATGCTCCGGCCACATTCTGCAATCTTATGAACCAACTATTTAAGGAGTATTTGGACAAATTTGTGATCGTCGACTTGGATGATATTATCGTCTATAGCCAAACCCTTAAGAAGCATATTGACCACCTTCGAATAATTTTCAAAGTTCTCAGGGAGAATTCTTTGTTCATAAAAAGAGAGAAGTGCTACTTTGCTCAGAAAGAGATCTTATTCATGGGGCATCGAATCGACGACGGTTCCATTCGGATGGATAAATCAAAGGTGCAAGTGGTTATGGACTGGCAAACTCCAAAGAAGGTGCCAGAGCTGAGATCCTTCCTTGGGTTTGTGAACTACTATCGACGCTTCTTACTAGGGTATTCGAAGCGAGCAGCTCCATTAACGGAGTTGCTGAAGGAGCAGCCTTGGAGATGGTCTGACAAATGTGAAGCGACATTCCAAGACCTAACGGCTGCCATTTTAGAAGAACCGGTGCTCAAATTGCCAGACTATGGAAAGCCCTTCGAAGTCCATACAGATGCTTCAGACTTCGCTATTGGGGGAGTTCTAATGCAGGAGGGCCACCCAGTGGCCTATGAAAGCCGCAAGCTCAATGAGACCGAGCGGCGATATCCAGTGCACGAGAAGGAGATGACAGCAGTGATCCACTGTTTACGAGTGTGGCGGCACTACCTTCTCGGATCGCGATTTGTGCTGAGGACAAACAACATCGCTTTGAGTTACTTTCAGACTCAAAAGAAACTCTCTCCAAAGCAGGCACGATGGCAGGACTTCCTGGCAGAATTTGACATGGCAATGGAGTACAAGCCCGGAAAAGCAAATGTCATAGCCGAGGCCTTGAGTCGGAAAGTGGAGGCCGTGAATGCTACGCAACTGGAGGGCAGAGGCCAAACAAATCAGTTGCACTCCAACTTCCTTTCTTGGATCAAGGATGGACTGTACAGTGATCCCCAAGCAGTAACCTTGATGCAACTGATCCAAGAAAGCAAGGCACGACGATTTTGGGTTCGGGGAGGGACTCGCTTCACGCCAAAGGAATAGAGTTTATGTTCCTCGGGTGGATAATCGAGGCGTGAGCTTTTGAAAGGAGTGTCATGATTCCCTTTGGGCGGGACATCCAGGGTATTCACCGAACATTGGCTCGTGGAGAGGGCTTCTCTTGGCCGAAGATGGGGACGGATGTGGAGGAATATGTTCGAACGTGCCTACCTTGTCAACAAGACAAAGTGGAGCAACGGAAGCCGGTGGGACTTTTAGAGCCATGGCCTGTGCCAGAAAGGCTATGGGAGAGCATTTCTCTGGACTTCATATCTAGCTTGCCGGCAGTAGGGGGACTCGGATCGATTCTCGTGGTGGTCGATCGATTTTCGAAGTATGTAACCTTCATTACTACACCCCTACACTGTTTAGCAGAGGAAGCGGCCAAGCTGATGATGAAGAATGTGGTGAAGTGCTGGGGAGTCCCGCACAATATCATAAGTGATCGAGATGCTCGGTTTCTGGGACGATTCTGGATCGAGCTATTCAAATTGTTGGGGTCTAAGCTCTACTTCTCCACAAGCCTCCACCCCTAGACGGATGGCCAAACCGAGAGAATAAACTCGCTCCTAGAGCAATATCTTCGGCACTACGTGAGTGCCAACCAACGAGATTGGATGAAACTATTGGACATAGCCCAATTCTCCTACAACCTGTAGCGGAGCTCTGCGTCCAACAAAAGCCCCTTTGAGATCATCACAGTCTTCACCGTCGACTCCTCACACTTTGGCTGTGGATATATGGGAGTAGTCTATTCGCATATCACCTTGCAAAAGAATGGCATCGAAATGCAGAGATTGCGCGGGCTTACTTGGAGAAGGCGGCCAAAAAGATGAAGAAGTGGGCAGACTTAGGAAGGCGACCACAAGAATTCAAAGTCGATGATTTGGTGTTGGTGAAGCTCCAACCAGCATCACTCCAGTCCTTTAGGAACAAGGTGCACAAAGGATTGGTGCACAAGTATGATGGCCCTTTCCCAATTATCAGTAGGGTGGGCAACGTCTCCTACAAGTTGCAGCTGCCGATGTGGCTCAAAATTCATAATGTTTTCCATGACAGCAACTTGAAAGCCTACCACTCCGATCCGCAAGATGCTTCCCGAGGCATTTCAACTCGACAATCTCCCACCAGAGCCTCCTACGAGAAGCAAGTTAAGACCATTTTAGCGGATCGCAAGACAAAGCTACCCAATGGAGCTGAGCAGATTGAATACTTGGTGAAGTGGCGGAAGCTTCCCAAAGCTTCCCAAAGAAGTTGGGAGCCGAAGATGCCCTCCAGATATGCGTAGCAACCATCAAAACTTACCAACGGCGTCGGCGAGGCACCGGCGGTTTAAGTGGGGAGAATGTCATTTAACGGTCGTCGACACTCGCAAAGAACCGTTCGCTCAACGTTCGTCACTTGCCACGTTTGTACATATCCTTGGCGACTGTTTTGCCATACTTTTGGTGTGTTTCCCATGTAAAATGTAAGAAACAAAGCAGGTTGCAATGTTGCAGAACAACCACTCGCTACATATGCCCAAAACCCCAAAATGGCTCCGTTTTGCATGTACATCGTGGGCTGATTTCTGCAGCCCGCAATGCCACGCGAACGCCAGCCATCTCGACCATTGAACCACCTGGGTTGCACAGTTGGTGGGGAACTTGATATATTGTCAAGCGTTGAACACTTTCACAAGTTTGCACGTCAACTTCACGGAAACTTGCCTTCGCCTTCGCGCCGGCACCTAGGGAGTAGTTGTTTTTGCGGACTTGCAACCGCTCATTCACCCTTCTAAAGTCCTTGTTTTCCTCCTCTCTTTCTCTGCTTTCCTGCACTTCAAATGCTCGTTCAATTGCTTGTAAAGCTTCCCTCTTCGCGAGCGTCGGAGGACTTGTCCGGCGCTCGTTTCAAAACTAATCAACTTCTCTTTTACAGTCCTACAGACTCAGATCGAGGTTGCGCTCGGTACCGACCCTTTTCAGATATGTCGCAAAGGGCGCCTCAAGACTTAAGCAAATCCAATCTAAGTCGATCGAAGTGGGCGAAGGTGATTCTTGACTTAGGCAACTCGGCTAAGTTTGTGGCTTGCGCAAGGGTGCCTCACCACTTAGGCAATTCTAGCTAAGTGCGTGTAAAGCATGAACAAGAGTTGTCATCACTCATCACTGCTCAAGCACCTTCATTGCTATGCTACGACTGGCATTGCAGAACTATGGCAGCATTCCATGCGGAGAATACCTCTATCAATTTTTAAAATTATTTTAGAGTGCCTCCCTTTTTCACCTTATCCTCCAATGCTTCTCTCTCTCCCTTATTTTTTTTCTCAGATTCGCTCACATATCTGTTGCCACAATTGTTGTCACCACCACTTGCTGCTTGGCCACCACTGCTCGTAACTTGGCCATCATCGTCTGCTGCCTAGCGCCTTGGTGCGTGACCACCACTGCTCATAGTTTGGCTACCACCTAATGCCTCACCACTGCAACCCTGCTACCTCTTTGCCACCACCCAACAGTGGTACCTTCGTTGTCTGTCGCTTCTACCTAGTATCGATATTTCTACCTCATCTCTTGTAGTTCTCTTCCACCTTTTTCTCCCCTTATATCAATCGTCCTCCACCTTTTCATCCTCCTTTGCCTTTCTTCTACCCCTCCATTCCTCTTCTTCCTTCTCCTTTTGCTCTCCTTCTCCTTCTCTGCTGCTCTCCCTTTTTCTATTTGGTATGTGTCAACTGGTATACCGATGAACCATGTTGATAAGCATTAAGTGCTATACCTGTACCAGTTTGTGCAAGGATACAGGTCTCGGACCAAACCTAAAACCTTGGATAGAATTATCCATTTCATGGTGCAAGATATAAGTTCATCCCAGGCTAGAGCAAACTTCAAAGTTCTCTTAAGAAAAATACTCCTTAATGCATGGACCAAATGTGCACAAGATGAGACTTACTGCAAGAAAATCACAAATCTACTTTCTTTCTCTTTTGCCCAAAGGATATTATTTCACAAGAAGCCTAGTTTTAGCAATTGATGTGAAAAACTTGTCATTTTTCCACTCTATACAATATACTCATATAAGTATCAACCTTCGATGCATAATTAACACCATCAAAATCACTATTTCCAAAATATTTTGCACAAGGTTCACAATTTCAGTTTGTACTAGTGTACCCAGCCTTGCTCAATATGGTACGTGCATCATGAGGCATACTTGACGATACACAAGGGCGATCTTGAGCGGTATGCCTAAAATAGCTGAAAACACTAATACAATATTTAGCTTTTTAGCTATTTTATCTAAAATAGCTAAAAGGTCGATGATGATTCGAAATTAACCATTAACACTCGGTGCAGGTCGGTAACGTTGAAATTTCGATTTGTTATCGCTCGATCTGAGCCCCATAGCATTCGATACGGGGCTATAATTTGGTACCGCCGGTAGCGGCAGTCCGAAAAGTCCGAGAGAGTCTCGAACCGGTACATACTACCCGTACCAGGTAGTACACATCGAAATTAAAAACCATGATTTTCAATAACATGAAAGTTACTAGTTAGTTCTCCCATATGATGACAATTAACAAAACCTTTAGTAGTATAAACCACTTAAGAGATAAGGATCACAAAGAGACATGGATGTCAAATAGAGAGAAGTAACATCTTGAGTACGTTTTAGAGAAAAATTGAATTATGTCAAGTGTTTTCCAACTTGAGTGCTATTTAAACTAACAAATTTTTCCAAAGAGATTGTCAACGAGGAATGCTAATAGTGTCAATAGGATTGGCATGACAAACAAAAGCAGTCAGATATTAACATGTATTTAAAGAAAATGGAAAAGAAAGCTTCGAATGTGAAACAACCAAACTTTTGTTACACATCGTGTGCAAGAAAAAGAAACAAGTACCAACAAAATTTTATGGCTATCCTCTACATAATATAAATCAAATGAAGAAGAGGCATGACTCAACTAACCGCATCAACATTTGATTTCTTGGTATCGCGCACATGATCAAACCGCAAAACACCATTATCCATTGTGTTGTATGCACCATTTCCAAATTTTGTACCAATATCACCAACAACAATGCCAGGAAGAGGTGAGTGGTCATCCAAACTTCGTAACTGGACTATGAAACCTGGAAGGTCACGGTACTTAGCCTATGATAAGGACAAACCACCAAAAATAATCTTCCAAACATGTCAAAAATACCATTTATCCCATGATCTTTTCCATCTGTAATCAGACGAGCATAGACAACCGCATGAGTAGAGATTTTTCCTAAACCACCAGGCCACCACGCCAAGCGACAATGATGTACATTATGATCATTCAAAGATATGGAAGATTCATCTCAATAGCATTATAAACAAATTGGTAAAAGAAAACAATATTCTAATCCAAGTGTGATGATTAAAGCCAAATGATTGTACATATGTTGTTTAAGGTAAAAGGAAACCATCACAAAATCTTAATGGATCTCATCAATAATCATGATGCTACTACTCACTTTGCTTGAAGTAAGTGTAGGGCTATGAATAATGAATTCATCAGTTTTGGGATCAAATGTTGCAGTTGTTTCAAGACCTTGAACATTCGAGCCATGACCAAGTTCAGTCTGTGCATAGCATCCAATTATTTGCATCTTATAAGCCAGTGGTAACCACTTCTTTTGTTGTTCATCAGTTCCTTGTCCTTTTATGGCAGGAACAAACATTCCCTATGGAGAAAATTCAACAGTTATTAGTTGACAAAGGCAATGTAAATAAAAGATAAGCATGCATATGTTTGTCAATGACAACAGGAAAATTTCCTCATATCAAAAGAAGGAAAAGATGAGCGAAAAAACAATTACTAATTTTAGATACAGCACAAATTTAATATAAAAGCTATAGAAAATTTGATTTTTAAACATTCATAGTAACTCCACAGGTACATCCAGCTTAACTAATCTAGCTGTCAAAAATATGCAATTCAACTCCATGAGCTGTATAGGATGCTTAAACAATATGTCAAAGTACTACAGCAAACATGATAAATGGCACAATTGATTATAGATGACCAGTTAACATGTAATGTCAAAACAGTAGACAATACTGGGAAAAAATACTGACAACAGGAGCCATGAAAAGACAGTAACTGGTACACAACTGTGATGAAAGAAAAGGACCATTTTATAGACAGAGTATAGGCAAAGCCTATAAGACAAATTGGCCGGCCAGACCATCACTAGAGTATGATGCTTCCCACATGCTGCCAACCAGGGAAGTGGATATAGGTCGTAAAATCAAAATCAAAATTAAAAACAGAATCAGCTAGTGTCAAAAACTTAATATTAGATGGATTTACCAGGGAAAAACAAGATTATCATTGACAAAGAAATATATTTAAATTTAAAAATCTTTTTAAAATAGAAACAAGAAACCATCAAAAAACTATGCAAAAATATTTATTGTATTTTATAAAATGTGAATGATATCATTAATTTAAACTTTTTTACATTAATAACAAATATCATTCAGAATAATTTCTAATAAAATGAAAAAAAATAACACATTAAACATTATGCTGATAATAATTGCCAATCAAATATCACTAAACTCAGACTAAACATAATCAAGTCAACAGATTAAATCAATTTATAGGCCACAATAAAAAAGCCTACAAGTTGCAGAATATTTTATTTCCAACTGATGCCATACTTTGAAAAATATTGAATTTCCATCTGCTGGTCCAGAACTGGATCAAAATCAGCTGATTCTAAAAACAGTTAGTGTGGATGATCCAACAATTAAAGTGGTCAAACTTAGTTAATATATTTTGGTCTTCTTTTGTAATACCCCACTTAATCCTATATCAGACACGGATGATAGATTGTTTGGGTATACCTGGTTTCTTGAGCATAAAAGTAGCAACTTGTGTATTGAGCCATGTGATTTAACCTCTATGGCATCCAAAATACCGGGTTAAGGTCTGTCCAGCAACTTCAGACAATTATCATGAACCTTTTGTTGAAAGCATGCCAGGACATGTAACAAACATGGCATCTGTTAATGTGCAAACTTGGGGTCCACATGCTCAACACAACATGCCAATCCAAAGAACATTTAGGAACTCAAACCATCTAGTTATTGCTGAGAACTTCCATAGAAAATCAGGCCAAATCCATGACCCTCAATTTCCAAGGATAAATTGAACTTGAGTCATTCATTACGAATCTAAATCACCTGTTTCTCAAAGTCAAACTTGATTAGCTTCAATCACTTCCAATCAATTACCAATTACTTCCAAAAGAAAAGTTGGCCATCAGACTAATTAATTAAACTTACTGTGACAAGCTTCAATGAGTTTCATCAAGTTTTAGCTGGTTCAGAATTTCAGATTAATTTTGACTGGTTTTGATTTGGTTCCAAACTTCCAATTATCTTAAAGGCTTACAGGCCAAGTTCAGACTTGAAAACTACATATCTGGCCTTGTGTTGAACAAGATCATATCAATCCTCCATAGTCAGATCTTGATCATTTTACAAAGATCCCAAACCAATTTAAATTATTAAAAAAATGATCTTAGGATCCAGTACAACCAATCTGAATCCCAGATTTTCTAGTTGACATCAAACTCCAAAGCCCATCTCGATCCAAAGAGGCCAAGCATAGATTTTTCAATTAGATTGTATGTTGAGAAATTCATCTCCATGAAAATACACATGGTAAGACAGGACCCAGCAACAGATTGGAGCAAGATTCACATATCCCTCATAGAACATGGGTGAATTCGAATTCCTTCTGATGGGGAGGGATAGGAAGAGTAACTGCAAATACATCTTCAAGCAAAAGTGAGTATGAAATCATTGCCAAGGAAAATAACACAGAACCTTGAGAATTCCAGTAAAACCTACATCCGCTATACCATTAGATTCATGGATTTGGGAGATAGAACATATGTCAATTCCTAAGGCAGCAGAATTAATTTCATCTCGTTTAAGATATAGAATCTCAGAAAATAATGAGCCTTTTTTCAATCCCTAGAAGTTAAATTTGCTACATTAGGAATCAAATAATGAAAACCCTTGTTGTTTTGTTCACAATTAAAGATATTAGAAAGTTGACTCATGATGTATATCATATATTGAGAAACAAATTAAAGAGGCTACCAAAGTACAATATAATGAACACTGATTTGTAACAAGTAGTAACACATGAGACCATTTTAAATGGCCAATAACAATATCAGCAAGAATAACATGTAATACAGGTCATGTACCCATTCTAGATGATTCTGGTACTATTCCAGAAGAACATTTAGCAGGCAAAGAGATTCTCACCCAGTGGAGATCCACATAACCAGGTTCATCCACAAAGATTCGTAACATAGAGGCTTCTTCTTCTGCACAACAGAAAATAAAATGATTACCGCACAAATAAAATGGTAAATATGTGGAAAATAATGCAAACCAAAAATTGAGTGGCTAATGTTAGCAAGTCAAAAGCTCCAATTTTCTTGGGCAAATGTTAGTGAGAACCACTGTTTTCTGTTTGCCTCTTTCACTTTCTCCACCAAAAGTTTCTCCTCATCTTGTCAATATCAGTTGCAATAGCACAGAGGAAGACAAAGAATACTGAATTAACCAAAGCCAAATATTCACATAACAGTTTGATCATCAGAACCAGCTATGACTAATGGTCACGTCAATTGGCATGGGTGGTCAAAGAGCGTATCAGTTGCTCTATGGTAACCAAAGCCAAAGAAGCTAACATAGCTAGGCCAAATCTTGGCAAGTGTTGATCTGCATGGGAAGTTAGACACTCACCATTGGCCACTAGACCCTGGCTTAGTGTCTGTTATACTGTCTTTACCATTAATTACCTTCATTTATCTTTACCATTAATTACCCTTCTTTCTCCATTATCTATATGATTAGAAATTTGCCTTGGTCCCAGCATTGTTGTTGTCGCACCTCTTTTTCCTTACATCCTGTCCTTCCGCTCATGGGAGTCCTTTCCTTTTATCTCTTATATTTATTCCCTTCCTACCTGCTCCCTCCACCCCTTTATTTATTCAACCATCTAAATGCTACCTTTTAAACTTCCACTGCTTTCTATCCTCCACTCTTCCCGTCTCTGAAGAAACACCCATCGACTTGTAGCCATTTAATTATCATTTCTTATTATTTATTATCCACTCACCAGAAGTCTTTTTTATGCCATATCCTTACCTCCCTCATCTTCACTGGAGTCTCTTTTCATCAATCTACGAAACCCTATCCTATACTGTGTGGTACTATGCCACTCAACTACTTTCTTGCCAGGTTTTCAGACAAGGGGCTGGGGATCTTTTAAAAAAGAAAGGTTGAAATTATTCTAGGACTGAGGTGATGACCAGGCCAAGAAAGCACTCATTCAAAAAATAATGCTATCCACAAAAACATTTACAAGCATTTTAGCTGTTAGGTCAGAGACATAGTTATGCTTGTCATATATTAATATTATAAAATAGAGGTTGAAGAGCTTTAGACAAACAAACTTGAAAGCAATGAAAAATACCTGTAGAGGCGTAGCTCATTAATCGCCTCCACGCATGAGCAGCTTCTTAAGCGTGTTCTTGAACAATTCCTTCGCCCAAGCATCATTCTATTATCTAAAATCCTAAAAACAACATGAAACTTCTCAGGATTGATTTAGCTTAAACATTCTAGAAAATATGCATGCACATAAAAGTGCAAAAAGATTTGAAAAGCGATTAACAAAGCTTTCTAAGACCAAAACCAATGTGAGTCAAAATAAATTATTTCAGATAATAGATCATCTGCCCACCTAGGCAACTGTCAGATTGTAATGACAATATAAACATCCAATTATACATAAGTGCTACTTCAGGCAAATGGGCATCAGATAGATGTTTACATTTTAAGCGTAAAAATAAATGGACCATTTAAATAGGCACTCAATGCCATAAATTTATTGAACTATAATGATCTAATTAATGGGCTTCAATACTCGTCAAACAATATCAATGCATTAATGGTACTTGGATCCTAGTGAAGATACTAATTTTCCGAATTTTACAACCATATCAACGATTAGCATTGCATCCATTATGTTGGTATATTTAATTATTTCCGCTATGATGCTCTTATAGTTGCAGAGGCCACACTTGCTAGTTGCAGAACCCACTAGGATTTAAAACAAGCTATGCGAAGTGATGTAAAGAACAAACGTCGCATAGTTTCTCCGCAATTCTTCTCGAGGAACAAACTTGATGAATTCAAGATCAGAAAAATTGCAGGATGGTCCTAAGGACGAACTCTCAATTTTTTGCCGACAGTTTGCCACCAAGAGAAGAACGGGCGAGGAAAAGGAGGGATTCGCTGGCGACGAGTTTCGACTCGACGGCGCTTATGGAGCCGGCCCAGGCGACCTTCATCGCCTTGCTTGAACTGGGCTCTGATTTCACCGCCGAATCTTCTTCTCGCTGCCGACGATCTCTCCTCTCTCGTAAGCCAAAGCTTCTCCACCACCCTGCTCGGTCCTGCACACACGGAAAGATCAACCACCGATGCTCTTGTACCTATCATGTGAATGAAAAGAGAGTCAGGGTGGGTCGCTTTGTTGTGTTCTGTATTTGGATCTTTACAATCGTTTCGTCCGCCTTTAAATCCCTCTTCAACGTGGCTTTCACAAAACGTCAATTTCGACCGACCCGAGAGGTCTGTAGCCGCAAAACGCTTTCTGCAAGCATCAGATTTCTAAATCAATATAATTATCTAACGCCCAAACTTGAACCGAGTGATTCTCCGCCCGCATGTGGAAGCCAGAACTGTTTACAGGAAGCAGTTGTGCCTGCTTGCTTCACGCGTTGCATCTTGATAACAGCCAGCATTCAAGAAAGTCGTTCTAATTACAAGAAGCTCGACTTCTCGACTTGAGCCCATGAAGCCAGGTGCCTTCTTCTTTTGGTCGGTTCCGCTGCAGGTTCGCAAAAGCTATCCCGCTTCGGGATGATTCCACTCGACGCCGACCTTCTCGAATTTCCAGCGAGATCATGGCACTTTTCTTGAGTTGGGTTCCAAGGTACATTACTCGGTACGCCGCTGCCGCTATCTACTTTGGCCGTCCGTCACCGAAGCAAAGCTCTGGTGAGGCACTCGCAAAATCTTGCCATCGCTCCAGAACGCTCAATGTGTTCGAAACTAGTCGCATCCCTAGCAGCCCCATACCGCCTCATTAGCCCTTAATGAAAGTCCAGCTCTGCTTCGCTGAAAACTGACATGTCCGTCCCCCTATGCAAAGGCTTGGCTCCGCTTCCAACGCCACGTTCAAGCTGGCATTCATGTGATCTTTCTCACATGTTGCCTGGTGCACGAAGCAGAAAATTGGCGCTGAGTGAGTTCCGTCAGTCGCTTGAGCGATCTAGTCGCTCACGACCCCCTTCCTATCGCTGCGACTCCTGGAAATTGACGAAAGAAGATCACTTTCGGCCATTAGCTCTCGACTCCACTAAAGCTCGAATGATTTCAAACATTCGGTTCCGGGCACCTTCTTTGAGTTTGGTCCAAGTTCTTGCACCTTTGCTTTATCCGTCCCCGAATGGGCAGTACGCTCGATGCCCCAAGAATCTCTTTACAAGCGTAGTCTCCTCGCGAACGCTCACGAGAACAGATTGTTCTGATTGCTCGAGTGTTGGGCTGAGCGGCGATATCGTCAAGTAGACAACCACAAACTTATCGGATACTCCTTGAAATGGTGGTTCGCCAAACAGAATGTTGGAGCATTGGTTAAGCCGCGAAAGGCATAAGAACTTCAAGCGCTCCACGGGTAGTCTTAACCGTCACCCGGTGATACCGCAGAAGGTGGAAATACATTGCTTTGTTGATCGAACAAGTCGCAATAAGAGGGATGGGATATTTGAGCGAGGCTCGATTCGGCGCATGTCGGAGACTCCCCGTCGCGGAGCTCGCGTGGTGCTTTGGAACTCGAATGAGACCACCGAGTTCATGGCAACGATTCTGCCACTCGGAGGTTATGGTGGTCTCATTTTGGGGCTTCACTTCGGCTGATAAGATGATCACGCCTCACGTGGTGGCGAAATTTTAAACCAAAGGTGGCATAACATCTTGAACTCCCGGGACATTTGCCACAATGGAGTTCTTTCACGGGCCTCCCCATCCAGTGCTTCAGCTTCGCCGTGCCACGTTAACTCTCGCTGCGTATGCCTCGATTCGCCCGAAGCTGCTTGGGGACTGGGCTCTTGGTAAGGCATGTCACTTCCCATTAGACAAATGGAGTCTAGGAACGCATCGGCCCAACTTGCTTTGCACGCATGAACTCCATTCAAGAATCACTGAAGTCATCAAACCTTGCCATCATGTTTGTGTGCCACTCCGATCCGATCTTGATGGAGACTCCCTTTGCTAACCAGTAGAGCAGCCTCCGGAGTTAACCGCCAATCCGACTTGGGTTCTTCTAAGATTAACCTAAGCGCTTTGCTTCACGGTCGGCGATGAAGTTGTGGGTAGCACCTGTGTCCACCATTGCTCGGGTTGGCCATTAGTCTAATGTTTACGTACATCAACTCATCGCTCCTGCTTTTTTGTTGCGTGTTCTCCCCACTTGACCCAAGCATTCATGCAAAAGCATCGCACCATTCGGGTCCTTGCGACTTTTCATCGTCATTTGCCCGATTCGAACTACTCAATCGAGGGCGGCCGCCGACTTCGTCTTCGCTTAGAGTTTTGATGGAAGCGAGACAAGGCATTGAGTGACTGTTTTTTGCGCCCATACACCTGCGTGTGGTCCTCCACACAAGAAACATTTCGAGGTTTTGAGGTCCTGCGTTTGAGTTCGGCCCTTGTGAAACCCTTCTTCTTTTGGTCACCCCAGGTTCGTTCTGAGGAGGGTGCCTTGGTTGTGATTTCAGTGGATTTCGCTTCTTCTTCCTCGGGTCCTTCAAGAAGCAAAGTCGGTAAGCCTTTCTGCAATTGCTCAGCCAAATCGGTGACATTCCGTCGATGAAGTTCTGTTGAGCCATGGCTTCAGGCCATCAAGAAAGCGAATTGACGACTTAGACATATCTTGAATGTCCAACATTAGAGCGAGAAAATTGCTTCACATAGTCCCGAATGAAGTCGTTTGATGGAGTTGCCTAACTTCCTCCTTGCGGCGAACTCGTGTTCTCGGGCAGGAATTGAGTTCTCAACTCCCGGCTAGTCTCCCACGTGTCCACTCGACACCGACCTTGCGAAGAAATCTCTTCAAGCGGGTTCTCCACCAAAGCTTTGCATCACCGTTGAGATACATTGTCGCATTATCGAAACTTTGGTGTCCTCAGAGTCCGCCTCGTAGCTCGAAAATCTGCTCCATATCAAACAGGAAATTCTCAAGCTTGCATCCCTAGCACCCCATGCCAAGTGTGGGTGGTGCCCTGAAGCTTTGTGTTGGCGCAACGCGGTGTTGCCTCGCGCATTCAACGCCCTTGTGAGCATTGCCACTTTGGAAGTGAGTTCCGTCACCATTTCCTGCAAGTGTTGCACGGAGTCTTCTTTGTGTCATGACGATCGGCCGACTAAGGCTTCAACCTTGTCGATCCTGGATTCGACTTCTTCTTGCGAGCTCTCTACGCCAAGAAGCCTATTTTCTAACCTTGGTAGAGTTCATCAAGCTCGCTTGAGGACATCCATGCGGGACCGCTATGACCCTTTCTATGGGTCTTTCTTCCGGTTGGCGCGCGCAGTTGCGCCTCCGCTCGTAAATGGCGAGCAGCCCGCTCTCGCTCCTGTACTCACGCCCGCCTCATGAGCGGCTCTGCTGGCGTGAGAGCGAGCTGTTGCAGCCCTCTCAGCCGCTGGGGCAACATTCGGCTTGCCCCATCCACGCTCGATTCACTCTTGTTTCGCCATGGCGAGATGCGAAATTCCTTCAGCCGCTTGCTCAAATTGCTTGCACCGCTTCGATACCACAATGTCACGCACTTAGCAAGAATTGCCTAAGTGGTGAGGCACCCTCGCTGGCAAGCCACCGACTTAGCTGAAATTTGCTAAGTCAAGAATCGCCTTGCGGCTTAACTTCCGATCGGACTTAGCTTGGATTGCCTGAAGTCTTGGAGGCGCCTGCGACATCTGCAGCGTCATGAAAGGGTCAGCCGAACTGCAACCTCGTCAAGTGGTCCGTAGGACTCTGAAAAAGAGAAGTTGATTAGTTGTTGGAACAAGCGGCGACAAGTCCCGACGTCTCGCGAAGAGGAAGCTTTACAAGCAATTGAAGCGAGCACTTGGTGTGCAAGAAAGTAGAGAAAGAGAGGAGGAAAACAAGGACTTTAGAGGGGTGAATGAGCGGTGCAAGTCCGCAAACAACTACTCCCCAAGTGTCGAGGCGCGAGGCAAGTTTCCGCCAAGTGACGCGGCAAACTTGTGAAAATGTTCAACGCCCGACAACATACAAAGCCCCATCCAGCCATGTGCCACCCGGTGGTTCAAGGGTGAGATGGTGGCAAAATTTCCATGGCGCGCCTGCAGAAATCAGCCGCATGCACACTGCAAAAACGGATTGCTTTTGATTTACGGGCAGATGCTGGCGGCGATCGTTTCGCCGCTGCGCTACCGCTGTTTTCTGTAGTTTTACAAGGAAAACACACCAAAACATGGCAAAACAGTTGCCAAGGGTATGTACAAGCATGGGCAAGCGATTTAACTAACGTTGAGCGAAGTTTGCGGTGTGCGACGATGCTCGTGACAATATGGGACTCGTTCTCTTCCGGAAGAAACAAGATGGGAGCCCTCGACTATCGTCGACTATCGAGCCCTTAACAAGGTGACGGTGAAGAACAAGTATCCTATCCCGCTTCATTACTGGACTTGTTCGACCAACCGGGCAAGGTAAAGTATTTCTCAAACTCACCTTCTGATTCAGGTACCGCAAAGCGTATTCTTTGAAGGCGATGAGGCAAAGACTACTTGTGTGACCGTGTATTGAGCATTTGAGTTCTTGGTGATGCCTTTCGCTTAACCAATGCTCCGCCACATTCGCAATCTTATGAACCAACTATTTAAGGAGTATTTGGACAAATTTGTGATCGTCGACTTGGATGATATTATCGTCTATAGCCAAACCCTTAAGAAGCATATTGACCACCTTGAATAATTTTCAAAGTTCTCGAGGAGAATTCTTTGTTCATAAAAAAGAGAGAAGTGCTACTTTGCTCGAAAGAGATCTTATTCATGGGGCATCGAATCGATTTACGGTTCCATTCGGATGGATAAATCAAAGGTGCAAGTGGTTATGGGATCTGGCAAACTCAAAGAAGGTGCGAGTGAGATCCTTCCTTGGGTTTGTGAACTACTATCGGACGCTTCTTACTAGGGTATTCGAAGCGAGCAGCTCCATTAACGGAGTTGCTGAAGGAGCAGCCTTGGAGATGGTCTGACAAATGTGAAGCGACATTCCAAGACCTAACGGCTGCCATTTTAGAAGAACCGGTGCTCAAATTGCCAGACTATGGAAAGCCCTTCGAAGTCCATACAGATGCTTCAGACTTCGCTATTGGGGGAGTTCTAATGCAGGAGGGCCACCCAGTGGCCTATGAAAGCCGCAAGCTCAATGAGACCGAGCGGCGATATCCAGTGCACGAGAAGGAGATGACAGCAGTGATCCACTGTTTACGAGTGTGGCGGCACTACCTTCTCGGATCGCGATTTGTGCTGAGGACAAACAACATCGCTTTGAGTTACTTTCAGACTCAAAAGAAACTCTCTCCAAAGCAGGCACGATGGCAGGACTTCCTGGCAGAATTTGACATGGCAATGGAGTACAAGCCCGGAAAAGCAAATGTCATAGCCGAGGCCTTGAGTCGGAAAGTGGAGGCCGTGAATGCTACGCAACTGGAGGGCAGAGGCCAAACAAATCAGTTGCACTCCAACTTCCTTTCTTGGATCAAGGATGGACTGTACAGTGATCCCCAAGCAGTAACCTTGATGCAACTGATCCAAGAAAGCAAGGCACGACGATTTTGGGTTCAGGAGGGACTCGTCTACGCCAAAGGGAATAGAGTTTATGTTCCTCGGGTGGATAATCTGAGGCGTGAGCTTTTGAAGGAGTGTCATGATTCCCTTTGGGCAGGACATCCGGGTATTCACCGAACATTGGCTCTCATGGAGAGGGCCTTCTACTGGCCGAAGATGGGGACGGATGTGGAGGAATATGTTCGAACGTGCCTACCTTGTCAACAAGACAAAGTGGAGCAACGGAAGCCGGTGGGACTTTTAGAGCCATGGCCTGTGCCAGAAAGGCTATGGGAGAGCATTTCTCTGGACTTCATATCTAGCTTGCCGGCAGTAGGGGGACTCGGATCGATTCTCGTGGTGGTCGATCGATTTTCGAAGTATGTAACCTTCATTACTACACCCCTACACTGTTTAGCAGAGGAAGCGGCCAAGCTGATGATGAAGAATGTGGTGAAGTGCTGGGGAGTCCCGCACAATATCATAAGTGATCGAGATGCTCGGTTTCTGGGACGATTCTGGATCGAGCTATTCAAATTGTTGGGGTCTAAGCTCTACTTCTCCACAAGCCTCCACCCCTAGACGGATGGCCAAACCGAGAGAATAAACTCGCTCCTAGAGCAATATCTTCGGCACTACGTGAGTGCCAACCAACGAGATTGGATGAAACTATTGGACATAGCCCAATTCTCCTACAACCTGTAGCGGAGCTCTGCGTCCAACAAAAGCCCCTTTGAGATCATCACAGGTCAACAGCCGTCGACTCCTCACACTTTGGCTATTGGATATACTGGGAGTAGTCTATTCGCATATCACCTTGCAAAAGAATGGCATCGAAATGCAGAGATTGCGCGGGCTTACTTGGAGAAGGCGGCCAAAAAGATGAAGAAGTGGGCAGACTTAGGAAGGCGACCACAAGAATTCAAAGTCGATGATTTGGTGTTGGTGAAGCTCCAACCAGCATCACTCCAGTCCTTTAGGAACAAGGTGCACAAAGGATTGGTGCACAAGTATGATGGCCCTTTCCCAATTATCAGTAGGGTGGGCAACGTCTCCTACAAGTTGCAGCTGCCGATGTGGCTCAAAATTCATAATGTTTTCCATGACAGCAACTTGAAAGCCTACCACTCCGATCCGCAAGATGCTTCCCGAGGCATTTCAACTCGACAATCTCCCACCAGAGCCTCCTACGAGAAGCAAGTTAAGACCATTTTAGCGGATCGCAAGACAAAGCTACCCAATGGAGCTGAGCAGATTGAATACTTGGTGAAGTGGCGGAAGCTTCCCAAAACCGAAGCCAGTTGGGAGCCAGAAGATGCCCTCCGATATGCAGAAGCAACCATCAAAACTTACCAACCAGCGTCGACGAGGGCACCGACAGTTTAAGTGGGGGAGAATGTCACGAACGGCCGTCGCGACACTCACAAAGAACTTCGCTCAACGCACTCGCTCGTCACTTGCCCACGTTTGTACATATCCTTGGCAGCCTGTTTTGCCATACTTTTGGTGTGTTTCCCATGTAAAAATGTAAGAAACAGCAGGTTGCAATGCTGCAGAACAACCACTCGCTACATATGCCCAAAACCCCCCAAAATGGCTCCGTTTTCGCATGTCGTGGGCTGATTTCTGCAGCCCGCAATGCCACGCGAAACGTCAGCCATCTCAGCCCCTTGGAACCACCTGGGTTGCACAGGGCTGGATGGGGCTTCGGTATATTGTCAAGCGTTGAACACTTTCACAAGTTTGCACGTCAACTTGACGGAAACTTGCCTTCGCGCCCGGCACCTAGGGAGTAGTTGTTTGCGGACTTGCAACTGCTCATTCACCCTTCTAAAGTCCTTGTTTTCCTCCTCTCTTTCTCTGTTTTCCTGCACTTCAAATGCTCGTTCAATTGCTTGTAAAGCTTCCCTCTTCGCGAGACGTCAGGACTTGTCCGTCGTTCGTTTCAAAACTAATCAACTTCTCTTTTTACAGGTCCTACAGGACCTGCACGAGGTTGCAGCTCGGCTGACCCTTTGCGAACGCGTATGTCGCAAGGGCGCCTCAAGACTTAGGCAAATCCAATCTAAGTCTGATCGAAGTGGGCGCAAAGGTGATTCTTGACTTAGGCAACTCCAGCTAAGTTTGTGGCTTGCCGCAAGGGTGCCTCACCACTTAGGCAATTCTAGCTAAGTGCGTGACAGCATGAACAAGAGTTGTCATCACTCATCACTGCTCAAGCACCTTCATTGCTATGCTACGACTGGCATTGCAGAACTATGGCAGCATTCCATGCAGCCGAATACCTCTATCAATTTTTTAAAATTATTTTAGAGTGCCTCCCTTTTTTCACCTTATCCTCCAATGCTTCTCTCTCTCCCTTATTTTTTTTCTCAGATTCGCTCACATATCTGTTGCCACAATTGTTGTCACCACCACTTGCTGCTTGGCCACCACTGCTCGTAACTTGGCCATCATCGTCTGCTGCCTAGCGCCTTGGTGCGTGACCACCACTGCTCATAGTTTGGCTACCACCTAATGCCTCACCACTGCAACCCTGCTACCTCTTTGCCACCACCCAACAGTGGTACCTTCGTTGTTGCTGCTCTACCTAGTATCTGATATTTCTACCTCATCTCTTGTAGTTCTCTTCCACCTTTTTCTCCCCTTATATCAATCGTCCTCCACCTTTTCATCCTCCTTTGCCTTTCTTCTACCCCTCCATTCCTCTTCTTCCTTCTCCTTTTGCTCTCCTTCTCCTTCTCTGCTGCTCTCCCTTTTTCTATTTGGTATGTGTCAACTGGTATACCGATGAACCATGTTGATAAGCTGTTAAGTGCTATACCTGTACCAGTTTGGCCAACGGGATACAGGTCTCGGACCAAACCTAAAACCTTGGATAGAATTATCCATTTCATGGTGCAGTATAAGTTCATCCCAGGCTAGAGCAAACTTCCAAAGTTCTCTTAAGAAAAATACTCCTTAATGCATGGACCAAATGTGCACAAGATGAGACTTACTGCAAGAAAATCACAAATCTACTTTCTTTCTCTTTTGCCCAAAGGATATTATTTCACAAGAAGCCTAGTTTTAGCAATTGATGTGAAAAACTTGTCATTTTTCCACTCTATACAATATACTCATATAAGTATCAACCTTCGATGCATAATTAACACCATCAAAATCACTATTTCCAAAATATTTTGCACAAGGTTCACAATTTCAGTTTGTACTAGTGTACCCAGCCTTGCTCAATATGGTACGTACCGAGGCATACTGACGATACACAAGGGCGTACTGAGCGGTATGCCTAAAATAGCTGAAAACACTAATACAATATTTAGCTTTTTTAGCTATTTTATCTAAAATAGCTAAAAGGTCGATGACGGTCGAAATTAACCATTAACACTCGGTGCAGGTCGGTAACGGTTGAAATTTCGACTGTTACCGCCTGATACAGCCCCATAGCATTCGATACGGGGCTATAAATTTGGTACCGCCCGGTAGCGGGCAGTCCGAGTGCCGAGAGAGTCTCGAACCGGTACATACTACCCGTACCAGGTAGTACACATCGAAATTAAAAACCATGATTTTCAATAACATGAAAGTTACTAGTTAGTTCTCCCATATGATGACAATTAACAAAACCTTTAGTAGTATAAACCACTTAAGAGATAAGGATCACAAAGAGACATGGATGTCAAATAGAGAGAAGTAACATCTTGAGTACGTTTTAGAGAAAAAATTGAATTATGTCAAGTGTTTTCCAACTTCAGTGCTATTTAAACTAACAAATTTTTCCAAAGAGATTGTCAACGAGGAATGCTAATAGTGTCAATAGGATTGGCATGACAAACAAAAGCAGTCAGATATTAACATGTATTTAAAGAAAATGGAAAAGAAAGCTTCGAATGTGAAACAACCAAACTTTTGTTACACATACGTGTGCAAGAAAAAGAAACAAGTACCAACAAAATTTTATGGCTATCCTCTACATAATATAAATCAAATGAAGAAGAGGCATGACTCAACTAACCGCATCAACATTTGATTTCTTGGTATGCGCACATGATCAAACCGCAAAACACCATTATCCATTGTGTTGTATGCACCATTTCCAAATTTTGTACCAATATCACCAACAACAATGCCAGGAAGAGGTGAGTGGTCATCCAAACTTCGTAACTGGACTATGAAACCTGGAAGGTCACGGTACTTAGCCTATGATAAGGACAAACCACCAAAAATAATCTTCCAAACATGTCAAAAATACCATTTATCCCATGATCTTTTCCATCTGTAATCAGACGAGCATAGACAACCGCATGAGTAGAGATTTTTCCTAAACCACCAGGCCACCACTGCCAACGACAATGATGTACATTATGATCATTCAAAGATATGGAAGATTCATCTCAATAGCATTATAAACAAATTGGTAAAAGAAAACAATATTCTAATCCAAGTGTGATGATTAAAGCCAAATGATTGTACATATGTTGTTTAAGGTAAAAGGAAACCATCACAAAATCTTAATGGATCTCATCAATAATCATGATGCTACTACTCACTTTGCTTGAAGTAAGTGTAGGGCTATGAATAATGAATTCATCAGTTTTGGGATCAAATGTTGCAGTTGTTTCAAGACCTTGAACATTCGAGCCATGACCAAGTTCAGTCTGTGCATAGCATCCAATTATTTGCATCTTATAAGCCAGTGGTAACCACTTCTTTTGTTGTTCATCAGTTCCTTGTCCTTTTATGGCAGGAACAAACATTCCCTATGGAGAAAATTCAACAGTTATTAGTTGACAAAGGCAATGTAAATAAAAGATAAGCATGCATATGTTTGTCAATGACAACAGGAAAATTTCCTCATATCAAAAGAAGGAAAAGATGAACGAAAAAACAATTACTAATTTCGCATACAGCACAAATTTAATATAAAAGCTATAGAAAATTTGATTTTTAAACATTCATAGTAACTCCCACAGGTACATCCAGCTTAACTAATCTAGCTGTCAAAAATATGCAATTCAACTCCATGAGCTGTATAGGATGCTTAAACAATATGTCAAAGTACTACAGCAAACATGATAAATGGCACAATTGATTATAGATGACCAGTTAACATGTAATGTCAAAAACAGTAGACAATACTGGGAAAAAAAATACTGACAACAGGAGCCATGAAAAAGACAGTAACTGGTACACAACTGTGATGAAAGAAAAAGGACCATTTTTATAGACAGAGTATAGGCAAAGCCTATAAGACAAATTGGCCGGCCAGACCATCACTAGAGTATGATGCTTCCCACATGCTGCCAACCAGGGAAGTGGATATAGGTCGTAAAATCAAAATCAAAATTAAAAACAGAATCAGCTAGTGTCAAAAACTTAATATTAGATGGATTTACCAGGGAAAAACAAGATTATCATTGACAAAGAAATATATTTAAATTTAAAAATCTTTTTAAAATAGAAACAAGAAACCATCAAAAAACTATGCAAAAATATTTATTGTATTTTATAAAATGTGAATGATATCATTAATTTAAACTTTTTTACATTAATAACAAATATCATTCAGAATAATTTCTAATAAAATGAAAAAAAATAACACATTAAACATTATGCTGATAATAATTGCCAATCAAATATCACTAAACTCAGACTAAACATAATCAAGTCAACAGATTAAATCAATTTATAGGCCACAATAAAAAAGCCTACAAGTTGCAGAATATTTTATTTCCAACTGATGCCATACTTTGAAAAATATTGAATTTCCATCTGCTGGTCCAGAACTGGATCAAAATCAGCTGATTCTAAAAACAGTTAGTGTGGATGATCCAACAATTAAAGTGGTCAAACTTAGTTAATATATTTTGGTCTTCTTTTGTAATACCCCACTTAATCCTATATCAGACACGGATGATAGATTGTTTGGGTATACCTGGTTTCTTGAGCATAAAAGTAGCAACTTGTGTATTGAGCCATGTGATTTAACCTCTATGGCATCCAAAATACCGGGTTAAGGTCTGTCCAGCAACTTCAGACAATTATCATGAACCTTTTGTTGAAAGCATGCCAGGACATGTAACAAACATGGCATCTGTTAATGTGCAAACTTGGGGTCCACATGCTCAACACAACATGCCAATCCAAAGAACATTTAGGAACTCAAACCATCTAGTTATTGCTGAGAACTTCCATAGAAAATCAGGCCAAATCCATGACCCTCAATTTCCAAGGATAAATTGAACTTGGAGTCATTCATTACCGAATCTAAATCACCTGTTTCTCAAAGTCAAACTTGATTAGCTTCAATCACTTCCAATCAATTACCAATTACTTCCAAAAGAAAAGTTGGCCATCAGACTAATTAATTAAACTTACTGTGACAAGCTTCAATGAGTTTCATCCAAGTTTTAGCTGGTTCAGAATTTCAGATTAATTTTGACTGGTTTTGATTTGGTTCCAAACTTCCAATTATCTTAAAGGCTTACAGGCCAAGTTCAGACTTGAAAACTACATATCTGGCCTTGTGTTGAACAAGATCATATCAATCCTCCATAGTCAGATCTTGATCATTTTACAAAGATCCCAAACCAATTTAAATTATTAAAAAAATGATCTTAGGATCCAGTACAACCAATCTGAATCCCAGATTTTCTAGTTGACATCAAACTCCAAAGCCCATCTCGATCCAAAGAGGCCAAGCATAGATTTTTCAAATTAGATTGTATGTTGAGAAATTCATCTCCATGAAAATACACATGGTAAGACAGGACCCAGCAACAGATTGGAGCAAGATTCACATATCCCTCATAGAACATGGGTGAATTTTGGAATTCCTTCTGATGGGGAGGGATAGGAAGAGTAACTGCAAATACATCTTCAAGCAAAAGTGAGTATGAAATCATTGCCAAGGAAAATAACACAGAACCTTGAGAATTCCAGTAAAACCTACATCCGCTATACCATTAGATTCATGGATTTGGGAGATAGAACATATGTCAATTCCTAAGGCAGCAGAATTATTTTCATTTCATCTCGTTTAAGATATAGAATCTCAGAAAATAATGAGCCTTTTTTTCAATCCCTAAGAAGTTAAATTTGCTACATTAGGAATCAAATAATGAAAACCCTTGTTGTTTTGTTCACAATTAAAGATATTAGAAAGTTGACTCATGATGTATATCATATATTGAGAAACAAATTAAAGAGGCTACCAAAGTACAATATAATGAACACTGATTTGTAACAAGTAGTAACACATGAGACCATTTTAAATGGCCAATAACAATATCAGCAAGAATAACATGTAATACAGGTCATGTACCCATTCTAGATGATTCTGGTACTATTCCAGAAGAACATTTAGCAGGCAAAGAGATTCTCACCCAGTGGAGATCCACATAACCAGGTTCATCCACAAAGATTCGTAACATAGAGGCTTCTTCTTCTGCACAACAGAAAATAAAATGATTACCGCACAAATAAAATGGTAAATATGTGGAAAATAATGCAAACCAAAAATTGAGTGGCTAATGTTAGCAAGTCAAAAGCTCCAATTTTCTTGGGCAAATGTTAGTGAGAACCACTGTTTTCTGTTTGCCTCTTTCACTTTCTCCACCAAAAGTTTCTCCTCATCTTGTCAATATCAGTTGCAATAGCACAGAGGAAGACAAAGAATACTGAATTAACCAAAGCCAAATATTCACATAACAGTTTGATCATCAGAACCAGCTATGACTAAGTATGGTCACGTCAATTGGCATGGGTCGGTAAGAGAAAGTATCAGTTGCTCTATGGTAACCAAAGCCAAAGAAGCTAACATAGCTAGGCCAAATCTTGGCAAGTGTTGATCTGCATGGGAAGTTAGACACTCACCATTGGCCACTAGACCCTGGCTTAGTGTCTGTTATACTGTCTTTACCATTAATTACCTTCATTTATCTTTACCATTAATTACCCTTCTTTCTCCATTATCTATATGATTAGAAATTTGCCTTGGTCCCAGCACTGTTGTTAATCGCTTACCTCTTTTTCCTTCTGTCACTGTCCTTTCGTCTATGGGAGTCCTTTCCTTTTATCTCTTATATTTATTCCCTTCCTACCTGCTCCCTCCACCCCCTTTATTTATTCAACCATCGAAATGCTACCTTTTAAACTTCCACTGCTTTCTATCCTCCACTCTTCCCGTCTCTGAAGAAACACCCATCGACTTGTAGCCATTTAATTATCATTTCTTATTATTTATTATCCACTCACCAGAAGTCTTTTTATGCCATATCCTTACCTCCCTCATCTTCACTGGAGTCTCTTTTCATCAATCTACATGATTTTTTAAGAAACCCTATCCTATCTGTGTGGTACTATGCCACTCAACTACTTTCTTGCCAGGTTTTCAGACAAGGGGCTGGGGATCTTTTAAAAAAGAAAGGTTGAAATTATTCCTAGGACTGAGGTGATGACCAAAAATTTTAGGCCAAGAAAGCACTCATTCAAAAATAATGCTATCCACAAAAACATTTACAAGCATTTTAGCTGTTAGGTCAGAGACATAGTTATGCTTGTCATATATTAATATTATAAAATAGAGGTTGAAGAGCTTTAGACAAACAAACTTCGAAAGCAATGAAAAATACCTGTAAGGCGTAGCTCATTAATGCGCCTCCACGCATGAGCAGCTTTTCTTAGCGTGTTCTTGAACAATTCCTTCCGCCCAAGCATCATTCTATTATCTTTTTTAAATACCTAAAAAACAACATGAAACTTCTCAGGATTGATTTATAATAATGCTTAAACATTCTAGAAAATATGCATGCACATAAAAGTGCAAAAAGATTTGAAAAGCGATTAACAAAGCTTTCTAAGACCAAAACCAATGTGAGTCAAAATAAATTATTTCAGATAATAGATCATCTGCCCACCTAGGCAACTGTCAGATTGTAATGACAATATAAACATCCAATTATACATAAGTGCTACTTCAGGCAAATGGGCATCAGATAGATGTTTACATTTTAAGCGTAAAAATAAATGGACCATTTAAATAGGCACTCAATGCCATAAATTTATTGAACTATAATGATCTAATTAATGGGCTTCAATACTCGTCAAACAATATCAATGCCCATTAATGGTACTTGGATCCTAGTGAAGATACTAATTTTTCCCTGAATTTTACAACCATATCAACGATTAGCATTGCATCCATTATGTTGGTATATTTAATTATTTCCGCTATGATGCTCTTATAGTTGCAGAGGCCACACTTGCTAGTTTGCAGAACCACACTAGGATTTAAAACAAGCTATGCGAAGTGATGTAAAGAACAAACGTCGCATAGTTTCTCCGCAATTCTTCTCGAGGAACAAACTTGATGAATTCAAGATCAGATCGAGATAATTTGGGGTAAAAAATTGCAGGATGTCATGTCCTAAGGACGAACCTAACAAATTACTCAATTTTTTTGCCGACAGTTTGCCACAGAAAAATAAATAAGGAAATAAATTAGGCAAATATATCAAGAGAAGAACGGGCGAGGAAAAGGGAGGGATGGAGAAGGAGAGCAGACCGGATCGCTGGCGACGAGTCGGGCCATGCGGTCGGCGACATCGACGGCGTGCTTGGAGCCGGCCCAGGCGACCTTCATCGCCTCCACGTCGAACTGGGCTCTGATGCGCTCGTGCGCCAGGTGATCCACCGCCGCCCCTTCCATCTTCTTCCGCTCGCTCGACGATCTCTCCTCCCTCCTCTTTCTTCTCCGCCCCAAGCCAAAGCTACTCTCCACCACCCCGCTCGGTCAAACATTATATGCACACACGGAAACCTATCAGGGATCAACCACCGATGAATCTCTCAACAAAATAATAACCCAGATCTTGTACCTTCCATGTGAATGGGAAAGAGAGTCAGGCCCACGTGGGTCCCTTTGTTGTGTTCTGTATTTGGATCTTTACACATCGTTTCGTCCGCCTTTAAATCCCTCTTCAACGTGGCTTTGGGCACGCGACAGCCACGTCAATTTCGACCGACCAACGAGGTCAGTCGTAGCCCGCCAAAACTACCACGTGCTTCATCTGCAAGCAGATCAGATCACGTTTTTGTTTTTTACTAAATCAATATAATTATCTAACGCCCAAACTCAATAGGAACTTAAACCACTTGAACCGACAATTATGTCACCGTAGTGGATAATTCCGCCACGTAACTGTCCTTAGGTGGCAATTCTGCCACCTCAGCCACTGTATTAGTAGGAAGTGTCATCAAGCAGTTGTGCCTCCCCAACAACATCCCACTTACATAGTGTAATAGTGCCACCTAAGTAGATTGTTGCATCTTGATAACTGTCCCAACTAACCTAACCATCGAGAGTTATTGGATATCAATAATTTCTCTTATTTTTTTATATTATATTTTCAATCAATAATTTTGAACATTAAATGGATCGAGTCAAACTTTCTCACAAACAAGATTAGAAAGTGATAGATATCAAATCGGCATCCCAATCTATCTAAATCGGCATAGAAAATATTTATAGAAACGAATCTTGACTAGTCTCACCTAAGACAATATTAAACATCTTTTAATCATTACAAAATTTCGCTGAGGAATAGCTTATATTTTACTACCCCAGTTTTTAAGGTTGAGTTGTTGTAACAATAGACTTTGCTTTTGTAGCATATTATTATTGGTCGAATCAAAGTCTGTGGCAATGGTTGGTTCTAAGAAATGGAATTTACAACTACCATTCTATGTTGTCATTGTTATGTGTTTCTCCCATTCTCTAGAGACTATTTTCTCATGTTATGTTCCTTCGAATGATATCCTAAGAAGTTGTTGCGAATTTGCCTTTCTCATGTCACAATGTTTATTGTATATTCATATCATCACAGATAAAGAAAGTTAATTGCTGGGAAAAGATTGAGATCATTTTAGGAATTTGAGTATTAATTTAGGACAGAAATATTTCTAGCGTTCATTAATAGCATAAACTTATTTGAGGCGCTGATGGATAAAGCAAATTATTTATTTACATGTTATGAAAGTTTAATCACTTATAAAAAAACAAAAATATTTATATGCTTGAGTGCTAAATTTACGGGTTTGAAATGCAATGCATCCTCCAAAAGCTGTCCCTTAAATAGTGTATATATTTTATCTGCAGATTCACGCAAATCTACAGTACCGCTATTACATCCTAAGCAACTGCGGAAGTAATTTTGATGTCGGAGCTATTCCCGTAGGTCGAATCTTCAGCGATCTCAAGGATGGATCCCTACGAGATGTCCTGCGTTGCCAGCACACAAACACATATGTCACTGTGCTCGTGGCGGCTTGGGGATGGAGACCGTGCACGCAGAACGAAGAAGCACAGAGAAGACGAACCAGGAAACCAAAGTACAGAAGCAAGTCCACCACTAAACGGCCGGTTAAAGCAGTCGGACGACAAACATGTAGAGATGAAGCAGCAGATAGTAACTGGAAGACAACTAACGTCGCACTCGTGGTGCACGAGTGAGTTCACATGGAATCCGGAGGAGCGTAGTAGTAGGAGTTGAGGGTGAGCTCCAGAGAGTCGCAAGTTGCGGCGTTACCGCTGTTGAGGTTGTAGAGCTGGTGCTGCTCCTCTCCCAGCCGCCCTTCGCTGTAATGGTAGAAGCTCGGCACGTACTGGGTCTTGCTGTGGTCGTCGCCGCAGTCTTTGGTGTTCGAGTGAGGCAGAGCGCGGCAGCAGTGTTCAGCTTCGTGTTCTTCTTTCACTGTGTTGATGGGAAACAGTTGAAGGGTTTCGATCTCTCGAGACATGGTATTTGCCACCCGATCCGAGAGGCAGTGGTGCTTCCATGGCGTGGTTCCCACGCTGCTCATGCTTCCAGACATGCAAAACTCCTGCTCGCGCAAGAAAGAAAACGTCAGGAACAAGAGAGAGAGACAAAACAGGTGAATGAAACCTGTCTAAGAACCGTGGTATTGTGTTGATTAGGGTTTAAAGCCAAGCAGACGTTTCTGCCGTGTGATATGCCATCGGATAAGACGAAATGCAACTGAGGAAAACGTCGACAATCGGACCGAGTTATATGCACCTATTCTCTTTAAAAATCTAATGTTATCTATGGCATATGACAGATTATGAATACGGAAGGCATAGATACTGTCATGCGTGGCTTACTCTGAAGCTTGTTTCGGCGGACGCAGCAGCAGCATCATAAGCATCGTTCCCGCTCAGTCCAACAGCATACGACCCAGATGAACGACTAGTGGTAGGAATCCCTGCATGAATGCAACACCAAAGACGCATCGGAAATCAAGAAAGCCCGAACGTGAACGAAAAGAATGTTCTTTTGTTTACGGTACCAGGAGAGACGACAGCGGAACTCTTGCTGCTGCTGCTGCTGGTTGCGGTGATGTCCACGGTGAGCCTCTTCTTCTGTCTCTCCCGGGCCTTGTGGTTCTGGAACCAGTAAAAGACGTTCTTCCCTTCGATCTTGCCGTACTGCCGGAGCCTGGCTGAGATCCTCTGGATCTGCTCCGCGTTCGGGGACCGTAGGCCATTGTTGTAGTAGAGGTCCCTCAGTATCCTGATCTGATCGCTCGTAGGGATCCACCTCGTACTGGACTGCCGGCAGAGAAAGCTGGCTTTGCTCCCTCCACCCCCACTCGAACAGCTGCCGATGTTGCCATCCTCCAGCGGCAACTGCTGCTGCTGCTGCTGCTGTTGATAATGTTGTGGTTCCATGAACACTGATCACTAGGAGACCGAAGAAGCTGGACGGATGCCGATGAAGTGAAAGTGAAGACCGTGGGGAGTATTTGTAAGGGAGGAGAGCTGGGAGATTGAGAGTGTCAGATGGATATCTTTTAGAGAGGGACTGAGGCTGACAGATGGGAACTTGAACAGGGAACGGTACAAAGAGGGTGTAGAAAGCTAGGGGTCCAGGCGCTATTGCGAGGTTGAAAAGGCAGGCAAACATAATGATTGCAGCTGATGGATGCAGCGATAGGAAGACAGACAGATTGCTGAAACCCTACTATTTTATTACGATGATGAAGCCCTGCGGGGGAAGGGAGAATGAAAGAAGATTAAGCTTTAGAGCGAATGAGTGGGGGAAGGAAAGAACACCATTCACGATGATTAGATATATATATATATATATAGGTGGCTGTATCAGTTCGTAGCCACTGTGATCTGTTGCATTGCAATCCCCAATGTCTCTCGGGAACATATCATTATCATTGGACCATTGACTGGTGTTGCTTTGTTCCATCCGGTTTGCTGGCAATTCATGCTTCGTATTAAACGAGATATCATATTTATGAGAATGTACTGCTCGCGTTTACAAGAATGAATTGTTGGTGCAGCACGGACTCTGTCACGAAGGTGACGTGGAGTGCTCACCGACGATGATTTCAACAACATATGATGTAACAAATAAATTAAAACAATTGGTTTATCCAAAATGATTAATTATGACGGTATAAACAATGTTTAGGTGACGATAAAACTCTAAAAATAGCATGCATGGGACTTCGAAACTCGTGAAAATATATTATTTCTTTCCGTTGTCGTATGCCGAAATCGAGCACGATATGCGGAGGATTTCGGAATTAGTAGGAGAGGATTAAAACAACAAAAAGAAAGCAACTTTAGAGGAGATTTGGATCACATTTTTTTGCTTTGGGAAACGTGCAATCCCCCGTGTTGACATACGCCCCACTGTTCTTACGTCTCTCTCTCTCTCTAACTCGTCACGGTACTGCCGACTACTTGTCTCGTGTCATTAATGGGTCGAAAGACCTTTATTTAGATGCATACAGGAAGAAAAAAAAGCTTCCTTTTTTTTTTTTTTTTTTTTTGCTAAGATGTTAGCGATTTTAGTGTTTGTCAGGTGTTCGCTCGATCAGAATGATCTATTGATTGGATATAGAAAATTATAGCAAATGATAGCTAAATTCTGGTTCGAATGAAATTAGTTTAGCTGAGCAAAACAAAGTCGAGCTTAATTTTCTTATTCTCACAGTCATTTTCATTTTGGATCAAAGATTTCAGAGAAGGCTCCTAATCCAAAAGATAGAGAGAGTCAAAGAGGGGAAGTTTGTTTAGGGTTTCAAATCCTTTGGGAGTTTCAACAGAGGCAAACAGCCCTTCAATCAATGGAGTTTTTGTTGGCAAACAATATGATGTTTGTACTAAATATTTTGATTCAATCTCTTGTTTTTTTTGTGTTCTAATCAAGACAGGTGTGATGTCTAAAGTTCACATCTTCGATAAGTGTTTAAGCTTTTAATATAGCTATAAATCACTTTAATTATGCTCCAATCACTCTATATCGAATCTTTTTCTCCATTAAACTTCTCCTTTCGCACTAATCTCTTTGAAAATATGATATAATATATCATCTGCTAATTTAAGTTTTTAGATAGATAGTATCAATAACATCCCGATTAGTCCTAAGTAAATAGGATTAAGATTAATTTATAAAAACATAATGAATATATCATTATTAACTTTAATTTAAATATCTTCAGGTTAAACATACTAATCCATTAGGATCGAATTAATATTCCTGTGTTGTTCTTATAATTATCATATTTAAGTTTGAGGATCTAAAAGATTTCATAATGCAGATAATGGCTTAATTGTCCATGAATATTTTTATTTAAAATCAACATACAATTATATGACCTTAATAAAAGTTTGAGCAACTCCAACAAAAAAACCCATGCAACTTAATAATTCAACAACCATGTTGATCAAGCTGAAGATAAGAAGCAAAGTCATTGGTAATATTGTCTTTTTCATCTGGTATTCACTGCTTTTGGGAAGAAAGCATGACAGCCAACTTAATCTAATTTGATTTCCTGAATCCTAAAGCATGTAAACATCTGAGAATGCCACCAAAACAGTGTCGAACAAAGAATATTTTTTGTGCTAGCATTTAATACATTTAGCAGTGACGCGAAAAGTCCCCATTTTTCTGTCCTCTTCTACAGTCCAAATGTACTGCACCACAAAAAAAGAAAGCAATCACTGTTCATGAACAAAAAACATGGAGATCTCGAGATCCCCTTCACATGACGCCCTAAAAGTCCTCCTCCTGTCGTAGCTGCTGCGGCTCTCTCATTCTCCTTTTACACCAGAAAGAACATGCGTGATGACCAAACCCAAAAGAAACAAAAGGAGAACCTCTCTCTCTCTCTCTCTCTCTCTCTCTCTCTCTCTCTCTCTCTATATATATATATATATATATATATATATATATATATATATATATATATATATATAGAGCCTCCCAAGTTTCACTCTTCAGATTGTGCTATATTTGTCTACGCTTCCGGCCACCGTCATGAGATCTCCCTCTCCCTATCATGCAGACGCAACGCGGCTCCTGTTTTCCTCTTGTACTGGCATGGATAGGGAGGGGTGGCTACTGCATGGAGCAGCAGCTCTAGGTTTTGGTACGCGGGCAATCTTTTTCTTCGCGTAATCATCGATTGGTGTTGTTGTCACAGCAGATCCTGAAAGATTTCTCTAAGATATCACGAAAGATATGTCTTCTGCCGCTTACGGCCACCTCTCTCTCTCTCTCTCTCTAAGTGTCACAGCGCTGCCCTCCAGTTTTGACTGCACTGCGCGCTAAGCAGTACTCTACTTCAGTTGCAACAGAGAGAAAAAACCCTACCTCCTCTTCTTCTGTCGTGCAAATTCATCATGCTTAGATCTCCACAAGGTTTAGCTTGCGTTGTGTTGTTTCTTGCAGCATCTGTAGTTATATTGGAGACAGAAACAGGATGGACCACCGGATCTCTCAGCTTATATCTGTCGTCTGACTCATTCCCTGTTGAGTCGGTCGCTTATGCGAGACATCATCATCATTGCTTTTAGACCTAAAAGAGAATGTCTTCGGCAGGCAGTCCTTCTCATGCCACGATCATAGTTCATCCTTGTCCTGGATAGACGAGACGTAGTACCTCCGGCAACATTAGAACTAATCCCAAGTCTAATTAATCTCAAAGGCTATCATCACTGAATCCGACTGAGACCGCTGGGCTAAATTGTTCTTTAATGGACTAAAAAATTAATAGAAGCATAGAGACAACTTGCCAATATAAGATCTTATTTTGGTAATAGAATCCAACATTAAATGTGAAAGATATCTGTTGGCAACGCCATTTCCATATATCTTGAAGGACTTCTATCAACTAAACTCCTTTTACCGTGGCGTCGTTTGCTCACAGAAATCTTGCTTGTACTTACAGAAGACTCGGATGGAATGCAGAGGCGAGCGAGGGGGTTTTTTTGGGGTCTATAATGCGAGCGATGTGTGGCGAATCTGTGCGTGTTTGTGTATGCATATATAACAACTGGTTTTATGTGATCTGTTGTTTGGAATGAATTGAATGGTGTCACCGACCCTCGTACTGTTCTTCCAGCAGAGAAAACTGGTCTGATCATGCTCACAGCTGCCATCGTTGCTATCTCCTTGCCGCTGCCATCGCTAGAATTCCACGAATACGAGTAGGCCAAAAAGAGTAAAGAAGGTGGTGAAGTATTTGTCTGTGTGAGAGAGAGAGAGAGAGAGAGAGAGAGAGAGGTGTGGCAGTTTGGGTGTCAGATGGATATCTTTTAGAGAGACACAGTAGGTCGACAGATGGGAGCTCAAAATGGGAAGAGAAACAAAGGAGAGGGTGTAGAAAGCCAGGCTGCAGTTGCGGGCGCCATTGCTTGGTGGAGAAGGCAGACGACACACATGCACGGTGAATGAATGCTTGCTCACTTGCGGCTGATGGATGCAGGGAGAGAAATATGAGAGAGACGATATGAAAACCCTAATATTTTAGCATGATGAGATGTAGATGGAAGAAGAGACACAGGCTGCAATCTCCATGTTTCCTCGAGAAAGGCCATGCAAGATGGTAGGTGGCAAATCGGTCAGTGTGGTGTCCGTTGCACCACTGAGATCTCCGTCGCCTCGGGAACGCATCACCATTATCATTGGGTCATTGACTGGTGGCTCCAGATGGTGATGATATGATGCTCCTTTCTGTCTTCAATCAAACTCCATACCTTCTAATCTCTTCCAACAAATGTGTGCTCCAAATCATAACTTTCTCATTTTATGATCAACGTGATAAAATGTTTATGGAAATCATATGATCAATGAATACCTTTTGGATTAAATTAATGAAATCAATATTTAGTATAATACTTTATGATCCAATGTTGAACGATTAAGAAACAACACACATAATCTATTCTACTGGTTTAATAAATCTATTTCATGTAATATCAATGCTGCAATAATAATAATTATGATACCATAAACACATTGGTTAGATGTTGGATGATGATCCATCCACGAAGATAACTTCATGGTTACTCCAATCTGAATGACGGATTAGTAGCTAAACCTACCTAAAAATATCACCTATTTAATGAACATGATGAAAGCTTCCTTCTGAAGGGACCGAGTCAACATTGCGATACCACTCTCGAAGAAAGCATCTTTAGAGATGTTCTCGGTGACTAACATAACGCACAATTGATAAAGCTCATGTTTAAGTTTGTATAGGAACAATATAAGGAGGTAACTAATGCTGGATCTCAAAAGGATCAATGTTAATATATGAAAAAAAAATAATATAAGCCTTAATATACATCGAATACCTTGAAATGAATGATCATAAGTCCTAGCATTGCAAGATCTCTTGAATGGCAATAAAGCGTCCTTTCTCGATTGAAAGTTGAGCAGCAACGCCGATTGCAACGGATAACAGACCATCCGTCAAGCTGACGGCAGGGGCATCGATGCTTTCACCTTTGATCACAGATAAAAAATGCAGGTGTTCCAGGTAGCTTGATCCGTGATGCAGTCCATCATACCTAGAGTGGTTAAAAATTACACAAAGTAAAGAACAAAAAGAAAGTATGAAAAGTTTGGATTCTCCAAAAGTAATCAGAAACCAATAAAGTGTCATAAGTTCAGTTGAGTGAAACATAAGACGGAACTTGCAGCAAAGAACATGGGATGATGATCTATCAATGCCAAGTTGGTTGACTTGATTTTTACAAAGACTGAAAAAATGTGAACTTAAGGCAAGCAGCAAGATATGATCAAAATTATAATCCATGTTCCAATGCAAGAACAGAGTCCTAATTTGTTTATGTTGTGTAACAATATCTTCTCCAGAAAAATTTCTGGAATTTCTTATCTGCTCAGTGACAGTAACCTTGAAGTATCATGAAACATTCATCCTATCGAACTAGAAAACTTTGAAAGTGATCCTTAATTTGATATTCTTCGGTCTTTGGACTACTGGAACATTGAAAGTTCACCTTATGTATAAGAACAAAATACAACATAGACCCACCAATTCTGAGATTAAATTACAGATGTTCCCTGCTCCCTAAGTTAAAATTCTCATTTGGATTCATAATTTTGAACAATAACCATCGCCCATCGTGATCTGAGATTCTGAGTAACAACTATTCCAATAACTTCTATGAATTGCACCGACCAATACTAAGCTTACTTCTATTTAAGGCAGAACAGAACCTAGAAAGCCCCTTTAAGTTTCAGCGCATGACAAACCTTAGGAAACCCATTTTGGTACGATGTAGAAGTCTAAGTACAACCTCCTAACTCCAAATTTATTCAGCATGGCATGCTGACATGACCCAAAATGAATAAGATTAACTATAAGTAATGAGGCCACTGGGTCCTATACCTCAGACTATCCCTTATATACCAATGATACAACTAGTATGTCACATGGCACGACACCACTTGCATGACATCATTCTCTCAGTTTGAATATCACAAACAATTTAAAGGATTACATTACTGTACGAAAAAGTTATGTAGGAGGTAGGCGACGTGTTTGTCTCTAAGTTGAACACAAATGGACTAAAAAATTTTGTAAGATGTAAATGACCTCAGTGATTTCAAAAGGCGCTCAGGTTCTCGCCTAGATGCTCGGGCAAGGCGAGGCCTGAGAGCCTCGTTTAATGTCCAGGCGACGCGCTTGAAAGAGACGCCGCCTGGGCACTCACCCGAGCCCAGGCGTCGTGCGCTTCAAGCGAGCACTCGGTTTAAACCGAGCGACTGAACCAACTTTTTTGGTTTGGTTCGATGGCATTTGTGTTAGTTGGTTCGATAACGCACCAACTAACGCACCAATATCAACCTCTCCTGACCATAACCCTACTCGCGATTCTGCCGCTGACATTTCCTCTCTACTGTCGTTGCCTCTCTTTGCTGTCGCTACTGCTGCCACTACCGTTGTCGTTGCTCTCCACTGTCGCTATCGCTGCTCTTTGTTGCCACTGTCGTTGCTCTTCGTTGCCATTATCGCTGCTCTCCACTGCCACTGTCGCTACCGCTACTGTTGTCGCTGCTCTCTACTGTCGTTGTCGTTGCTCTCCGCTACCACTGCTGCTGCCTCTCTCCGCTGCCGCCGCTCTTCATTACCGCCCGCTGCTGCTACGCTACTCTTAAACAGCAACTTCCTGTACGCGACTTAGTTCTCGGCGTGACTCAACTTCTCACCTCGGTCTCCTTCTCACACTCTACTCTTCTCAACTGCTGTTGATAGTAGAGAATATTTTTAAAAATTAAAATATTTTTTTAATATTTTAATATTTTAGAGCGTCTCGCTTCCCTTGGTGAGCACATGAGTGAGCGCCTAGCACCTCGGGCGTTTTGGGACCTTGGTGCCCAGCACTTTTTAAATCACATATAACCTATTGATCAGTTCTTGAATTCTAGCAAAAACTTACCCATAAACAATAGAAACTTACATTCCATGATGTATAGAAAAACCAAAGTATTGTATCATGACAAAGAAATATGGTGGTAATTTCGATGTAGAGACAGAATAAGAAGAATTTCTCCTGGATGCATTAAGACTGGGGATGCAATGGGAAAGAGACTTAATTGTTATCAAAATATTCTGTTTAGAAGAATCTAGTAGGTATGAAATCATTCTCACATGTACAAAATCCTGGTAGATAAGGCTGGAATCTATGCCTATTGCCTCCTATGATGAATATTGCTGCAAATTCTAACCTCCCGAGCAACAAGCTGCACGTAACACAGACCTTATCTCATATAAAGGCCAAATCAAGCCAAAATCAGTAGTAAGGCACACAGGCCTAAAGTCCGGACCTCACTGAATTAATTCCAAGTCTTCACAATCATAAACCTCTCTTGATATATTTCACTCTTTTGTACACCAAACCCACCATCAACAAGCCCTCAAATCTAACCACCCACTGGTCTTCTTTGCTCAATGAATCCAACAAAACTTCCTTCTAGTTCTCCAAAAAAATACTTCTTTGAATCCATATGTTAACTCAGAAAAAAGATAGAAAAGTTAGACTTTTGTTTATGCTCTAAAAGTTCAAAAAGTAAAATATAAGATGGGCAACTAAAATAGTTCTAGAGCTAAAACAAATAATGAAAAAAATTAAAAAATTGAACCCCTTTTTTTATTTGAACAGAGGACTGTGAAAGTATAATGTTTGTACCAGGCAGTGAAAACACATCGACTCAGGACTAAGATGCAGACATCCTAGTTTAAAGTTGTTAAAAGGGGCATTGTCCTTGTCCTTTTTAACTGATGATTCCAACTGAAAAAAGATTGGTTAACAGGGTATAACCAACTCTACCAGGCAGTATAGACTGATCCAACCATCAACTGGAACACAGACCATCAGTACTGGCCACTTGGCCAGCATGTAGGAACCACCCCAATCAGGCTTTTCATAACTCTGTTTTCTCAAATAGATCAGAGCATTGCAATTATTTCATCAACAGATGGCCAAACCAGATCAAAGAGCTTTTGATTATGGGTTTGAGGGCTTAGGGAATTGGGTGCTACTTCAGATTTAAGCAATTAAGCTTCCATGAAAACATACAAGAAGTTGTGACAGGGAAAACAATGGAGAGACCGAGAGAGAAGATGAAAATGAAGAGGAAGAAGCAAGAAGCACAACTATGTTATGTGAACCTTCCCAATAGTTCTGTTTTCCTTTTAGCTCGACCTATATTGGATGATGTATGTGTTGGTATATCAATAGTACTGTACTGGTCCGATCGAGGACCAGTAGAAGTACCAACACTGAAATTCAAAATCCTGGCATCAAACATTATTATACAAAACTAAACCATTTTTGACCAGTTCTTTTACAAATCAATTTAAACTGATCCATACCTATGGCATCATCTTTACGCAATTTATTTTATTTTTTCCTGATCTCGAGTTCTACAAGTAATGCCAACCAATAAGCGGAAGACAGAACAAGAACATAATCCCTCTATACAATTTTTTTCTTTTTTCTAGCAGTAGACAATTGATACTACCCTTCATACTGATGACACCAAGATGTTGTCAGTTTGACCACAATTACACTGGATTACAACACTAAAAGGGCAACGATTGATAAAAAAGACTAGTAGAGATAGTTAACCAACAAGAGGAAAACTCACCGAATGCCAATAGCCATCCCAAAGAAGGACACAAAGGGGCAAAAGAAATGACATGAGTATTTTCAAAAATTTAAAAAGACCTTAACAAGCAAACTCAATTCATTAACTTGAAGGAATAAAACCTTCTATAAAGCAAGCTGGTTTTATTGCACTAGAAGTTGAGTACGGAGACTAGGAACTACTCATCATATCAATCAAATAAAGATTTCCACTTTGAATTGAATAACAAAGTGCGCTTTTCTCAACACAAATTGAGAACCACAATACTTCCTGAAGAAAGTTAAGATAATTGATTCCGCAGGAGGAAAGTTTTTCATCTAGTTTAAGGGGGCTTTTAATCTCAATGTATATGATGACTTTGACAACTTGTAAACGTTTTATATAGATTTTTGAGTTTTCAACTAGCATATTATTTGTAAGCATATGGTTACATACAAGATAAAATTACATGACACAAAAAGGAGAGTTAAATTTAAATAGTTGATTGTGCATACTTGATTCGTGCATCCTCGGCTTTTTCTATCTTCACTCCAGTTCTTCCTTCAGCTCTAAGGCCAACATGTACAATGCTCTCAGGAACAAAGGCCTCACCCTGTTAACAAGTTCTGAGTTGTCAAAACTCAAAAGTAATATTAGATAATATAACAATGAACTCATGTTCTTATTTCTTATTTTTGAGGAAACAATAAACTCATATTATTATACACAATTAATTTGTAAAACAGACAGCAGATTATCATCAATTTAACCATTCATTATAGAAACAGATTAGAAGTCGAGATGAGAATGTAGTAAAGAAGACATAAGAAAGTTTTTCAACAATATCTCAAAGAACTTGAGAAAAATACCTTCCCAATGTCACCTACAACAGATATTTCTTGCTCATTCTTGCTGCCTTCAGCAAACATGCACAAGTCAAGCATGCCTCGAGTACCATTATCAAATTCTACTATCACGAATGCATTATCAATGATGTCTGGCACCTATATCCAGCATTTAAGTATGAGAACCAATGGTATTCTAAACTCAACACACATCATTACCAACAAAAATAGAATCTGGTAGTACAACAAAAAAAAGCAAATCATAGGAATATTTAATAAATAACTCAATGTAATGACTTGAAATGATTCATCATCCATTGCATGCACTTTCTAAATCTAAATTTCTTTTATAGATTTTGATGAATTTGTTAATGGGTTGTATTAACACAGGTAGTTTGGTTCACAGCACTAGTAATGGAGATAAAAAAATGATTGAATTGTCATCATATAAAAAACCCAAGAGACCTTTTGGATTCACAATGCCAATTCGAACAAGGAGAACTATGTACTTAAAGATAGTATGAGTTTAATGTACTTATCTATTGATATTTAAAATATAACTTTGCAGTTGATTGTTGGAGTTTAATTGCAATTCAGCGACAAACTTACATGTTACGATGGTTCGTTATAATTTTAAGTTTAGCTCGCAATGCTACAGGTTGTGAACGAAATTGGATTGTGATTGAATATACAAGCACATTTAGAACTTGCAACTAATCTAGTAGATTCCTATACCAAACATGATAGTCTAATGTCATCCATAAATAGTAAGTAGATCTTAAACTCCCACAATAATTGTACAAAGAAGAAAACCATGTTGGAGCATCAAAGATTGCATGATTTAGTATATACCAACTTACCAACTATAATCAAACACTTCCTAGTCATAATTCTATGGAATAACATTGATTGTATTTCTCTAAGTGATATTGATGATTCAAATGAATGGCTAGTTAGGAAGATAGGTGCTAACATATCAAACACAAATGACGAGTTGATTTTTTATGATGAAAATTTTATATTGGATGACATAGCAAGAGCATCTGAGCTTGGAGAAACAAGGACATATGCTGGACAAGTAGTAAAGCAAAGACGTGCAAAATCATCAAGAGTGATAAATATTGAAGAGAAAGTTAATTCTGATGAATCAGAAAAGGAGATTGAAGGATATGAATTGAGTGATAGAGGAGATGAAACCCTGCTTTTAATATAATTTTTCCTCCTAAATAGTTCCCATGTTTACTTGTAGATGATGGTCACCTAGTAAAACTAACCAATATCAGCACCTCATTTCAAAACACCTCAGGCATTTGGATCAAATCTATGAATATAGAAAAGAAGATTACAAGAATGATTGGCATACAATCAACCAGAAGAATCCAAGTGCTTGAGACATCTTCATTGGAAGTGTAGAAAAGAATGACCTTTCCATCGTAACTCTCATCCTTGTGGTTAACATCAATAGATCCAGAAGCCATCACACGAACAGGATTTGCAGCTGCAAACAGCCTCATCAAATCAAAAAAGTGGCAACACTTCTCAACCAGAGTTCCCCCAGTGTTAACATTAAAACGGTTCCAATTGTTGACCTACATAAATCATGCAATATTACAAAAGATATATCCAAAGAAAACACATTAGTTTACTTGTGAGTAGGAAAGTCACAATTGTACTGTAGTTACAAACTCATGTACCTTAACCAGGAAAGGAAATCGATGTTCGCGGATTGCCACCATTTTGACTTGCCCGAGTATTCCACTCTTCACTACGTCAATTAGTTTAGATACAGGAGGCATATACCTGTATTCTAGTCCAACTTGGACTAGAATATCTGGCCGCTGCTTGGCTGCATTCACAATCTACAACAAGATATTTATAAAGGATAAAACTCAAGGTAACACAGGGAATTTACATGCAAGAAATGAAATCAAACCTATCACAAAAAATTCTGGAAAAAATGACTACTACAATGCTATTGTTTGGAAGATCGGTATGGATCACCAAGCACTCACCTTCTTTGGAAGCAATCACTTCAGAAGCCTTTTTAGGTTATTCATCATATTTGGTTTTCCAAGATCTTTAATTCTTTGTCATCTTCTTCCACCAAATTTACTCATGTATCCGTTTGTCCTTATGGGCACTCATTCATATAATTTTCTACTTATTTGCATTTGAAACAAGTGAAAAAAGGTTGGTATGATTAAATTACCCTTCACCGTGAGTGGTAAGAGTTGAATTGATTGCACTTCTCACAATTTCAATTGCTTTTGACCCTAACATTATTATGAGTAAAATATCCTTTACAAGAGAAATGCAACTAAATATTAGCACGCTCTTTACTCTACTGCTGGCTAGTTTTGCTTTGACTTTCAGTGCTAATTGTCAAGCATTGGACAACTATTGTGGTCATTTATCTCCACTTCATCAAGAATCATCACTCTTGGACCTCCAACGTATCTTGGAACAAGTTATTTCTCCATCTCTCTAGAGTTATTCTGAACCATGAACCTATAGAGTCCCTCAATATAGTCAATGAAGATTCTGTTTTCTTATTGGAGATTATTGGATTGTGAAAATAAAGTCAGCATAATCAAATTCATGTCTTTGGATGCATCACTTGTGTAACCATGATTTTAATGTCTAGAGTTGTAAGCTTCTTGACGTTCAAGACACATGGCTCTTCAACTTGCCTTCATAGAGCTTCAATTTCTTCATCCTTTCATCTATGTCATGCCATATCATTGCTCTACTATGTTGATCTCTAGATGAGGATAATAGACCAAGAGCATAGGAAGGGCTGACAACAATTGATGTTGGACAAGAGAAGAGGGTAGAATTTAGGATATAAGAAAGTCATTTCTCTTTTCTTTTCTTGGAATAATTAATAGCTAAGAGCTCAATAACAAGGATCCATGTGGGCTAATTCAAGGTTCCTAACAAGCTTCCCCTCCCCTCTCCTTTATGAATGATTTGCACATTAAATATCTCAAGTTCTCAACCAACAACTACTTTATAAAATATTACTAATGGATGGTGCATTGGAACTAAGTAGCATGGAACTTGATAAATTTGGCTTCCAGCTTGGTGACTTGCCCTGTAAAGTAGTAGCTTAGCTTGGAAATTGATAACTTTGACAATTAGGATGTGTTGAAACGTGGTGATTTAATATTGAGGATTATTCTGTTTGAATGCTGCCATGTATCTCTAAATTTATCCATACACTGCATCACTTTGTAAAAATCACTGCACAAAACACTGTACAATAGTGAATAGCCAGTATCATTTGTGCAATCTGAAATTAGAAAATGCCCCCAAAGCAATTTCCAACCATAAAATTTCATAAAAGGAAAACATGAAGGTTCTAGTTCACCTTCTAGTCTAGCCAATCAAAGTCAGGTTGTTATTTATGGATTTCACCAGTTTACAAGCACTGTTAAGGGTAAAACTCAGGAGAATGGGTCCATACCAAATTGTCCTCATTGAGGATAAAAAAAAGATGGTAACTAAAAGTGTTTTCAGCTAGCAGAGGACCAAGCAGAGACAGCCAAATTTTGATTTCAGCTAAAGCCACAAATCAATTTAAAAAAAGGCCATTCCACACCTAAATCTTGGTCAAAAGTTTTTTACCAATTTCATCTTGGTACCTAATCAGAAGCCTTGTAGAAGAGATATAGAGATAGACAGAAATTCAAAAAATAATAATCTGGTGGTAGTGTTTCTGACTCGCTTAAGTTGAGAGTTTGAATCTTATCTTACAAATTTTGAAGGTGCTGAGTAGTTTAGCTAGTAAAAACAAAAAAAATTTATTAAATCATTACAATGTCCAGGAATCAAATTCTGGCTTCATCACTTACTGTTTGCACAAAATAAAAGATACTAAAAAAATCACCTTAACTTGTTCAGTATTATACAAATATTTTGCTTAATTCTGAAATCAAATGTTTAGGGAAATCGTTCTCAAGTATGGCCTTCCTGACTTTCTGATTTATTGAAGTGCATATAAAAGAATCTCAACAGAACACATGCAAGATCTTTCAAAGCTTGTATTGACTTGGTTCTAATTTATTTTGCAAATGACAAAGAATTCGTCCCAACTTGTAAACCATGCAAGGAGAATCACTAATTAAGCAACTAAATGTAGCAGAAGATATGCATGCATAGATTCATTGCATCAACTCCCTAAGAAATTTGATTTGAAGCAATGCCTATTTAATAGACTAACATGAGCCTGGATTAAGCCATCTATAAGTATATTTTAATCAGGATTGTAGATCACTCAATTTTTAAAGATACATAGCGAATGCAAGCAAGAAAGTATGTAATATTTACATCCAAACAATTCATCAAGAAACAGAATATCTTACCTTTCTGCAGTCCTCAACAGTAGTGCATAATGGCTTTTCCACGAGAACATGGTGGGGCTTATGATGGTTAATTATATCCATGAGAATTTCAAAGTGTGTCATGTTTGGAGATGACACAACCACAACATCACAAAGTCCACTGTCTAATAGCTGACGATGTCCTGGAAATACCTGGAGGTTTCAAAGTTCATCAGAAGGCTGCAGATCGGAAGGGAGGAAAAGTTGTAAGAATAATACCAACAATCACAAAAGCAATTTTAAGATATTAAAATATTCCATTGTACCACCCATTATGAAAGGTATGAAACAAGTAACCTTTCTAGTGTTGCGGTACATATAAAAGCCCCAGATTTCCTCCTCAAGCTAAACCAGACTCTAAGGACTTCTTGTATATCTCATCTACCTCTATTTTGCTATATCTTTGGTTGAACAAGTACACTGGCCCAGAAGATTTGCTATCAAATATTATAGAGTATAGACCGCACCAGTTACATTATCCTTACACAAAAGAGAAACTTACAAGTCCAACTATATGTTTTAGCAGTCATTCTCTCCAATACCTGTAGCGATCTCTGTAACTTGATTTAGTGGATATCAAGGGAATAGTGACATATATGATTGGTAGTTCTTACATTGCAACATATTAAAATTACTATCCTGAGTTTAACATATCAGTCCACCAAAAATAATACAAATATCTTATAATTATCTGCAGATAAAACCTAGAAATGGAACAAATCCATAAAAGTTTCCTGAGCCCCTCCCAACGAAGCCTCTCTGCCATCATAGAATATTTAGCAAGCTTTAGGATTTTTTTGGATGATATGCCTGGTGTATTAGTCAATTGAAGATATCTCAGACTTATTTGGGGGAACACGATTGAAGGTAGCAAAGATTAGTTGACCAATTCTTGCTATTACCATGCATACAATTTTTTGACTTTGTAACCACATATTAAATGTGATGTCATAAACAATAATTCTTAGGAGACTATGGATGCTGCACATAGAACCAAAGTAAATTAGGAATAACATGCCTGGTTTGCCCACACAATACGCATGGGCAACCTTATTTGACTTGAGATATGTGCCCATCAACACAAGCTAAAAATACAAAAAATAGTGTATTACACCCCAGCATGCCATGGTAAAACACAATTTGAAATTCTTAAATTCCTTGTAAATCAATTTCAATCAAAATTGGTTAAAGAGATATTTTGAACTTGCAAGATATATATAACTCCCACGATATTTGAAGAAACAAGAGAGGTCTAGAAGAACAAGGAGAAGAAGAAGAAGGAAGCTCAGTTGTTACTTCTATACTAATCTTCTTTTCTTTAACTACCAACACATTGAATTAATCTGACTAGCAACCAGTACCTGGTACTACAAAGGATATCATTGATCAATCAAGTATAAAAAATGTAATACAATCCACAACTTATCTAAGACTGTTGCACATCGTTTAACCAATCTTATATCACTTAGAACTAATAATTTTCCAAAAAAAGATTTTTTTTTTAATTATCACCTTAACTGAAACAGATTATCCTAACACTTCCAGAACTAACTGATGTGATTCAGAAAGCAAGTGTTAGCTAACAGTCTTAAGAAAAAATAGGAAAAAACCAATTCAAAGACCCCACTTGAAAGTTCAACTTAACTTAATTAAGTTGAAAACATAACTTAATAATTTCCTGTGGATGTCGACTATTGGAATGTAAAAAAGCAAGTCATTGGTTCTATCCTAGCTTCAGTTATTATATTACTTAGACCACATATCATAACAGCATCAAGTCACACGTTTACATGCTTGGTAGGTGAAATTGAAAAGACAAAATTTCAAATGTCACACGCTTTCTCTTGACAGCAAATGACACATTGCTAGTGTGGTTCCTAGAAACAGATGACCACCCAAGCAGTTGTTGAGCGCCCAAGCTTTGTAAAAGGATAAAGCAAAAAATTATAGAGGAAGATATACAGCATAAACCATTGAAAATGAGAAAGTTGTGGCCTTGACTTTATTGGTGCATATACTAGCCGAATGAATGACGTAAAGATGACTTAATCTCATCAATTCGTACATTTAACATATTGCTTAACATTAACTGATTTTATGGCCACGTTAAACAAATGTAAAGAGATAATCCCACAATAAAGATGATAATTTGAGAAAGAAGCAGAACAATAAAAGAAGGGAAGTAGAAAAGAAGGAAGATCAATATCCATCTTCTAACAAGCACCATCGAACGAAGATCAATATATGACTAAGTTCACTGGAGTTAAGTTTCATCTAAGAAACACTCAGCAGATAACTCTAAGGCTAATCAGAGCGCACCATAAATAACTGGAAACAAAAGCTCTAAACCTGCATCAATAACTCTGATAAGCCCTCATAGGTCGGGTCCTTCGGTATAACTTGACAGCAACTCCAGGCAACCAAACAAAGTCATAAATGAATTAAGCTCCGCAGTAACTTCGTCCTGAAGAGATTCCTATAAAGTCTACTGTAGCAGTTCAACTGGACCAGGACAAAAATGCTCGTCGAAACGTAGGTACTCAGGTTAAGCTAAACAGGGCTTGCTCGGTCCGGAGGCCTGGCGAGCATCCTCAAGAATTGGATCAATATCGTACCATCAAGGACAAATTTTCTTTTCTGAGACCGGCCATTATGATAATCCAAGATTTTGTTTTGCGGAAGGTGGAGTAGCGACAAGATTGTAGGACGCGGTTTTAGGCAGTAGAGAGTGGTCGGCAAGAGAGAGGTAGAAGTATTACCGCGGGAGGGGGCGCGTGGAGGGAGCGGGCGAGGTCGAGGGCGTGCTCCAGTGAGGGCGGGTGGGGGTCGGCGACGCAGGTGACAGTGGCACCCTCGCTCCGGAGGTGGGCGAGGTTAACCATGTGCTCCCTCCCCATCATCCCCACCCCTATGATCCCGTACCTCACCGCCCCGCTCTCCATTCCTCTCTCTCTCTCTCTCTCTCTCTCGGTTGGATCAGCTTCGCCTGGACTTTTAGCGGAAGAAAATTTGAGGTCGACTACCTCAGTTTGTCGGTGGGACCGACCTGCGGGTATATGATCACCTAAGCAGATGGGTCGCACAGCGGCCCCACTTGTGACCGCGGGATGCAACGTCGGGTGGTCTGGTATCTGACCGCGCATGGATTTCGAGTAGGAAATTGAGAGGCAATATCAATGCAGAAGCATAGGAACCGGAAAATGTGCGGCAAATGTATGTTGAATCAGATGCAGCATTTTTAATTGACATTCGTATTCGATTGCATTACAAATCATAAATATTATTGAGAATATTCGTTGCTCCTTAGTTTGTTTTACGCGTTCTAAAGTCGTCTCTCATACTCCTAAATAGGAAATTTTGGCAATTGATTGGTTGGCTATATCAAGTTCTGATTGGGGAAGAAAATTTGACTTACAAAGGTTTACTGAAGTAATACATAGTTTTTTTTAATACTTTTTGGGGAAAAGAAGAATGTGTACTTACACACCTCAAATCTGATTATAAAAACTATCTTGAATCAATTTAATTGAGTATTTTACATATAATTTTTTTTATATTAGAAAAAAATAATTCCTAGTAAATATATAGATTTTTATCTCCACCATGTTTACCTGCATAACCATTCCATATACTCAAAACTCTACTTAAATCTATGATGCCCCTCGTCAAACTTAAACCGTCACCTGTATGATAATGTATAGAAACAAAACAAATAATAGATTTCATTAGTGATCGAATAAGAAAACAACAACAATAATAATAAATTAAATTATTGGTCTCAAACAAAAATCTCTACCATCCATTAGCTTTCCTTGTGAAAAATATTTCAGAACCTTTTTGTTTTCATGTTTTTTTTTTGGGTTAAATGAAACTTATCCAGTAATTATGAAAAGGGTTGAACATTAGATTCTGATCATTATATTGATTGAGAATTAATTCAGATTTTTTTTTTACATCTAGCTTAGTTCAATCTCGATAAGTAATTTGTTCGTCGAATTTTGAATGTGCTAAATCCTATAAAACTAGGTCGAGGTGTTCCTAACAAATGTTTACATGATACTTGAGTTAGTTTGGGATTTGAAAATTTTGAATGAAACTTGAGAATAGTATTCAATAGTATTTGAGAAATGCACTTGGGAGTCATCTAGATCATTATTTTCATGATCAACGTCAATTATATGAGATTATTGTGCATAGCTTAATCACGTTTGTGTAATATCCGTAATACCTTATTGATTCGTTTGATATTGTCATCATAATCTAGCTGTCGAACTCATATTTATCATGTGTTGATAAAACGATACAAAATATCGACCACACGATGTTTAGAATTTGATCTGTGTGACACATCTCACTTGATCGGTGCTACTACTGCTGGGTTATCCTACAAGAACAACGGTGATCTGATGGCTTAGAATGATTGCATCACAACATAAATCACTATCATGAATCTGGTAAGCATCTTAAAATTGAATCATTAACAGCCTCATTGCAGACGAGAATACCAAACCAAATAAGCTTAGGTGTTGTCGATGATGGCTTTTACTAAAAAGTGCTTGTCAACCTGCATTGTTAGCTTATAAGTAAAGAGCCTATTCTTCCGGTTAAGAGAAGGCCTAGTTTTAATTAAGGAGCCGCCTGAGTAAAATTATGCTGTAAAGTATTTATATCTTACATAACAATTATCACGATACGATTGGATAGAATAACCGACGAATTAATTTCGTTATGTCTGAAAAATATTAAGTCAAAATTAATAATATAGATAATACATTGATGTGATATTTATAAGTCAATTGTATTCATTGTCCATTTTCAATTTAGAACTACATTATCATATTATAATCCCTACCTAACATTGTGATGACTCCATGTGTCTATGGTATCAACGAATCGTTTTTCCTATTTGAGCTTATCATTATTTGTAAATATATAATTAGTTGTGATGAAAAAATAAAATCAAATAGAGAAAATATATTTTTACTATATTTATTTCTAGATTTAACCCGGATCTTATATATATATATATAAAATTAATCAAAATCATGGGTTCTCAAAATGGGATTCTCTACAATGCAGTTTGGGAGGGTATATACGTAATTTCGGAGAAATCAAACCTTTTCGACTTCTGATCTGATCTCGAACGTGATGCGGGCGGTCTGCGGACTCGGGTTGCATCTCTGCGTCGATCCAGTCGCGGTATTCCCCACCTCGGCGACTCTTTCGTTCTCCCTCCGTGTCACTCTTTCGTCCTCACAAACTTTGCCTGGCGAGAAGTGACGCTGTTGGCGGAGGCGCGACGCCCACGGAGGCCTCACTCGAGTGGAAGCAAGTGCGACACGAAAAGCTCCTCCTGCTGTTACCCTAACACCACCGCCACAACTCCACCACCACCACCACCACGATTCCAATTTCTGCGCACAGGTGCGGCCTTAGAGAGGAATGCGCGTCTCGGCCACAGCCGCGCCTTCCCCAACTCGATTCCGGCGCGCGGCTTCTCTTCCTCCCCCGGTGGCCTGCGGTAGCATCGATGTTCAGGGGCATCAACGTCGCTGCGAGGGTCTTCGAGCGCCAAATCCTCACCCCTCGCCCTGGTGCAAGCGTACACTCTTGCTCCTCTTCCTTGTGATTCTACTGCTATCGTTTGCGTCAGTTTCCGATTAAGACCATAATCTCTCCATGTCATCATTCTTTTTCCCACATCTCAACAGCAAAGATTGCCAAAATCCCAAATAAATGACTTTATTACCTGGATTGGCAGATTTTCATGTCAAATCCTTGTGATGTTAGAATTGTGAAACGCTGGACATACTAATGTACGATAAATCATACATGTGGTTTCTGGTGAAAGTTCTTCTCACCGCTAGCAATTTGTATTTTACTTCGCTTTTGAACTTTTGACCTTGATGGGGTCAGGTTTTGGTCATCCATCCGAAAGGGAGAGGATGGATTCGACCAGATCCTTTATTTGAATCGGCAACGTCCCAAACTCACGTAGCACCACAGAATGGGCCGGAGGCCAAGGCTCCAGAGTGTTGTAGGTTCAAGTCCGAGAGCGCATCCACCTCATAGCATTGAGGAACCTGCAAAACAAAAAAGGAGCATAGTTAGGAGATATTCTCTACAAAGAAGCTAGAGATTTGAGAGCTTCAGCAATGGAAGAACAAGAGAGGGAACTTCTTGTTGGCTCTGTGTGCTTGTTGTTGGTTAGTGTCTTTTTTACCTCATGGAGGCAATTCTTTATAGTGGCAGGAGAATGATAATGTAGCGTTGGAGAAAATCCTCTTATCTACATGATGACAGCGCATAGATGTAGCTCTGATATGTTTTTTTATTTGGTAAAGTCTTGATGACAGAATCGGTCTGCAATTATAGGAAGACACTGAACCTTGTTTGATGCTCTATACCAGGCTGACATAGTTTTTCTGTAGGTTTGAGGTTGGATTATAAAAATGCGGGTTGGATAGTATAAACTCGGCTTTTCCAAGGCATCATAACACTTACCGATCTGTGCCCCATTTGAACTAGAGTGCATATTCATTGCATGCTAGGTGCCGATTTGTGGCTTGTGGATTTCCTGGGTCCTGCCTACATAGGTATGCTGAGGTCGTTTTAGCTGAATTGCATGTTTCAAACTCATCTGCATCGACCTGTCGGTATTTCAGTCTGGTGAGATGCTGAATAAATCTATCAAGAGAGTTGGTGTTACCAGATGTCGGCGTTTGACTGATATAAAATATTTTCCCACATCAAACCTTCATATATGTCGGGTTAGGGAAACAAAACATTCTTGGATTGGGCTATGATTACAAACAAATTAGCCCTTCAAAGATCAGTGGATGACTTAACACATAATACTAGAGGAGCAGAGTTGCTGGTATCTGCTAACCATGTAAGCCTTATCGTGGAACAATATGAACACAGTGGTGACATCACTCTCAATAGATTGTTCCTTACTTAAATTTAGGGTTGTTGGTGCTTAATCTAGTTTTAATGGGCTTGTTATACTTTCGTTGGAAAAGAGAACTCATTGATATAAGAAGTTTTGGCAGTCTAGGATTAGAACATTCTGAACTTGGTAGTTCATATTTATTCAATTGATATCCACTTTCCTCTCAAGAGATTCTTATTGGTCTCAAATTCTCTATTTGAAAAGAACATGGCAAAACTTATCTAGCAATTCATTTTATTGATATTAGTTATTGATATTGGCTATAAGACAAGCTTTAAAAAATTGTTCCTGAGTCACCTCCTACTTGCATGTGTGAGTTATATGGAGTTTGGACCATGGGCTTGTATTAACTGTTAGGATCTTGAATGCATCATTATATGTAACTGGATGAGTTAAAGCACCATCCCACCCTCACTTCCCCATCCTTAGCAACCCTTCAAAAAAAGAAAATACATACACACACATGTAAGCATGTGCTTTTCTTCTTGGGTTTTTTGTAATTAAGATCATGGAGTTCAATAGATATCCTCTTTTTGTTGATCTGGGGCCACAATACAAAAGAGTTGCTTGCTTCTTGTTTGGAAAAACAAGATAAAATAAGCGATAAGGTCTCAGCTGCATGGGTTAAGCTACATGGATCTTTTCCAGATTGAGCGCTACTAAGTGCAATATTCGCACCCAAACTATGCACCATTCTATTATGATTTTTACTGTAAGGGTAACATTCCTAGTCAAACCATTTATTGGTTACATGGAAAGTTTGTGATAATAATTTTATTTCGGATAATATGATCCTTGCTATTGCAATGGTTTCCTCTTGTCAAACTGAAACAACAATAAATTCAGTTGGCAATGACATTTGTTCTCACCGTGCTTCTTGGATGGCTATGACATCAATTCTCGTGACACAGTTAGTAGATGACTGACTTGTTGGCGGATAGGATTGTGTCTCAGTGGCCTTTCTACATCTTGCTAGACTTCATCAGGGCTGTGCACATGTAAGAAGAAATTATAAACAAAAGTCTCATAAGTCTTTATTATTTTAATCATATTAAAGAACTTAAAGGGAAGGCTGGGTTCATATATACAGATCTTTATAGTACCTAGTGCAAAAGATATCTGTGGTCTTAGATTACTCTGGTAAATAACAGATAAAACAAATAAAATGGAAATGCTGTTGAAAGTGTATTGGGCTTTGAAAAAGAAAGATTGTTAAAAATTCATAATGGTTGAAGATCCTTCTAACCTGGTTTATGAGCAACAAGTGATCTGTGAACGGTTGCCTGATTATGTTCTTTCTGCAAATGCCTTGGTCATAAAAAGAATTTTGTAGGATTAACCTGAATTTATGCAAGAATGGAAGCCTAGAACCATGAGTACAAAGGTAAATGATTCAAACTGAAGCAACAAGATCTTTGTAGGGAACATTCAAATCTTAAGGATGGTGATTTATCTTATTTTGGTTTTTGTTATGGTGAGGCTCGAAGTGAAACTTTGAAAGTTTTGACATTCCATATGTATGGGAAGTCTGTATGGCCATTATTGCAGTTGGTACTTAATTCTAGAGAGGAAATTATGAGTGAGCCTGATATAGTGTAATGGCATATTTGTAAATCAGGTTGTATGGTGCATATGGGTAAGATGTCTACTGCTGTAACTGTTTGTTATTGTAGAAGTGTTGAAAAATGAGTACATGTCATTTCGACTTATATATTATAGTTTAGTGCAAAATGGAGAGGCTCGGTGGTTTAAATCTATGATAGATTATGAAATTAGAGTGGAAAGGCTTACTAGGAACTGTTGATGGGAAGAACTAGATTAGTGGTTAAAAACTTAGAAGAAATACTTATGTGAGCCAAAAGGCAAAACAGTCTAAAGAAAGAAAGATTCTTTTATAGAGAATTCATGTTATAGGTTGACTCTCCCATACAGGTAGAATAAACCATCATATTTTGTTGATTCCTATTAGATATTTGCTTTTTGTTTTTGCATCATCTGATAATTTTTGCAGCACCTGATCTTTGTTCAGTTTCCTAAAAAGGATTTATACTATTTTAGGGATTGCGTTATGCACTGAATCTTACCATGTTGGCAAATTATGTTGGTACCAGTTCAGTTGGTGCTTTCTTCTTTCTTTTATGGATGGATTCTAAAATCAAGTTCTTCCCCCCATCTTATGCCACAAGTATGTCTATGTTGAAACACAATGGCATAATATACAGTGCCATCTGCTTACCAACTCAAATTTGTCAATTGCACATTTATCCTATCTTTGGATATGTTACAATCATGATAGCTTAGCTGCAAGTTAACTGTCACATTGGATGTAGTTCTCCAATTTTCTGTTCTTGATCTTGTGTTGATACCAGTCTATCACGTACTTAGCTAGAATTGCCTAAGTAATGAGGTATCCTTGCGGCAAGTCCCGGACTTAGCTGGAGTTGCCTAAGTCACAAAGCACTCTTGCGCCCACGTCAATCAGACTTAGCTGGGATTGCTTAAGTCTTGAAGCGCCCTTGCGACATACGCGTCCGCAAAGGGTCAGCCAAGCTTCAACCTCGTACAGGTCCCGTAGGACCTGTAAAACAGAAATTTGATTAGAGTTGAAACGAGCGGCGGACAAGTCCCGACGTCTCGCTAAGAGGAAAGCTTTACAAGCAATTCAGCGAGCACTTGGAGTACAAGAAAGAAGAGAAAGAGAGGAGGAAAACAAAGACTTTAGAAGGGTGAATGAGCAGCTGCAAGTCCGCAAACAACTACTCCTCGGGTGTCGGGTGCGAAGGCAAGTTTCCGTCAAGGTGACGTGCAAACTTGTGAAAATGTTCAATGCCCGACACTACCCCGAAGCCCTATCCAGCCCCGTGCCACCTGGGGGGTTCCAGGGTGCTGAGATGGCTGACGTTTCGCAAGCGGCTGTGGTCTGCAGAAAACGGAGGCTTTTTGGGGCAGTTTTGCTGGGTGCGGCGAGTGATCATACTGCAGCGCTGCAAACTGTCGTTTTTTCAATTTTTACAAGCAAAACACACTAAAACTATGGCAAAACAGGCTGCCAAGGATATGTACAAGCATGCACAAGTGACGAACGGTTCATTGAATGAAGTTGCTGTGGGTGTGCGACGGTCGTTCGTGACAAGTCGGTGGTCAAATGGGTATAGTATCTGTACAGTTCAATGTTCCAGCACTCAGTACAGGTTGACCAGGGAGAAAGAGGTAGAAAAGTGGGGAGGAGGAGAAGGAGAAGAGGACTGGTAGCAGAGGCAGAGAAGTCAAAGGAGGTAGAGGTGGAGGAGGACGATGAGGAGTAGGAGGTGGTGACCCAGATGAGTAGGAGGTGGAGGGGAGGATAAAGGGCACACTGGGGGGAAAGAGATCACTTTGAGAGAAAGAGAGAAAAAAGAAGAGAGTGCTTGATAGAAAGAGAGAAAGAAAGAAAAAGAGAAAGCAAAAAGGGATAGCTATTACAACTGGCAAAAATAAAAAAAGGTACCCGTATCAGATACTAAGCTTACTAGCAGTTAGAGTCTGGTGCTGATCTCCTTGCCAGTAAGCCCATTATGGTAAGCTTATTGCACTGTACAACTCATTGGATTGAACTTGGTGAAATTGCCTGGTTCACAATCCGTTGGCTGGTGGATAAGTAAATTCTGATAGGTATGTGGTTAGTTTTTTAAACCTTGATTTGGAAATGATATGATAAAGATCTTTTAATGGTGTTGACATTTACTAATAACATTTTCACTTCTGTTAGAATTGTCTAATGCTCCTCCTGCATTGTCTTTACTATCTCTGATTCATAATACCATTGTCTGCTGGGTGTCTGAGTTTATTTTTAATTGACAATATCTGGACAAAATTTAACTTGTTGATTACTTTCTGCAGATTAATTTGGTTAGACATTTTTATGAGAATCTGGTTCCTAGCTATACTATATGTGATATTGATTGTCCAGATCACTCATTGCGTAAGATCACAGACGATGGTCGGTACCTTGTAAGTTTTAGCAGGAACCTCCAAGATATCATAGTTTACAGACCCACATGGTTGTCATTTTCATTCAAAGGAGAAAATTGTGATTACCAGAGTTTGACCCAGAAAGCAAAGAAGTTTGACAGCTTCTTTACCCAGCTATACAGTGTATCACTAGGATCTAACAGTGAATTTATTTGCAAAGACTTTTTTCTTTATTTGGAGGATCATCAATTTGGCTTGTTTGCAACATCGACCGCACAAAGTCATGAAGTTCCTGCTATTGAGGGTGCAATTCATGGAGTCCCTTCAATAGAAAAAATAACATTTCACCTTGTAAGGTACTTTGACTTAAGTTACTTAAGGTTATCAAGTTCTATTCACAATATTTTTTTTCTTTGTTAGATCATGAAGATTCTAAAGTATCACAATTTTTCTAATAATTTGTTAATTTGATATATTCTTATCAGACTTAAAGATGGAGTGGTAATGGATGAGAAGTCGTTTTGCAATGATTTTGTCAACCTAGCTCATAGCATGGGGGTTTTCTTGTATGAAGATTTATTGTGTATAATGTCCCTAAGATATCAGACAATACATATTCTTCAAGTTAGGGATTCTGGAAACCTAGTTGATGTGCGGAATATTGGTTCATTCTGCCTAGAGGATGATGAGTTATTTCTTAACTCTCATGCTCAGGTGAGTTTTTTTCATTCATCAATATCAGTATCCTGTCTCTATAAGAGTAATCAAATTGTACTAATCAAATACTCAAATGCACTTGCCTTATTTTCATTATATTGCTCTTTTAATTTTATGATAATTGCTGCGGCTAGATGCTCTCTCATATATGCCTATGTGCCATTTGAGTAAAAATCAAAGAAGAAATTTCTACCAGATCTACCTACCAAAGATTGAGAGCTCAAAATCTCATTTAATAATATTTTTTTTGAAGATGTTATATAGTTTAACTGGCAAAAATCTTGTTGTTGATAGCAAGATCAATCCCCTTAGCCACTTTGCAGAAAAAAGGTTCATTATCTTTTATAGATGATTAGATCTGCTTTTGTATCATAACTGTGGCTGATGGCTTGCCAGTGATATTGTAAGAGTTACATGCCGAGCTATGACCATATTTTTTCACCTTGCTGTGTGGAATAAGATGTAGCATTTGCATCTTTCTTTAACTGCAAGAATTTAGTGTTTCTTTGTGCATGCATTGATTCAGAATCTGATAAACATTGCTGATTATTACTTGTTTGTCCTATCCTATATTACATACTTTGAAGAGGTACATACATTTGCTGCAAAAACATAACTTTCGGGTCTTTTTAGTCTTTATATATTCATTATCTTTTTAAAAAGATAGTTAATTATAAATTATGCCCAACATGCAGATGCTTATGTTAAGGAGTAACAGAAGACCATGTGTTCCTAAGAGCTTCCTCTATTTAAATACGTAGTCTGTGAGAAACCAGCATACAGATATGAACCAGATCATGAAATAACCTACAAACATCAAAAGATGCATAAATTGGTCAACTAAGAGATAAAAGTTTTCTTTTGTGGAGTTGTTCTCTTATTGACTTTGGCCTTGGAGAAGTCCTGGAAACTCTAGATATCTTCCTTGACACGTTTTGAGATTTATGTAGATGGTTTCTACTTTTTTTCAAGCTGGAATCCTTCAAATTCGAAAAACTGCTGTATCTTTGTTAAAATTCAAGTAGGAAGCTCCTTTAAACCAGGAAACTTGCTCCAAACCCCTTAAGATCAGACCTCAGATGCCTTAATCAGTTCTAGGGATATTCCACGCTGACCAAGGTGTGCCCATATGATCTAGGGCCCTACACATGGTTGGCCTAGCTATAGATATGGTTTGATCCATGTGGTCAAGGCTAGATCCATGTGGATCAACGCTAGTTCCATGCAGATCAAGGCTACATCCAAATGGATGTAGCCTAGATTTTGGTTGATCTAAGCTAGATCTGATGGATCAAGCCTAAATTAATATATATCTGTGCTAAATTCATTTAGATCTAGGCTTGATCTTCATGGATCTAGCTTAGATCAACCAAAATCTTGAGATTACAGTAGGCCCTAAATTAGGTCTAAAATTTGAAATTTAACCTAAACATGCAAGAATAAACATAAACTCTAACCTATTTTGCCGGATCCACCAAGTCTAGAGATTGCATTAAGCCCTACATTAGGTCTAAATTTTGAAACTCAGTCTAAGCATGCAAGAATAAACATAAACTCTAACCTAATTGCATGCATATGACTTCCCAGAGATTAGATTCGGAATTACCTTAATTTGAAGAGGAAATGAATAAGATCTTGATTTATCTCTTGTGGAAATCAACCTCCCCTAGTGATCTTCATGAAAGAGAGTTGAAGAGATAATTAAGTGAGTTTTGAGTGAGATTAGAGAGAAAAAGAGAGGGAGTGTGAGGGAGACTGAGGGGGTGAATGGGGTGTGTGGGGGCTTTGTATAGCTGCACATGAAGGTGCCAACATCTAATTAACAACTAGTTGGTAGCCTCACCATCGTAGGTAAGGTTGCTGCCGGTACATACTTGCACAAGGCTTATATTGGGTGGTACCATGTATACCGGGACCAGTTGGTTTTAGCTTCTTCGTATACCAGTCCCCCGTCTGGGTGGTCAATACTAGTACAGTTGGTGGTATTGCAATCTGTTGGATCATATTGACCTACAGTTTCATCACATAAAGGATTTAGCCCACCTTCGATGGAATCGTGACGATCATTATATTGTTTAATGCCTTAGAAGAGATAATTTGTTCGTGTATACAATGTATTCTTTTAGATATAGCCTATATTACTTTTGTGATGTATGTCTCATTGCAATATATGTTGTTTTGTAGACAAAAATCCCTTTAATTTTATGAACCTTGTCTATCTTTATCATGAAAAGAACGGAAAGAAAACTAAAATAGAGATTTTTTAGACTCTTGATCAGTCGAAACTGGCAAAGATCTATGCATGGCACATGCTGGGCCTACCATGTCTTTGTATGCCAGCATGTGCCAGACTTAGTCTGACTATGGAGGCATGAGTCCGATATTCAAAATTGCGAACCTTGTTTTGATATTCCATTGTCAGTACCACTTGTATTGTACCACTGGGTGGTATTGCAATCTACGGGTCACATCGATCTCAAGTTCATCACACAAAGGATCCAACCCACCCTCCATGGACTCATGACTATCATTATATTTTAAATTTATTATGCTTAATTGCTTAGAAAAGATAATTTGTTTGTGTATGCAATGTACTTTTTAAGATATAGCCTATATTCCTTCTGTGATATGCTTCATTGCAATATTTGTTGTTTTGTAGACTAGAAACAGTTTAATTTTATGAATCTTGTTTGTATTTACAATTTTACCATGAGAAGTAGGGAAAAACCTTAAAATAGGGACTTTTTAGGGTCTTGATCAGTCGAAACCGGCGAAAACCTATGCATGGCACATGCGTACCATGTTTTTTTTATGCCATGGACTGGCATGGGTCAGGTATTCAAAATTGAGAACCTTGTTTTGATGCTCCATTAGCAAATTTTTGGTTTGATTGCTACTGTTTTCCTGAAAGTACTAAATTTACATTTTGCTTCGGCTACTTTGTTCCAGTCAATTTCATTGCTGTTGTACATTTATTAGAATGGTTTAGTTTTGAAGTTGTAACTGCAGGTTCTTAAATTCAAGTTTTGTTGTGCTTCTGATTTCTTTGATGATAACATCGTGACAAATGATGCCAATATTCATTTTCTTCAGTGCATGATAGTTCCAAATAAAGGTAAACTAGTCGGAAGTGTTCATGAATCAGCTAATGGCATTCATCACGAGCCGGTTGCACAAGCAAGCTCTTTCCTTACTGGTATCAAGCAACGTTTGCTTTCTTTTATTTTTCGCAAAGCATGGAGTGAAGAAGCAGATCCAATTTTGGTATGCTAGCAAACCTCTTTTCAAATTCTCTTGCATATTTCTGAATCAACCAACTTTCTTGGTATCTCAACCAGCTATGTCAGTTTTGAAGTTAATTTTTAGTAAGTGTTGCCAGGCAGCAATTTTACATGGGCAATTGGAGATTGAAGTTTGAACACAAGTTTTTCAAAAGACTTTACCTTTGAAAGACAGTCAAACCAGCAGTTGTCCTACAAGTAATCAAATGTTCATATCTTTTCTTGAAGTGAGTAATGAGATCATAAGATGCAACAAAATCTAAAATCATACCACTATTTGTTCTACATCCCATATCTAAAGCCCTCACACACACTCCTTTTAATTCACCATAAATTCTCCCTATATGGTCATTCAAATACCCTGCAGTAATAAGTTTTTTAGTTAAAGGTATTTCCTAAATTATGCCCTTTAAACTTTTTCAAAATTCCATTTTGGTTTCATCCTTTCCAATCTAAGGGGTAAAAGCATTTAACCTAGTATAAATTTTAATAGTATAATTAACTCCACCTCATCAGTATCACCTTAAGATCTTCATCTACAAAATTGCTTGTACCATTTCTCTGTTCAAAATTTCCAGTATACCAAATTTGATATCTCAATCACTTTGCCTGGATTTTCACCTTACTGATTTAGCATCTTGTAGACAAATTATGTTAATTCTTCTAAACCATCATATTTACCGGTTCTCACCCTTTCTTTGAAAGTATTCTTATATTCTTTATATCTAATCTTATATCATCTTGGATTAGCTTCTTTATCTGCATTGGCCCAAGATAATGTGAAGACTCTTGCTTATATTGATTGCACCACATCGGGTTGCCAATGTGATTTTTTGCTTTCAGACAACCTCCTAGACCATCCTTTCTTTGTACTTAGGACTTAGGAGCACTTGGGGTGGTGAAGATGTTTCGTGTTGTGTTGCTTTCAGATGACAATCTATAATAAAAGCGATTGCCTTCTGATTAATGAGTTCTCCACAATTATATACTGCCTAGTGTAACCTTCCATCTTTTTCATATAAGCTTGGGACTGGCAATAAAATTTCAAATGATTGTCTCAAATCCACAAGGTTTCATTAAAGTTTAGGAGGTCATATAATGCTAAAACTAGGAGCATTATTCAAAGTTTCCATATTGTTTTGTTGGTATAATCAAACTCTTGATCTACATTGTAGGATGCCCTATCCTGTGGCCTATATCCATTTAAGCAAGTTAACTCATAAGTTTGACAGAGTTAAACTCACAAGTTAACTCGACAAGTTTTATAATATAATGCCAATCAACTGCGTTATGAAGTAAACTTGGGGTTTGTGGGGAGAAAGAGGACATTTAGCAGGAAGAGGAGGCTGGAGAAGAGGAAGTTTATCTGGTAAATTTGCAAGTTATCTCCACAAATTTGGTAATCTCATGCTAGTTAACATCAGTCAATTTAGTAAACTTGGATTTTATGGGGAGAGAGGACATTGAGTAAGTTGTGGAGGCTGGAGAAGAGGAAGTCAATCCAGGGACAAGTAATGATATGACAGTTGGCTTGGGCGATGAAGGTGTTGGGGAGGTTGTGGACAAAGGTGGTGGAAAGGACAATGTAGATTGAAAAAGCACTTGACGAGGAAGGCATGGCCACAGGCAAGCTTCCCCTTGAAGAGGCAGGCGAGCACCACTGACAACAATATCCCATGGTGCTGATAAAAAAAGATGAAGTTGATGGAGACAACATGACACGCTTAAGCTGGTCAACTCAAGTGGTCAGAAGACTCAATAAATCCCATCCTCTCTTTTTGCAGCAGAGAGAAAGTGAGGGAGAGGGTGGTAAGGAGTGGGAAGAAAGACTGTTTACAGTTGTCACAAGTGAATCCTAAAATGACATGTTAGGTGCTAATTCAAGGCAGAAAAAGTCTGGTTGAGGTATAGGATTTAATGCTATCCTTTCATTCTTATCCACATTATTTAATAAATAATCCACCTTCATGCTTCTATATACAAAAGTACTTTGTGATTGTGAATCTTGTGACATTTAGATTCTTCAAGGCAAAGAAAAGTCAGCTGAGGTACAAGATTTAATGCTATTTGATTAATCTTTCCATTCATACTTATTCACAACATTCAATAAATAATCCACCTTTATTCTTCTACTTACCAAAGGGCCCTTGTGACTATGATTATGATTGAAGAATAAATTTTCACTAAAATTTGACATGTACCAGCTAAATATATCTAGTCAATAAAATATGGCATATTGCACCAATAAAATTATTTATATTTACTGTGATTGAAGTGTTACTTTGTCAAAAAAAATGCTTGAAAGATGCATTTGAGTAGGTTAGCATATTATGATCCTTTGATCCAGTCGTATGGTTCAAATTTATGGACAATTCTACATCAGAGTGAGATTAACAACCTTGATTAGTATAAGAACAAGTGTGACCAAGGATTCAAGTTTTGCTCAGTTTGGTATGTACTGATCTCTGACAATATATTGACATTACCAGTCGGGACAAATCAAAGAGAAAGAGGGAGAGAAGAAGGGGGAGGAGGAACGGGGTAGAGGACGTAGAAGAGGAAGAAACAAAGAGGAGGAAAAGCAGAGGAGGAGGAGCACTGGAGACAGGAAGAATTGGTGGTGCCAGCGAGGCAATGAGCAACATGGAAAGGGGATTGGGACGGAGAGGAGCAGGGAGGAATGTAGAAGTAGAAAAAGATATTGTCAAAAAAATAAAAGAATAAATGGTAGGGGTATCTGGTGATAAGCTGACTGCCCGGTATCCTTGGTTATAAAGTCAGATGGTATGCTTGATACGGTAGTATCACCAAGCAGTATGCTGGGTTTCAGATCAAACCGAACGAAATTGCCTGATCCAGATGCTGATTTCTGTTCTGATCAATAAATATTGGATGACACAACCTGTTTGATCAACTTTTAAAACCTTAAGTAGATATTGGAGAACATTGTAGAAATAGATGATCGATCAACAAATTGTGCAGCATTGAGGTCAAAGAAATATTTTAAATCTCTAGATATTGGAAACACCAATGTGCACGATAGTTTTGAATTCTTGTCTTTCATCTCAATTCTCTGCTGCATCTTTTGGTTGATAATGAAATACTTGATCAAATATATCTAAAATATAAGAATCTTTTTCTTCCAGAGGGTTCAACATCTTAAGAAGAAGTTCTATTTTCACTTCCAAGATTATGTTGATCTCATCATGTGGAAGGTAAGCAATTACAGCTTTGTTTCAAGTTCATATTAGCATATGCATACTTAAGTGAGCACTCAACCCAAAATCTTTTATGCGTTCCTAAGAATTTTTGTGATTTTCGTTATCTGGAGCTTTATGTTTTTTTCTTTCTTATTCCTGATTTTTGGATACTCTCCTCTCCTCTACACTTCTCTCTCTTTTTCTAATTTCCTTAGTCTATATAAGTGCATTCGGTAACTTTAAGGGGTACTCTGAACAGGCTCAATTTTTGGATCGTCATCATCTTCTAATCAAATTTGGTAGTGTTGATGGAGGAGTAAGTTTTTGTATCTTGTTGTACTTTTGGACATTGCCAAAAATGATATTTTTTTGATATATTGTTCATTTTCAATCATATATGTAACTTTTTTTCTTGTGAATTACTATCCTCTTAATGAATTTAATAATTTAGGTTTCTCGGAGTACTGATCAACATCCAGCTTTTTTTGCTGTGTATAACATGGAAACAACAGAGATCATTGCATTTTATCAGGTAATGACTTCTTTCATTGTATCATTGGTAGAGAACATTCACATTGCCATAATTTTGTCCTCAATCTATTGTCTGCAGAATTCATCGGAAGAATTGTATTCCTTGTTTGAACAGTTCTATGACCATTTTCATGCAAACTCAAGAGAGTCGGTGCATGCTAATTTTATTTCATCCCACTCCAATAATATCCATGCTCTTGAACAACTTTGGAGCATGAAAAACAAACAAAACAGTGTCTCACAGGTAAACCTCATTTCTTGAATTGTTGACATAAGTTCTCTCCGTAAATAGGTATTCTTTGCTGTGTGAATCTGATATATTGTTATTCCCAAGTTATAAAATGAGAAGACATAGGATTAATGGATTTGATCTCAAATGAGTTGGCTTAACATGGAGCAACAACAACATTACCACTGACTGGCATGGCACATCTCAACAAAATGGAAATACTTTGTTTCAATAGAGCACAACTTTTTGTGACTTCCTCGTTAACTTGAAGTCACCCCATAGCACATTGTTAGTCATGACATTCATGAGAGAGCCTTTTTTGTCTTGAATCTACAGCATGAATAACTAGCCGTAATTTCCTAATTATTTGGGTAGGTTCCTTGAACCTTTTACCGCTATTGAGGTACTAGACAGCATATCTAGTTATTAGATAGACCATTTAAGTCTCTTTCTGTTGGTTTCTATCAAAGTCTTCTGATCTTCCTCTATCACTCCTTGCACCACTAATGCCAATGGACTCATATTATGTTGAGTATACAGATGCTAAATATATTGTTTTTATTCTCTAAGTACCATAAGTGTTACAGTTTTTTTTCTAAATGTTAACTAAACAAAAGCATTATTACCTAATATTTATTTGTAATTTGTAGTAGTCAAAGCATGTTATTTGTATCCAACATAATTCAGGACTTTTTTTGTTTCTAACCTAGCTCTGTAATCTGATTTACTTCTTCTTTAGCAGTTTGTGAAGAAGATGATGACTTCAATACCATACACTTGTCAGTCACAAAGCCCTTCCCCGTATTTTGATGTGTCACTCTTTCGATATGATGAAAAGGTCTTTGTCTATTAATCAGGTTTTTGTTTAGAATATCTGTTGGTATCTCTTACATAAAGCTTTGTATACATCACATTGCATGCGTTTCAGGTTTATTTTCTTTTTATTGGCCATTGATTAGTTCATTTATGTTTACCTTTTCCAATTTTTACTTAGCCCTCGAGGGTAGGTCTTGGTACAAATTCTCCTTTGCGATCTTGGTGACAGGGTTTTGACTAACAAAAACCTTTGTGTGTATTGATTTTTCCCTAGACCTTGTATTGATGGGAGCCTCATACAATAGGTTTCCTTTAATTTTTACTTAGCTTCTTGTGCATCTCCAAGATAGACAATAATTAAAGAATATAGCTGTAATGGCTAAGGACACTGAGTATTGGAGTTACGCATAATGGCATATGTATACTGTTTGAGTTGTTTGTAAGGATTTACATGTAGAACTTAATAACTACTCTGCAAGTAAGAACAATAATTTATTAAGCCGGTGATCTCTATTAGTGTATCAAATGAAGCATTTTTCTCTTTCAAGGGGACCTTGCTTGGCTTGGCTTGCACTTCTGCTGCAACTGGATAGCATTTTCTTGAGGTATACAATCGTAGACAGGACTTGCCCAATTTATTTGCCCAACTTGGATACCATTGACCACATTCTTTTCCTCTGCCTTCTAGCTACCTAGGTTTGGTTTACTTATATCAATGTTTGTGTCATTGAGCTCAGTCTTGCCCTCTAGTAGGATGACTAGCACACTGTAAGTCTACACTGACCAGTGTTTAAAATACCAGAGAGACATCAGCAGAAAAGAAGGAAAGGTTCAAGCTTTAAAGGTTCGACCATGTCAGAATGGGGACCAAACTATGAGGATGTAATAAATATATAAGTATATAGTTTTAAGAAAGTGCTATACAAAGAAGAGACTATATCTGAAGTCAAGCAAAACATTAGATCAGGAAGAGATCAAATATGCTAGATTTATTTTTAAAATGGTAATTCTGATTCATGTCTCGACGTAGGATCTGTTGAATATCAACAGTAATTTTTTTGTGTTTACAGAAAAACGGAAAGTAAATTTAACAGAATATTTTTCTTCACAAAGATTACTGTTATTAAGTTATTTTTTATCAAATATTTGTAGTGACATGGACCTAGAGATTAAAAATAATTCAACAATTTTAAAATATGTTAAATTTCCAATGGTGATTAACTTGTAAATCGAGAAAAAGAGGTTGGCAATTCAGCTCTCGATGACTGCTGATTGTTACTATGTCTAACAATAGGATCCTTGTCATGATCACCAAACCAAAAAACCAATTCTATCATCATTTCTGAAAAAGCTAATGATTGCAGAAGTGGTGTGGTTCATGCTTACTATTGTGACCATCCTGTAAGAGACCACTAGTTTGAATGGAGGGGCCAAGGGGAGAGGCACATCGTGGACTTAGTGTGAGGAGAGGGATTGCCATGGCAACCGTTGGGAATCTGATCATCATATTTGTGAGAGAGAATTAGAGAGAAAGGAGCTCACCCAGAGTCCAATTCTGGAAGATGGAGGATAGTGAAAAAGTTTTGGCTGAAAGTGATTGTTGGTGAGCATAGAGCTTTGTGAGAAATTAGATCACTGCCAGTGTTTAGGCAATGTTGTGAAATGTCTTCTAGCAATGCTACATTGGGGAACAACTGCGTTCAATTCAAATGCAAAGACTGGCACATCTCAGTGTGTTGATCTTAGTACACACTTGAGGTCGAAGGTATTGTTCCAATCTGGGAGCAAGAACTTTTAACTTATCTAATTACAGATGAAGATAACTTTACACTCAGAAGTCAGAATAATTAATTTTGAGTAACTTTGAATTATGTTGGTGGTTCATCGGTTCAACCTGTGGTTCATGTACTTTCGTACTTTCTGCTGGTTTGACCATATTCAAGTCTTTGAACATGGGCTAAATTGGCAGATGAGATGGTTCCTGGGCTATTGGTCTGGCCTGGTTTTTTGAACCTTGTTCCTGACCATGTCCAAGCGAGTGATTAGTTGCCAGTAATACTTTTCCTTTTTCCAATCTGAACTTCTTTCCCTCTGGGTATTAGATCTGAAATGTTGTGCTAATGCATGTGCTCATTTGATACTTGTTGAGTGGTGTGACAGTAAACAATTAATTTTGGTAGCCTGCAGAATCTGATTAGTTTCGTGATTTTCTTTTGCACAGTTTGTATGCTTGGGCTATCAATTTGTAGTTCAGTTGTTCTTTGTCATATTGGTGGCATCTGATGGCAATTATAAATTCAATTTGTAGTTGATTTCATCAACAGACCGGCACAGGCACTCCACTGATCATCCAATAAAGTTTATTTCGAGAAGGCAACCAAACGCTTTGAAATTTAAGATAAAACCAGGTAAATCTCATGCTCATATTTCATTCCAACTTTTAGTGACTTGCGCAAGTCACTACATGGAAGCTGTGGTCTGATCATAAATATGCTATCCTTGTTTGGTTTCCACTTCTGCTGCAACTCGATTTCTTGTTCTCTATTTGATCCTTTTTCACAACTATATTACTGCTTTGGTTTCATGACAGCTCATATTGTATTATGGTACTTCAGTGACAGTCTATTTATGCCATAGATCATAGTTGTTCACTTTGATGCTATACTCTGTCTGATTCCACTAATTACTCCATTAGAGAAGCTGTATGATCTTTTGTGGAATAAAATGATGAATCATTCCATATATTTGATCTACTATTTGGGCACAGCTGAATCAAAGAGAATTTTTTGACATGGTTTTACTGGACACTGATTTGTTGATGTAGGACTCGAGACTAGTGGTGCCGAAGCAAGGACAAAAAAAATATGCTCGTTCCTTTTCCATCCATACTTACCTATGGCACTTTCCATCCAACAGACATACATGCAACCAACTGTTGTGAATCTTCACCTGCGGATGTAAGGTACATGTGTTTTCTATCTTCTAACAGTGTATGCGAACCGAGCAGCGCTGCTTATTGGAAGTGTTGCCATCGTAGCAAGAATTCAAACATTGATGATTGTTTAAGAAACTCTGTGACTTTTCTGATCAAGAGTTTTTGGGCGGTTGCAAATTAGGATCTATGGGGACTACAACATATCTGAACTGTGGTCTGGCAGCTTGCACCATTTTGGCATAGAACAATCTTCACATAGTATGCAGTGATTTTTTCATGAAACTGGATCTCCTGAAGGAATACTTGAAAAGCTTGCCAGTGGTTATAAGAAGTTGGAGCACATTGTGAGTTTCTAAAGATTAAGGGAAAGCTTCCACCATTGAAATCACATGAACTGAGGCCTATGATAGTGATTATAGTGCAATTCTCATACTAATGCATTATTTATAAAATGATAGTAAATATATGTTGGTCACAATATAATTTAAAAATGATATTAGTAATAATGCAATGACTAATATGAAGAGTTAAATAGGCTCTGTTGCATTTGCTGGTAGTGAAGTATCTTACATAGATAATTTGGTGGCCATACAGTACTACAATGTCCATAACAGACAAGGAATATGCATTACATTGGGCTATAAATTAAAACCAAGGTCTTTAATTTTGAATAATACTGCCCGTAACGAGCGTTATGTACTGGTCTGCCCGGTACATGGACCACCAACAATCAGGTGGTACTGTCGATTGGGTCTGTTTCCGCATTGGACGGTGACCGAGGGAGAAGAAAGAAAGAGAGAAGGGTGGTATTAAGCGAGGAAAGAAAGAAAAGGAAGGAGAGGAAAACTTGGAGATCGGCACCGCTCTCCCTCCTCGTCTGTAAGTGACTTCTCTCGGTGCTGGGAGAAGAATCCACAATCGTTGACTTCTCAACGTGGGGAGAAGAATCCGCGATCGCGGGGAGAAGAGAGATGACATCACGGGCAGATTTTTTTTTTCACATATATATATATATATATATATATATATATATATATATATATATATATATATATATATATATATATATATATATATATATATTAGCCTCGGCTTTCTGATTGCATGGGGAGAAGAACGTTTCTTCTCCCCGTGCGCCAAAAAGGGCGACGAGGCCATCCCTTTTTTTTTATTTTTATATATACTGAGTGGTATACCGAATTATACCGCTCGATATATAGTATCATACCATACCGAGTGAGTCTCGAAACTTCGGTACGTTATAAAATTTCAATCCTTGATTAGAACTATACTTTTATTTGTAGGATCTTATGCTGGACTAATAAGAGCTTGGTTGATCCCTTTTTTTGGGTCCTTGGTGTGCTAGGATTGAGGTGGTCCTCTCTATCCCTTAGGCTGCTTCATAAGGTTAGCCATCAATATTCTTTAGCCAACTTTAACTTCTTTCAGCTGGTTTCAATGGAATTTGATCCCATAGACTTACAATTTTGAAGATAAGCTGGACAAGGTTTTAATTAAATCCTTTACACGGTCAGAAATGTTGATGTGTCATGTTGACCCCTTCCTTTCTTGGGCCTTCCAATTTTTTTAAGCATTGTAGACTATAACCTACTCAATCAAAAGGTAGTTTGACCATTGGTTAGCTTTCTTTGACACTCCATTCATTTATCTTGCTCCTTCAATGATATTTGTTTGCACCAGTTATCTTTGGTGTCTTGAGTGTTCTTTGGTTTAGTTTCCTGTGATCTTTGATTGACTGAGCATTTTATATCCAGTATGACTTCAACTATTCTTGGTGCTATAAATTTCCACAAGTTATGATTGTAATTGTTTCACATAAGAAAATACCTTCATGTGCTATTGAATCACTTTAAAAGCTAGCACACACAAAAGATGTTTGTTTGATTCAGCTTTTAATGTGGCACCAAGACATCTCTAATAAGCCAAAAATGACCAGCATGTGACTAGTCCAGTGTTAGGTTTGTATCCAGAGACAAATACTCTATAGGAAAAGCTGATCATGCGCTCATTTGGCCAGCACTTAGATTAGGTCCACCATCAGGATCCATCCAGATCAGATATGAATAATAAGTTGTTACAAGTAAAATTGTATGTCCTGAACTTATAATTGCCTAAGTTGGTCTATCTGGAGGAATCCAAAATTCTCTGATGAAGGGTGTATAAAGCTAGATTGTATCTAGTGCATATCTTTACAAATCCTCGCTTCTCAAATCCACTATCGTCTTAGTTGTATCTAAGATTATGTGGTGGTTGTAATTTTTGGAATCCTTATACCTCCTTCATATGTGGGGAGATATAAAGAAGTTGTTATGTGTCAGGACTTTTAGGATGAATGTAAATTCTAGATATTTCTTTGAAGATGATACTCTAGCACTAAATTGTTATTTCAGGTTTTGTAGAACATGCCAGCAATTAGGTGCTACTGGCCAATTGAGTTGATATTTGACTTGAGGATTATCTAAAGGAGCCAAAGATTGTTCTCTTTTTGCTGCAAAATGGGGCTGATAGGGTTTCCCCGAAAATGCTGATGTTCAAAGGGAAAGTCAAATGAAAGTATTCATCTGTCATATCATCTTTCGGGTAAAAATCGACTTCATTTACTGTTACCCTTTAGACTTGTATACTAGTCTCCTTGGGCTTGGTTTAGCTAAAGGTAAAAGTTCAATTAAACTTTATCATCGCTGATCATGGGTTGAAAGCAGCGATTGGGGCATGGAACATGTTTGTTTCAAGATTTGTTTTGTTAATTGTTGCTATTAAATTGTTGTGTAGATCGATGGAGCTTGAAGTTATTGTAATACCCGTTAGGATGTTTTGGATTAGAGGATTAGCTTTAAGGGACTGAACATGAGTCAGCATTTTTCTCCCCTTCTTCCAACTATACTAAATTGATATCAGTGTTCTTATTGTTGTTCAAATTGGTTAAATTAAATAAATCATAGTTTAGTTGGAGCCATCATGCTCACCAATAAATCTTTTATGCTGTCCCCTTGAGCTCGAGCCTTCCTTGAAGATAATCCGCTCAAATGTTTGATACTTGCTGAGTTGATTTGGAGGCCAAAATGGGTTTTGGCCAAGCTTAAATTTTGTGTGAACACACTCGAAGATATTTCAAATCCAATCCTTTGATTCCTACCTTGTTTTGTAAATGTAGAAGGGAGGGGTTGCCTAAGGTCTTACTGGAGTTCTAGAGTACTCGTTCTATAGTTTGATATTGCTAAATAATGCTTTCTTAAATTGATTTCATTTGTAGCTGTAGTTGAGCCATCATGCTTATCGCCATATCCTCCCATATTGTTCCCTTGAGTTGAAGATAGGTTTGATATTTTTCACGTAGTAATTTCTTAGTTTATACATAATTAATCCACTTGAATGCTTTCCTACTTGTAGGGTTGACTTGGATATCAAAATGGATTCTGACTGTTAGATTTGGTGTGTACGTTCAATACTTGAAGATCTATTATCTCTAAGTCTCTAGTTTCCTTACCTAATTTTGTACGTGTATAAGGGATAGATTGGACTGGCCTTACTAAAGTTATAGAGTGGTTTGTTTATGGTTTGAGCCTGTCAATATTGATTTCTGTGGAAATATAGAAGTCACCATCTGATTTCCACCATCCCTTGAAATGGAAATGTTTATTCCCAATCGAGACTATGTTTGTTCTCATCGTAAGCTATATTACCAAATTGATATGCCATCTTTCTTATTTCAAGTTTATTCTTTCTTCGAAGGATGGAGGCATCCTCCAAGAAAAGGAATATAAATATGGGAGAAAAAAGAGGCCAGAAGATTGAGGATCAAGGAAGAGAACGAGTCCGTTTAGTGTAGAGAATATTACTAAATAGAAAGGGTCTTCTTGACCCTTAAACATCAAAATTTATATGAAGAAGATCTAATTTTTCCCTCCCCACAAAATCTCTCTATAATCGGACTCCAGATCTCCAACTATATCCTACATTAAGCTCTATCTGCTCTTATTAATTCAGACAAAAAAAAAAAAAAAAAAACTTGGAGCATGAGTATGTTCAATAAAACTAAGCTTTTTGTGTGAAGAATCGATCAGTATATATAGGAATGCACGATTTAGGGATGATAATACATCCATAAATCATCTTGAGGAGACCATCAAGATGGTGGAAAAAGTATGCACGAGGGCAGTGGCTTCGGAATGCACTTAAGAGTTGTTTACGAGAGTGGATCTGTTGCATTATTACTGTCACATATATTGCCGTCGTTAAACGCGATGAAAACATATTGGCAATAAAAAGGTGAAATGTTCTATTTCTTCCCAAGAAAATAAAAGAACAAGAATTATTAGTTAGGCTTAAATTCTTAAATGTCCTATCCGTTATTATATGTTTATAATTTAGCTTAATATGCTTAAATCAGGTTTAAATTTTCTAATAACTTGAAATAAGTTGGGATTCGTACCTTGGGTCGGCAACCGTGTCGTATCTTGCTGCATTTATCGGAAACAGTACACGACACGGGCAGCAATCCACAACTGAGCCCATGGCTGCAGCGACTCACTCTGCGCTCGCTTCGTCTTCGTCCGCGAAGGGCCGCCTCCTCTTCTTTGGCGCTCCCTCCACTCGCAACGCTGCCCCCTCTTCCTCGGTTCTCCTTCCTATCTCGAGCTCACTGCCTTCCTCTCCCACCAGGCTCCGCTCTTCGACCCGTCCGCCCTACGATCAACAACTGCTGCCCAAGGATTGGGAGCTGCGGCACCGGACCCTCCTCGTCGACTCCTTCCACCGGAACAACGGCCTTCGGGCCTTACTTCGAGAGGTCTCCGGCAGCAATGGCTCCGGCCCTCTCCGGCTCCTCACAAGAGATGGGGATTGGCCCGACGATCACTTCTGGGCCGTCGTCGCCTTACTCGTCGAAACTGGCAGGGCCGATGAGGCCCTTAAGGTTTGCCGTTCGCTTCCTCTTGTTGGCGTCTCGCGTGATTTCTTTTATTCAACATTACCTGGAATTGATTGATTGAAACTGCTGTTCTCTTCCGTTCTTTTCTTACTTTTAAGTCGTCTATGTGTGTAATGAGCACTTTGCATGTCTTGCCCTAATTTGTCAATGCGAACTATGTGTTAGGGCAAACTTAAAACTGTCTATCTGAGGCTCATATTGATCACTGTTCTTGTACTCTTGTTTCATTGACCTGATTGTCCCAAAAGCCTATAATTGGCGGCTCACAGTAGCAGTTGCTCGTGATCCTTCCATTTTGATCGATAGACATCTTAGCTCTCTTCGTCTAATTTAAAATATTATTGCAGACAACCGCTTCTCTTGAAATATTATGATCAACAAACTGTACTTTTAAGACTTGGATCAGGTGCTTCTGTAATCTAAGGAGTTGCACATTTTTGTTTCTAATGGTTAGAATATGTTTATATCAGTTTGCTGATGGAACCTTTGTGAATTATTCAAGTTTATGTTCTACGCTCAAATTACCCTTTTCGATGCAAACCATTTTGGCAGAAGATGACAAAACTTGTCTTTTTAAAATTTATGCTAGCATGTATGCTTGTCAAGAAAGGCAAATGGGGGTGTTACTAGACATGCTAGGAGTTAATTTGCTGCTAATGTTGGATGAACAGAAGCAAAGCAGGTACGCTTTATTCTGAAACAGCATGAAACAGAAGTTAAAACTGAAATTTTGTATAAAGCTTCATCAATTTGTAGTCACTGGAAGTTTGATATGCACCTCATGTAGTACTTTTGCCAAATGTGAATTAGGACATTATTCAGCATCAATAATATTATAATATGCATGGCTACATACAATACCACCTGAATCTCCATGCATTCATGATCACAACTCTCTTTGGATGCTTGGAAGGCAAGGAAAGGAAATACTGTTGAAGTTTGATTTTGAATATGTAATTGTTGGTATTTCTGGAACTCTACTGATGCAGTATAAATTGTATATTCTGTTGATCCTCATGCAAATTGAAACTGATGTCTTTCATTGCATGATAACCAGGTATTTGATTCTTGGAAGAAGATCGAGATGACTAGAACCAATGTTGCTAACTATTCAAGAATCATAAAGTTGTTTTGTAGAGGGAATTTGATGAGTGAAGCAATGTCAGCATTTCACGCCATGGAGGAGTGTGGTCTTGTCCCATCTTTGGCCATCTACAATGCTGTGATACATGGTTTTGCTAGAAAAAAAGATTTCGATAATTCAAATGTCACTTTTAGTATGATGTTGGAAGCTGGTTTGTTGCCCACACCGGACACGTATAATGGGCTCATTCGAGCCTATGGAAGTTTTGGACTCTATGATGAGATGAGCAAATGCGTGAAGAGGATGGAATCCAGTGGTTGTTTTCCAGATGAGGTCACTTATAACACATTAATTACTGAGTTTGCCAGAAGTGGACTTACTGAAAAAATGGAAGGAGTACGTAGAGTTCTCTGTTCTAAGCATATGAAATTGCAAACTTCTACTCTAGTGGCAATGCTTGAGGCTTATGCTGACTTGGGGATGTTGGAAAAGATGGAGAAGGTTTACCATAGAGTTCTGAGATCTGATGGCTTCATAAAGGAGAATCTGATCAGAAAACTTGCTACAGTTTATATCAAGAACTATAGGTTTGCACAGCTAGAAGAGTTGGGAAATGGTATTAGTGCTAAATCTGGCAGAACTAACCTTGTTTGGTATATCATGCTCCTTTCTAGCGCTTGTCTTCTCAGCAAAAAGGGTGTGGAATCTCTTGTTCAGGAAATGAAATTAGCCAAAGTAACAGTCAATATAACTATCACAAATATTCTTGCACATTTTTATTTAAAGATGAAGGATTTTAGATCTTTGGATATTGTGTTCCATCAAGCAAAAGCAAATAAAGTTAAACCTGATGTTATGACCTTGGGAGTCTTTTTTGATGCATGCAAGATTGGTTATGATGGAACCTGGATATTAGAACAATGGATAAAGAATGGTGCTCTTGAGGAAGCAGTTGGACTAAAAGCTGATCGACTGGTGGTGACTGCTTTTGGAAAAGGGTTCTTCCTGAAGCTCTGTGAAAAGCACTACTCTTCTCTTCACCCGAAGGAAAAGGAGAAGAAACTTTGGAGATATAGTGACATAATCAAACTTGCTTTCGGAAAGACATCAAAAGGAAAAGATTAGTTGGTGTAACAGATCCTTGTCAAATGTCTATTGCTCTAACTTGATGATAGTGATTTTTGGTACTAAATATAATACATTTATCTGAAGGATTTTGTTCATTTACAATTGCATTGGACATTCATGCAAAATAGGATTCAACAAGGTAATAGGGTATACGCTGTGAGAATGACTGTTGTTTGTTTTTGCACATAATGGATCAATATTATGTTCAGATTTATTTTGATCTGTACTTCTGTAGCTGTTGGCTAATATGCTACGAGGATCATTTCTGTGCCAGCTAAATGACACAATGGCTTCTTAATCTGTCTTTCCAGAAAGTGAAATTTGAGGCACATATCATCTTTCGACATGGCTATCTTGTGGTTGTCATCTGATGCAACATTGATTTAGGGCAATAAAGCAGTGTTTGCTATACCAATGGATAGCGTTTGAGTGATATGGACTGATTCGATAGGGGATTGATACGTGAATCATTCTATATCGAAATTTGATCGGCTATGATTTGTGAATTGGATTAAATCTGGGAAGATTAAGAGGAAGAATATTTTAATCAAGAGGTATTTATTAATTTTCTAAACTTTTATTACTTTATGAGATGATTAAGCTTATTCTATATGAATAACTTAATATCTAATATATTATTTGATATATTTTTGATGATAAAATAGTATTAATTAAGATATAATTAAGGTCTTTAATATTGTGATTAGTGTGTTTAAAAAGAATAGACACATAATTACGCATGAGATTATGCCTCAAAAATAAATGAGAGCTAATATCATTAATAATAAATTTATTATGATTACATCGACAAGGGTAGAGGAATCACTCGAGTGAAGATGTATTTGGTCGATATGTATCTCGATATTGTAAAATAGGTTCGTAAATCCTTTCAATATAAGTTACAATAAGCAAGATGAGATACAATAAAAAAGAAGATAAGACCTAAGAAGAATACTATAGGGCTATGCAAGAACTGATTTATGATAAATATGAAATCGATCAGGGTCTCAAAGTTAGGATTCGTGCATCACTAGAGTATCAATACATTATGAGAAAATAATGAGATATCGACGACCTAATTTACAATGAGAATATGGTAGTGATAATGGCCTTGTGCCATAAGGAATCCAAAGGTTAGCTAATATCAAGCAACCGATTGCCTCTCCTTAGTTAAGTTGAATTGATAGCATCATGTAGGATGGAATCTATGATTTTATGAGAGGACTTGGCAAGAGGTCAGTACTAGATATTATTGATATTGATCCGCAATCAGAAAAAAAAAGAGGATATTGGGAAGACAATTGCAAAATCCTTTAACTTTCATAGAATTCCAACGAACACAACCCAAAGTCTATATTATCAAAGCATGGTCTTCTTTATTCAAAAGTCTAGCACAGGGATTCAACCTCAAATATCGAAGGAGATCTATGATATATATAAAGTGACAAAATAAAAGGATTGGATCAAATTCTTGAGAGATAATGGGACAACCAATAAGAATGAGTGTCATCAATTTTCTTATTTATTGTAACAGACGTGTGATTTTTCATAAGTCAGTTAATACTTCTAACAAGATTCAAGATGCAAACTATATTGAAAACCTAATGGATACCCTAGTAGAGGACATCAGGTTATAGCACATTGTCTAAATAGTCATCGACAATGGAGCTAATTTCAAAAAGATCGATTACAATTGATGAAAAAAAGAAAAAACTTTATTTTGGACTTCATGTGCAGCTTATTAGATAAATTTAATACTAAAGGATATTGATGAGCTACCATCAATCAATAAGTCCATAGTTCAAGTACAATCGATCTTTAAATTTATATAAAATCATCATTGGATCTACTATTTAATGTAAAAGTATATAAATGATGAGATACTCAGAAGTTATTCGATTTATTAGAAATTTTATTATCTTAAAGTCAATATAGCAAAAAAAGTAGAACTTAAGGTAACGGTCACCTCACAGGAATAATATAATTTTAGGTATTCGAGATCGAGCGATGAAAAAAAGATTAAAAAAACTATTCTTTCTTCTAGATTTTGGGATACTATGAAAGAAATCATAATAGTAGGACCATTTTACATTGTCCTCCATAAAGTTGATATAGGTAAGCATCCCCAAATATTTTATCTTAGACATATGCTAATTATAGCAAGAGAGGAGGCTAAGAAAGCATTCATAGATGATTTTAAGGCTGAACAATATTTACATATGATCGATCGTAGGATTGAAGTTCATATGAACCCACTTAATTATAATGCAAGTAAATTCATATTTAGTGTAATATCATTCATAATTTTTAAATATTAAAAAAATTCTTACTAACAAAATTATCTGTCTTGCAATGTATTATCTAAATTTAATTATTCAATTTCAGTATAGTCTTATAACATTGTTAGATTTATTATCGGTACTAAGAAATATTATATACCGACTCTGGTTAAACACCGATGCAGCCAAAGCTACTATAGAGAGCCAATTATTTCAAAAAATAATTGGTTCATTTTTCAATATTGTAACTATATTGTATGTTATAATATGAATCTTAGTAAGGAAAAGTAATACACATGTTCATTATAAACTATATTTGATATTTATTATTTGTTAAGTTAATAAGGTTTTGTTTATATTTGTTTATAGTTGAGTAATGGTTACAATTTAGAGAGAACGCACCAAATTTAAGGTAAGTTATCATTTGTGTATTTTCATATATGATGACATATAATGGTTGTGAACATAATTGGTCAATATTCATAGGTCCACACTAGACTATTGTACAGACGGTTGGAGAAACTGATATATGTCCACTATAATATGCAGTTAAGGTTGTAGTATGCTAAGTTAGACAAGGAGCCAAATGAAATAAAGATTGATCCCATCGACCTCTAATCGTATAATGAAAATTCAAAGTCGATGTTAGAGTGGGTCAAAATAGTGAAGAACTGAGAGGATCCTCTACTTGATAAGGTGAGAGATCCTCATCGTCTTTCATGTTTTATCACTAAGATAATATAAGAAGAGGAAGCACATCTCTAGCAAGAGGAAGATTCCCCTTGGTTAAAATGTAGTGAAAGGGGCCAAATAACACTAAGTCAAACTACTTGAGGAACTAAAGACACCAAACTATCATAGTTGTTCACCCAACGTGTAAAGGCAATGGCAGTAGCATTAATCGCATCATTAAAAAGAATTGAGTCGAGCAATGAAACATATTCTCAATCACATTCAACAACCCACTTAGTTTAGAGACACAACAGCGATGTCGGGGAGTCAATGGTCTCGTCTACATAATTTGAGGGTAGTGTTTGGACCCAAGAACAATATTTTACATATGCCACCGAAGATTCAGATTATAGAACTTATCGAGGTACTGGTCAAGTTTATATACACAAGGACGAGAGAAAGACAATGGATGATTTTGAGCAAATGTGACAACCGACACGATGTAAACATAGAGCAAAGCTCATTGTATTCATAGTCATTGTATTATGAAGAATCTTACGACCAACATTATATGATGATAATTGATCATACTTCTTCAAATAATGGTATGAGGATCGATCTTCCAGTACGAAGTAGTAGATCAATGATAAAAGTAGAAGTTGACATTATTCTCCATGCTCTACGCCTCAATTGTACGTGCCTCGGGAGCTGTCTTGAACACGTATGATTCATGACAATCAGACTACAACCATTACTATATTAATACATTAATGACATACAATATATCAATATATTGTGTTTTGGGATCAATCTCAGGATAACATATAGATACATAGGATCGAGGACCTTGATCCACCGCCCATGGAGTCTCAACATTCTTTTTGGTAGTAGAACTAAGTATATCTATTGACTAATTACTTAGTTCATTTGAATTTTAAAGTTTAAATTATTTTTTTATAAATAATTCAATATTAATGAAGGGATAATCTAAAACGTATCATAAGTTATTCGAAAAAGATATGTGTCACTATTTTTCTTAATTTAGATATTTTTACTAAAATTATACTAAATTTATATTCATTTTAAACTTTAAAATCCTAATCTAACTTTTTTATTTTTAAATATTTTTAAAATTATTTTTGATTTTGAGAGTATCATAGTACACCTCGATATGTATGGTACACAAACCTTAGCTGTGAAGCATCGTATGATCAATTATCTATCAAGCGAGCACAAGTTATCAGCAGAGAACTAGTATTGAGAATGCAGATGATGAGAAACTCCAAATGGCCTCTTGTAAGCAAGAACTACATCGTTATGACATGATGTGTTCAAAATCTGAGCCTCCTTCAATCGGTCACAGCAGCGGTAACTAAAGGGCAGATTTCTTGCAAAAACAAGCGTTTGGCTTGTATCTATGTTTTCGACTCTGCAAAATCTTATTATTGTTTTTTTTCCAAATTGATATATATTGATATTTGCTTCTCCACCTTTTCTCCACTAATAGAGTGAAGCTAAGAGTCCATTCATTGTGAGCGTGACATGCTGCATTTAGTAGTGGTAACAAGGGTGGATTAGTGGCCATACGAACAAGGGACGATTTTACTTGATTCTTCATTCTTGGTAAGCATTTCTGAAGCAAATATATTGTTCTCCCGTGTAGTGCCGAAGATGCAATCTATGCTTCAACATTTCAGATGTAGTTCACTAGGGACATTATAAATAAACCAAGGTTCCACTTGAAAAATGACAAAACAACTCGACATCAACAATTTAACCATGAGCGTGGCATCCTTCTAGTTTTGGATAGCTCTCCTATTGAGTCCCTAGTGATGGCCTCCCAAACTCTCGTAACATGTTATGTACTGCCTACAAATCCTTGGAGCACCATCGTTTTCGAGACGAAGCTATTCTCCGAGAGAAGGAAAATGAATAAAAGAGAGAGAAGCGAAGAGAAACAAAGGAGGACTCCTAAGGAGATAATAATTTCATACTAGTTGTGTACCTATAGACGATCACCTCCCTTGCGATTCTATTTAACATGAGGACTATACATTGCTTAGTCAACCGCACTTGCAAGAGATGGTAGCCCTTCACTTAGGCAACCAAGCTAGTTGTTCAGCACCTTTACGATTCTAACAAGACAGATAACTTCCTTCCAGGTCTATATGTTATTCTTCCCTTGGTTCGGTTTGAATGCCTTGGGGTTACAATAATGTTATCGAATGAAAGAGACAAAAGAGAATGTTTACCCGGGAAAATGCTGCCAGAATGAAGTTTGTCACGCTGTAAACAATACTTCTTTGCTGCATGAGATATTGGTTTCCTGGTGATTCGAAGATCTTGATGCTAAATTAATTTGGCAGTTCTGCATGATTCACACAACTGAGTAATGTTAGAAGAAGATATATGTTAACATGGCTCCATCCTTCACCAACATTTTACCTCTTCAGAAAAAATAAAACAACTTTTACACCATTCTGGGAGATTAAATGCTTTTATAATTCTTCACCAAGCAAAAGAAAAAACCGGAAGTTAAATCATTTGTGACTCTATTTAAGTATACAGTGAACTTTCACAAATTGCATCTAGAACAACCATCAAGATTTAGGAGAGAAGACGACCTTTGTTTATTATAGTATGAATTCTCATTTAAAATTTCACCACAGGTACCAGAAGCCAAACTTTCTAGACCAAGAACATGGACAGAGCAACCAGTAAAACATTTGTGGCGTCACAAAACAGGCTTCATCCAGAATAACTTAATGCACAAACGTAGCCAAATACCTACAAAGTATGATGTCATCACCAAGGACTGTCATCTGAAGACTGAGGGTCAGTGAAGGCCATTGCTGATGGTCTTGCAGGTTGGTTTCTCCCTTGAGGAAAATTCCAGAATGAATCAGAATTCTCGTAGAGCATGTAAAACACCAACAGGGAAGCCATGAAGAAGCCCAAGAGTAGCAAGTAGATCTGCCACTCTGAGAGAATAAAATGAAGACAAGACAAACCAAAAGGTCACGTACCGCTTGCTATAGGGACATTAGACAGAAATTAAAACATACAATAGAATGATATACCCTTCCATTCTGCTGGTACATTGAGTTTTGTGACCACCGCCCCCCAATGATTTGAAGTAGAAAGAACAACCCTGCATGCACCGCATACAGGATTCAAATTATTAAGACAATCATCTTCAAAGACACATCACATGTGATAAAGTGCTTTATGAGAGAAAAAACCACCACTATGTGAATCTCCACATGGTTACTATTTTTTTAAAATATATTTTAAATTAATCTATAATCATCAAAGTAGAGAGTGTATCACACCCATTACAAAAATTAATAGGGAAATCACTATAAATTTTTCTGAAGTAATTTTTCTGAAAGACGAGTTGAGAAGATGGTTGGGGATAACACTGATAACAGAATTAACAAGGACAATTTTGTCAGCTTGGGAGATGTAATCCTTTTGCCAACCTTGAATTCTATTGAGGATTTTGTTGACCAGCTCACAAAGAAATATTTTTGGTAGTCGACCAAGTGAAACATACGCCCCAAGGTATTTGAGAAGTCAACTCCCCTCCTTGGATCCTAGGGTGCTACATATAAGGTGCTTACCGGTAAGGGGGCACGGCTTAGGGAAAAGGATATTCTGACTTGGCTTTGTTAACCCTTAGATTAGAAAAAGAGAAGTGATCAAGAGCTTTGAGAAGATTTTAACAGGATTTCTTGTTTCTTGTTTCCCCTGATAGAAATGAGTACATCAGTAGCAAACATGAGGTGAGAGATAGAAAGCTACTAATACATGCAATATAGTAATTTCAAGATTGAGCAGCTTTGTCTTTAGAAAACTAGACATTATGCAAATTGCACAAATATTTCTCAGAAGTGGTTGTTCTTTAATACTAAGTTAGGATTATCTTGATTTCCAAAGCATCCATACTTCTTTCTGCTCTGGATTCCAAGGTACTTAATAATGAAGCAACAGATACCAATTTAAAATATTATGCCTAGCTTGCTTTATACATGATCAGTAAGCACTATACCTCTCTTTAGGGCAAAATTCCAGCAACTTAATGCGTGTGCCAAGATGAAGCTTCTTGCTCCATTGAGAGATTGTCATTGTCTTCACTTCAACTACACACATATCACCATCTTCACAACCACTAGATTTTAAGGATCACAAACAATATCATTAAGAGTTGCATATCCAAAATGAACGATATGTTATATCTATGATAGCAAAATCTTCATCATATCATATGTAAAAGGCACAATAGGTCCACTCCTAACTATTATTTCTCCCATGGTATGAAAATGATCATGGCATGTACTACTGAAGCCGAATAAAAGGACTAGAACTGGGAAATGGATCCTAGGAAATAAGGGACAATGCAGGTGGAGGCAAGTTAAAAACAAATTAGAATGTCCCAACTATTTGGGGTTGGCTAACGGATCTTTTTCTATCATCAAGCTACATACTAGGCAATATCTAGAGTTAAATTAAAAGCACTCAAATCTCCTTTCATTGTTTCTATCAAACTCTCCTTAATTCTCTCCCTCTATCTTTCTCACACCATTAATACTAACTGATATATTTTTTACCACAGAATCTATAGATCTCCTTTGAATATCTTCATACTCTTACTTAAAATTTTTCTTATTTTATTCTCTATTAGGACTGTATTTGATTGTTCACAAACGAAAATATTTACTATAACTCTGTTCTTGTTAATGTGGACTTTACTCGTGTTCTAATCATATGGGCTTCACCTTTGTTCTAACATCTGGTCTCGTCAATATGGACTTTACCCTTCTTCTTGCCAGACAAGCAACAAACAAAGATGAAAGAGTAAGAACCCAACAATTAGATAAGCAAAGACATTCACCTCTTTGCTTCTAAAGAAAGATGTTAACTTTGGAGTTTGATCTTTTCATAGCAATCTTATGTCAAAGAAGATGAAAATGTCAAATCTGACATTGGGATAAAATGATCTACTTGTACGTATCCATCCAAGCCTATAGCAAATATTGGGGGCCACTCCACTATATACAAAAAGGGAATTGATCTCCAAAAGAAACCACTATCTGATGGGAATGCCTTAGTTGCTGAATGAGGAGCTTGTTACCAAAAGCTATAGAAATCTCACTCTCTACTACCAATGTGGCAAGATCAGGTAAAGAAGTCAATCCTGGGAATGCCTATGAAATGGATCATGATAAGCGATGATTTGCTGAATGAGGAGCTTGTTACCAAAAGCTATAGAAATCTCACTCTCTACTACCAATGTGGCAAGATCAGGTAAAGAAGTCAATCCTGCTGCAAGACGGGCGACGCCGCTCCGGCGACGCCGCGCTTAAAAGTTAAAAAAATTTCCTATTAAAAAAAAGGTGACAGATCTCGAATCATATACCAAAACAGAAAAGGTTAAAAAGATTTTTATTTAAAAAATTGATTTTTATTTAAAAATTGATTTTTTATTTAAAAAGATTTTTATATAACAGAAATGGATCAAATTTTTTATTTATTAAATTAATAATATATTATTTTGATTTTAATATTACCTATTTTTAATTATATTACTTATCTATATTTTGGCAAGGGAATGCTCTCTGTAACCGCACTTTTTAGCTTTTAAATCCTTTGGAAACATAACTTATCTAAGTAGGAAACATAACTTATCTGATGCCTCCCACCCTAGCCTGTTACCTAAACAGTGAAATTAGTACTCCTCTCGCCTCCTCTTCTTCTCCACCGCCTCCTCACCTCCTCTTCTACTTCCCGTGCCCCACCGTTCTTTGTTGTACCATGGTATGTATCAACATGTCATGTGTTAGTAAGCCGGTATGGTAATCATGGACTGGTATGAGTTCCATACAAGCTTGATATTTATTAACAATGTTAGAATAAGCAGTTACAGGTGACTGTACATAAACAAAGTATTTGACTAGAAGCAGCAACCTATTCCATATAAATAGTAACCATTGTTAATAATATAGTATTCAAGAATACCAAGATATATCAAGAACTCATAATAAATGCAGACCATTACTGTTTCATAAATCATTGTTAATGCTTAATACAAAGACATGAAACAACAAAATTGGTATTATATGCATCTCATTTATAATTTAAAAGTTTAAAATTCAAGAAAATCAAAGTTTTCCAAAGACCCAAGATCATAAAAAAATCAAATCACTTCAGTAATTACAAAAATTAGATACTTCGAGGAAGTACCCACTATGTACCTGAGAAGTTTACTATAACTATTATATCCAACACGACAACTGAAAAGAGGCTAAAATACAACAGGTACTGCAAAAAAAAAAAAAAAAAACAATAAATAGTAAACCCAACTGAAAGGATCATGCTAGGCTTTAAAATTTTTTTGCATGGTTGTCAATTCTCTTTATGAATTATCAGTATAAGCAATTCATAAATTGTACTGGGTGCCTGGGTGGTATAATACTCTCTTTTTTTGACAAACATATAAATAAAAGTTAGATTAAAGAGCAAAAGTTCTGTACTTACAGCCCAAGGTACTTTCCATCCAAGCTAATTGAAAGCACAGAAACAGGCTTTCCTTGTAGCCTCTTGTACCCAATTCTGTTCCACGTACTGATGTCCCAAACAGCAGTTACCACTTTGCGACCTGCTTTGAATTAAATTCATGAATATTCAGAAGAAATATAATAATTAGAAGAACTTTCTTCAAGTTGATAGTGTAGTACCTTTTTGGACAGTGCAAAACAAGAAAGGTTTGGTTCCATCTCTAGAAAAACGACAACACTCAATCTTCTCATCCTTCAGTCAGACAGGGGTATAAAAGGAATATTGAATTAAAAAATAAGCATGTCCTATGAAGAATTTATGAAGCTGAAGCAAAAACTTACTGCAGTGCGAGTCAAAGAGACTAGAGGAACACCATCATTTATCTTCCATATTCTTGCAGAACCATCGGTAAATGTTGATACTAAGAATTCTGAGTCCAAGCTGATGGACAAATTTTATAGGAATATTAGTATTATGCATGTTTCACCTCAGTCATGAAATATAAAGATCAATTTCCTATGTAGCATTTTAGAGGTGATTATTATATACAGAAAATAGAACTTCCTTAAGCTCAAGATAAAACAATCACCTGTGGACATAACTTGTACTCAGATTTGTGCACCCCATTGAAAAGATTTGTTTTTTTTTTTCTTTGAAGTTCCAAATTTTGAATGATTGTAACTATTATCTAAATAGCATTCCTTCAGAAAGTAAAAAATGTTTCTCCAGATTTACATAAATCTACCATATTATTTACTTTAACACTTCCAATGGTCATCTAGGGGAAATTAGTTTAATATCAAGCCAATTTAACTGATGTTACAACTGATACAAAGCAGTAGTCTTAAACCTGATTTTTGGATCAATCTCATCTATGTACCCCATCAAAAGTTTTTGGAAGCTAAAAAGTATCTCATCATAGTATTAGTGACCAAACTTGTCTCATCAAACTGTTCCAGAGTTCTATAACTCCAACTGCACAGTAGTTATGTAACTATCCTTATTAGACCATAGAGCTCTAGAGCACTGTCTACCCAAAAGATGTTCTTAAATTTTGAATTGCCCAATAAATCTGCAAGCATTTAAACATAATTGTTTCCGAATCATGTTTATAAAACAAAAATACAGTAAACATGGACTTGAGAAATATCTCAATATTTTATGCAGGACCGTTTCAACAATCAAATGAAATGTATTTAAAAAAAAAGCAGATATTAGGAGTATCCACCAGATGTGCCTTACCTGATATCCATATCTCGAAAAGATTTATGACCTTTTGGTTCATCTAAGAGAATGTTCAGGGTTGGCCAATGAAATATTCTGAGGTGTCCATCCTAAAGACAACAAAATTTTGTCAAAGACCAATGAGTTCATTAATGTTACATCGCAATTTATTATGATAATATAGATGTATACAGTATCTATGTTTGTGTATTTATGCTGCACATGTATACATATAATAGGTATGGAATGTAGAAACTATGTATCTAAATGTGTTTGTGAGGCCATAGTTCACATATTTTGAAAGTTCGATAGAAAATCGCTGTTTTCAAATGGCAAAAAAGAATCAAAGTATTTGCAACCTCGATAACAGAAAGATAAAAGCAAAATTTTGTTTCCAATGCACTAAACTGATTCATCCTTTTTAGACCCATAAATAGAATAAACAGTATACAAGGAAAGAAAATACATACTTCTCCACCGACAGCGAATTTTAGACCATCTGTACTAAATGACAAACATTTCTGAGGACCAATGGAGCGAAGAGGTTCCAGATCTTTAGACAGAAGCTTTATACCCAAATCTTGACTAACAAACTCATATAATCTGTATAAAGAAGAGGATTGTAATGTAAAATTCTATACCAAATGCTAAAGTACAACAAAAGATACAAAAAGTAAATTGTCATTTTAGAGAATTGAAGTATATGCACAATCATTTGACAGAGAGTAAGCACAAAATAAAATTAATCATGAAAAATTTGGATGCAAGATTGAAGATATCTCCAATACCAGCATTTCAATAATTCATTAAGATTTAGATAGTTGGAGAAATTTTTTGGAGAATATTTCAGCCAAGGACCTCAAAGCTAAACAAAATAAATGGATGTAATGAAATTAGAACCGCCAGTAACATTTCAAGGCACCTTAGTGACAGCAAACAAAGTTAAGTGCTATCAAAGATGACCACTCTGATAACTGGATTGTTATGTCGTACAATAAATTCTAGGATTAAATATAAGCATAAAAAAGTTTATTACAGTGATTTAAAAAGCGCTAGGCGCCAAGGTCTAAAATCGCCCGAGGCGCTAGCCCGAGTGAAGCGAGGCACTAAAATATAAAAATATATAATATAATTAATAAATATAATTATTTAAATAAAAATATACTATTAAATTAAGAAAATTTAACGTACAAAATCACAATATCACATTACTAAAAAGTCTCAAAAACCGAAACAATAAAATTTTAACCCAACTCTATATCTCAGCATCATAATGAGTATATTAATAGTCCTAGCATTTGTCAAATTTTAAATAATTATTACTATAACAGTATGCAGATATATTAATAATATATTATTAATTTAATAAATAAAAAATTTTGTTATTAGTATATCATTAATGTGATATCCGTCGAAGTAGGATCGAGAAACCGAGCTGTTGAAGCGCTAAAGCGAGCGGCAATGGCATTGGAGAGGGAGCGGCGAGCGATAGCAGCAGTTGAATCGGGAGCGACGAGCAACGGCCGGAGCGGAAGCGGTAGCGGCGAGCGACGGCAGCAGCAGAAGCGGCGAGCGACGGCCAGAGCAGGAAGCGATAGCAGAAGCAACGAGCGGTAGCGAGCAGCAGACACCAGCGGTAGCGGCAGCGCCAATCGCGAGGGTTAGGCAAGGGTTAGGGTGGGGAAGTCGCGAAGGTTAGGCTGCAACTAAATCACTGGAGACCGAACCAGACCTAAAATTCTGGTTCGGTCGCTCGGTTAAACCCGAGCGCTCGCCCGAAGCGCCCGACACTTGGGCTCGGGCGAGCGCCTAGGCGGCGCCTCTTTGAAGCGCGCCGCCAGGAAGTGAAGCGAGGCGCTTGGGCCTCGCCTCGCCTCGACCGAGCGCCAAAGCGAGCACCCGAGCGCCTTTTTAAATCACTGGTTTATTATAGATCAATGATTTTAAAAACGCTAGGCATGCCATAGTCCTAAAATGCCCAAGGTGCTAGGCGCAAGCTCGAGCGATGCGAGACACTCTAAAATATAAAAATATAAAAATATATAATATAATTGATAAATATGATTATATAAATAAAAATATAACATTAAATTAAAAAGATATAAAGTACCAAGTCACATTATCCATCTTCTAATAACAAAAATGTCAAAATATTCAAAACAAAAAAGTTTTACATCGAATTCAATCATTATTACAATCAATATCATCATTCTCAAACATATTATCATCTTCCTCTTCCCCTTATTCATCTTCATCAAAATCGATTTCCTCCTCTTCGACGATGGCAGAATATGAACCTGAGACTTTGTATTTATTTTTGCCTTTGTCATATGTCTTGTATATATCTATAATTCTCCAACACTCGAGGCTCTTGCCACATTCCCCCATGTTAAATTATCGTCTTTAAATATAAGCTCATTTTTGGCATCTTACAAGTTCACACCAATTTATCCCACCAACCACTCATTTGAATCATTAATGTCTTGTAATGAGATTGGATCAATATTATTCCGCAAATTATAATAAGCCTTCAATGCTTGATTATACTTTATATAAACCAGATTATGTATTTGTTGATGCTCTAACTGGTTTCTTCTCTTTGCGTGAATTTGTCATGTTATATAATTTAAAAATATATTAATATATTTATCTAAAAAATAGATTAATTAAAACAAAAATATTCTATGCTAATTATATGCTAAAAAACACTCAAGTTTCGCTCACAACCTGCAACACTATAAGTTAAACTAAGAATTTTGATAGTCAATTACTGTAAGTTTTGGGGTAAAATTTCCAAATCAACTCCATCATTCAATTGCAAAATTTACTTTATTATTAACAATAACATACTATATATGAAATTAATTATATAAATTTATAAATACTTAGGGATATAATTGTCCTAGATCGAACTAACATTGAAATTTCAAAAAGACCATCAACATTTTTATATAAAGATAATTCACATATGATCTTATCTTACACTTCAAGTTGGGAACCAATCTTACAATGCACTTATATAACCCATTTACATCTTCTACATCAAACTCAATGGAGGTGTTCTTATAAAAAAAATTCGGGATTCAAATAATAACTTGCTACATGTAATGAACAATGAAATTGACAATTCCATCTTTCGTTAATGATTACAAATATTTTCTTATACTTTTCTTCATTTCTATCAAAAGACTTTTGAATTATCTCTTTTGCTTTATCGATAGCTTCATAAATATATCCCACTGCAAGTTTCTTTTCATTATCTGCCAACCGAAAGACTCAAACAAGAGGGCCCATTACTTTAATGTATAAACTATAAGATTCTAAAAGTATGACATTAAGATGATATCACTAGCCCTCTAGTCTTTCGTTTTTTTTGTCCATTTGTCTGTCACCTATTTATCCAAAATAAACATGTTTCTCATGTTATGTTTTTTACGATGTATACTTTATAATATCAAGAAGAAAATAACATATATCTTTTCTTTAGATTTCATAAAAGATGATACATTAATTAACTTCACAAATATGGTTCCTAAAGAATAATTGACCATAAAATTAATTATACTCCTATGTCTCCTGTCGATCTAAGCATTTGACATAATAGAGCAACCATGCTTTACCTATGATTTTTTATCCCTTTCATAAATCATTTGTATAATCCAACTCCTTTTTCAGGAATGAAACTCACAACTCATAATAACTTGGAGGTTTGAATCCCCCATCATATCTTCTAATAGCTTCAATCATCTCTTTAAAATTGTTTAAACGACAAATACTAAAGGGAAGACTAGCCTAATAGAAGAATCAAACAATGTGTTGAATCGTTCTTCCCCTTATTTCCTTATCACAAGTATCATTATATTTATTTGTCTTAATTTTGTTCCTGCTTGTCCTTATTGCTTCTATGATCATTGATACATATATAAGTCCATCAATCCCTTTTTATACTTAACAATCATGGTTTCTTTTCTTTTTCTGTCATATACTCTTTTTCCACTTGGATTGACCCTAAGAAACCCTAGTGTAGCCTTTGCCTCTGTCGCTGCCTCTGTCGCCAACGCACAAGACCGATGCTTCCTCTGTCGCTACCTTCGTCACCGACACACATGACCAACACTTTTGCTACCAACGACGGACAAGTCCGAAGGTGTAGATTTTGTGCACAGTTCCCTCCGCCACAATTTCTTTCATATGCAACTCCTTCCACCATCGAGGGAGAGGACCGTAGCTTCCTTTGTCACCGATGGACACATTTGAAGCTCTCTACCCACGACGTTATTGTCTGTAGCTTTCGCCATCGCCGCTACCGTTGTTGTCCGAAACTTTTACCATGGCTATTGCCGTCGGCCGAAGCTTCCTCCGTCACTACTGTTGCCGTCCGCAACTTTCTTCACTGTTGTTGCCATCATCCATCGTTGCCACCCTCTCCTTCCCCACTTTCCACCATCAATTACTCTTTTTTCCCCTCTAACTACTGTTAATAGTAGATTAAATATTATTAACAGTAAATTGTTAACTATTATTATCATATAATAGTCTCTATTTAGATTTTAACATTGTTAACCTCTATTTATCAATTATATTATATATTTTTTATATTTTAATATTTCAAAGTCTCTTATTTTGCTCGAGCGAGAGCTTAGCGCCTCGGCCGTTTTAGGGCCTTGGCGTCTTTTGGCACCTAGCACTTTTTAAATCACTGATTTCGATTAAGGATAATAAATGTACAACTACATGATGAATCAAGGTGTTATACATAATACTACAGCATGAAGTAATGAATAGTACTCCATCTTACTATGATAGCTCAGAACAAAGGTTTCTATCATTTAGAGTCCAAATGTGGGAAGAAGCTAGCAGCTGATTTCAGCACTGCCATTGGAAGTTGGATAGAAATCTTTTCCTTCTTAGTAGACTGTTAGATCCCTTTAGGACTCAACTATTCATCAATTTACAGCAAAAACAAGAAAGATTCCACCAGATAGATGATTAGGGGGAATAAATCATATTTAATTTTGTGCTGAATTGACTCTTAATTGCTGAAAATAAGGAGATGTGCATGCCAACTCAAGTTTTGAGTCCCAAAGACAACAGAATATAGAGCATCAAAACAGATAACTTCCTAGGCAAAAAGAAAATAAAATTTACTAATGGACAAAGGACCACTATGAGTAAAATCCCAATCATATTGGGAATAGATAATAAATGGGCATTCTTTTAAGCTTTTGGATTGTATTGATACTCCTCACACCATCTGATTCTCCCCAGTGACAACGAATGATAAATATATCATGTTTAGTTAGTATTTTTCCTAATTAGTTTTATAGGAGAAAGATCAAACAAACTTATCAGCTGACAGAACGAAATCTTCACTAAACTAAAATGCTTGAATTTATTTTCAATGATCTACATTAACAATAAAGAAAATGTACTAACAATTAAATTACCGGAATCTTTTTTACCCCATAATAAAAAAATAATGGAAGACTCACCTGCAGCCCGTTGCAACGGAGCAAACAAACTCATCGCCGCTCGGGTGCACCGCGAAACCCAGCGGATCGCCATCCTCCTCTCTGATCACAAACCTCACCTGCAAATCACGTTTGGCTCTCCATCAATATAATTCACCTGGGAATGGAGGAGGAATGGACGGACAACTCAAGACGGGAAGAAGAGGAAACAAAGAGAACCAGGGGATCGGGGGAGAGGGAAGCGGTCTTGGGATTGAACTCGAAGATGTCGAGCAAAGGCGGGCAGGAGCGGTTCCTCGCCCTTCCCATGACCACGAGGAGCTGCTTCTCTGACCGCCGGATCCACGACGCGCACGTCACCGGCCCCGCCGAGTCCCCGCCCTCGCCTTCCATCACTTCTTCCGCCTCCTCTTTCGTCGTCTCCTGCTCTTGTTTCGTTAAAGAGAGGGCTTTTCCTTTTATAGATGTCCTTTCAGATGACCCAGCGATGACAGCAAGGCCGTTCGATGGGAATATTCCGGAGATGATGCGCGTGTTGGGATACAATAACATCTGTTTGACTTCACTAATCGTCATTTCTTTAAAGCCACCTGTTATGATTTAGTATCAATTCCATTGAGTTTAGAGCTTAGCAAATCTAATCCATATTAATATCCTTTTTTAATTTGTTGTTTTACTATTCTGTTGACAATAATATTGAAGATATTTTATATTAAACTAGCGATTAATAACTCTACTACTTAATTAGAGTTTTTTAATGGAAGCAATATATCTACTAATTAATATCATATTAATATTTAACGAATTGAATTAATAAATTATATTTGCTATTATGCTCAGCTATAACATTGATTTTTTATTACAAAATGCAGGAATCAAATATGTAAAAAGATCTAGTCATTCCAATTTGAAGAGTACATAAACCAAACATGTTAATGAATTTGATCATGTTTCAATTTCAATAAATCTTAGCTTTATTTTTAATTCCAACAATTAAATGTTATATTACAGGCTCAAAGATGAACATTTAGGTCAGATCAGTGACTGTGTTATATAATTTGTTGTCTGCGCAAATAATTAATTTTAATTAGGAGCGCACGAGGATGGCTCGTGACTGAACTTGCGTGTGCGAGTGATCGACCTCCGTCCGAGCGGGAACTCCTTTTCTTATACCACCGTCTTTATCCTATTGTACAATTTTCGTTTGTTGGCGGGCCCCATATGCCAGGAGATGCTGGGTAAGTTCCGCATCGGTGCGAAGGTTTTTAATCCTTAAAATTTGCACTGACTCGCCATCCTTGTGTTGTGTGCGGAGCAAAATAAAGATGAAGGGCTTTCGAATCCTCGTTATCGGAGAGCAGGATTCGCTACTGCCTGCTAACTTCTCTTCCTTCCGTCTCCCTTTCTCTCTCTTCTTCTTAGGCTGTTATGACGACGGTGGGCGTCTTGGCGCTGCAGGGTTCTTTTAACGAGCACATGGCGGGTATTCCCTTTTCACATTCTTTTTGTTCGCCAGTCCCTTCTCTGCCTTTTGGTGATCTTGCCCTTAAAAGTGAGGATCTGGTGCGCACAGCGTTGCGGAGGATAGGGGTGAAAGGGGTGGAGATAAGGAAGGCGGAGCAACTGCAGGCCGTCGACGCCCTCATCATCCCGGGCGGCGAGAGCACCACCATGGCCAAGCTCGCGCACTGCCACAACCTCGTCCGCCCTCTTCTATCTGTCGATTACCACTTGTGCTTTTCTTGTCTTGTTCCTTCTTGTTTGGAATTACTTGTTAGGTTCTTCTGAAGATTCTCAAATTGACCACGTCAGAAAGAGAAAAAAGGCTAAAGAAAAGAGGAAAAGATAGAAACGAATCTTTATTTTGTTTCGTATTCTTTTGTATTGACAGGAAATTGAACCCTACGAGAACAGTAGAGTACTTCTTAAGGGAAACTGAGATTATCTGGATTTATAATGTTCGACATATTGCACTTTTGTAGTTGCAAAAATTTAGAATAATTGATGTGATGCCCTGCTGGTTGGTATAATCCTTGTATTAGTTTCGTCCTAAGTCATGAACCTTTTAACAATTGACTGATCACTGCAAAAGATTCTGGATCATGGTGGCGATCGTGTTGGAGATTGGACTAGGTGAAAGTGATGGCTTCGAGTTGTCCGATGGATTAGGAGTATGCAGGACTTCCTAAAGTGATGGTGCTTCCAAAAAAGACTTCCAAACTGGTGGCATAGCGTCTCCCTTTAAATATGCATTTCTCCATTTGATGAACTAACTACATAGATTACTGATGCACTGTACAAGAAAGAAAATAAATTTCCTTCGGCCTTGGCTTTGATTGAATGACAGAAAGTGGTGTTATCTTCTTTTTTGTTCTACTCTGTACTGCTGCTTTTTTTTATTGAAAAATTGTTCTCATCATTGCAGTATGAACCAAAGCACTTCGAGACACATTCAGGCTTTGAGGGTTCATTAGTTAATTAAACATATGTGTCACTATGATATATGCTCTATCATGAAGTTAGCTATCTCACTCGTTTCATAATCTATATATGCTTGGGAGTGGTAAGAGCAATTGTTGATACAATACATGAATAAACTCACTCATACAATTTGCAGGTAGACAAACTAAGCATGTGCATGTTGTAAATTATCCAGGTAGTGTTTGGTAACATTAGATCAAATTGTTCTTTACAGAATCTTAGATATTACAAAACTGAACTGTTAGTTCTGGTACCATTGGGTAATGCCAAAGTCTTGGAGACATCAATTTCTTTTGAAATTAGGTATATGCAGCCTTTTTTCCCTGAAATTGTCTTCTACATCTTGCCAAATTTTCATTGATCCTTAATATTTGCATCCCTTTCTTCTGCAAGTTGGACATTCAGAGACACGTTATGTAATCAGAATTTTCACTAATCACTATTCTTGTTCCTTTCTTTTTCTTTGCAATTATATGCATATGTTCCTTTTATCAAAGAAATTGCTGCTTGCATATTTTCAAGTAGATCGCCACCACATTGGCATTCAAAAGTTCATTTCTGCTGCCTAAGAGTCTCCATGACAGCATTGTACTGGTTTGGGTCACACCCAAAAAAAATTACTTTCTTTGTAGGACTACATATTCTGTAAATAAAGTATTGATAGGCTTATCCTTTTGCTTCTCCCTTTCAAGGGGACAGAATTTGTCGAGTTGACGCTGCAAAATAAGAAATCCCAAGTTTTTCTGTTGATGTCGTGTAGCTTTAATTTTAAAAAGAAAATAAAATATTTTGTGACCTTTTTTTTCAATTAACAGTTTCCTGCTTTGCGAGAATTTGTAAGTACTGGGAAGCCTGTCTGGGGAACCTGTGCAGGACTTATTTTCTTGGCAAACAAAGCAATTGGTGAGCTGGCAGAAACACATTTTTCAGTTTAAAAACAATTAATTATCAAAGACTGCAATTTCAAGGTAATAAGTCGAACTTTCCCTAATCAGGTCAAAAGTCAGGAGGACAAGAGCTTATTGGGGGACTAGACTGCATTGTCAATCGAAATTTTTTTGGCAGTCAGGTTTTGACCTGGGACTTTTAACTTGTCAAAGTTGTTATGTTCTTTTGTTTTAGAATATATTTTGACTACTCAAATTTGATTTTGCAGCTTCAGAGCTTTGAAACAGAACTGTCAGTGCCTAAGCTTGCAGAGGAGGAAGGGGGGCCTAATGGCTTCCGTGGAGTTTTTATACGTGCACCAGCCATCTTAGAAGTAGGACCTGATGTCGAGATATTAGCAGATTGCCCTGTTCCTTTGGAAACGAAAAAGAGTATAATGTCTGTTGACAATGGCCAGGAGGAGGTTCATCTCTGTTACCTTAATTTTGCAAGTCTCTTAGTGTATATTTGCTGTTCTGAAATTTTATGTTATGGACTCTATTCTTTTTAGTTCCATCTTACTGTCTAATTCTGTTTTCTGGATGATTGTTGGAATTAGTACGTGGATCTATACTGTCTCAACAATGACTTCTTTAGTGGTTCATATGTATCTAATTGCTGTCTACAATCAATACTATATGATGCTATATAAACACTATATCTTAAATGGAATTCCTTGCATGAAGTGCTGAAATCAGAATTCATATTTCAAACTTAAGTGATCCATCTAACCATTTTGGCAATGAGACACTCGTAAATGCCAACGAGTGCTGCAATAGAAGTTTCGCACTCATTCTCTGTGTTTTCCTCGCACATCCTCTATATTAAACTAGTGATTTTGTAATCCTTAATGATTAATAACTGTACAAGTTTAGGATAATGACCACATATTCTTCTTTTTCTCGCTAAGGTCAAACTATCTAAGCACATTTGTGTAGAAAAGGATTTTTGCAATAATGTACGTAACTGTTATATGTTTGTGCAGGAAATGTTAGTTTCTCGTGAGAGAGTAATTGTTGCAGTAAGGCAAGGGAACTTACTGGGGACTGCTTTTCACCCTGAACTGACTTCTGACCTGCGATGGTAAAGACTTGTTATTAAACTTGTGCTATTTATTGTTAATTGGCATGTTGATAGGCCTGGTATTTTCTTCATCAGGCACAGCTTTTTCTTGAAAATGAAGAAAGACAGCAGTGATAGGAGCTTGCAATGTGTTCCCACATCAGGAACAGACTTAGAAGATTCTCGAGGAAAGCAACATTTCAATCTCCCCATTTATGAATGATATTAAAGATGACAACCAACAAGTTGACTTGTCTGTATTTAGGTTGCTCACATTCTAACAACTCCATGAGATTTATCTCATAATGAAACTTTCATTTATTTATGTAATGCCCCTTCAAATTTCTACCTCTTTGAAATTGGTTTCAGGCACAAAAACCAAAACATACCAGATGTTGTTTGGACAACTGTCTTGTAAATTTTGTTTCCAATTCTACTTAAATTATCATTTGCATGCACCAAAAGAAATGATACTATGCTTTGCCATAATCCTCCATCTGGAAAGAACAATCTATGTTATAATTGAAAAAATTGTAGTTGATGAAAGTGACTTTGACAAGTATTTGACCATCTTGACATGAACTAAGGTATCCTGAATGTTTGGTGAAAGATGACAACCAACAAGTTGACTTGTCTGTATTTAGGTTGCTCACATTCTAACAACTCCATGAGATTTATCTCATAATGAAACTTTCATTTATTTATGTAATGCCCCTTCAAATTTCTACCTCTTTGAAATTGGTTTCAGGCACAAAAACCAAAACATACCAGATGTTGTTTGGACAACTGTCTTGTAAATTTTGTTTCCAATTCTACTTAAATTATCATTTGCATGCACCAAAAGAAATGATACTATGCTTTGCCATAATCCTCCATCTGGAAAGAACAATCTATGTTATAATTGAAAAAATTGTAGTTGATGAAAGTGACTTTGACAAGTATTTGACCATCTTGACATGAACTAAGGTATCCTGAATGTTTGGTGAAAGATGACAACCAACAAGTTGACTTGTCTGTATTTAGGTTGCTCACATTCTAACAACTCCATGAGATTTATCTCATAATGAAACTTTCATTTATTTATGTAATGCCCTTCAAATTTCTACCTCTTTGAAATTGGTTTCAGGCACAAAACCAAAACATACCAGATGTTGTTTGGACAACTGTCTTGTAAATTTTGTTTCCAATTCTACTTAAATTATCATTTGCATGCACCAAAAGAAATGATACTATGCTTTGCCATAATCCTCCATCTGGAAAGAACAATCTATGTTATAATTGAAAAATTGTAGTTGATGAAAGTGACTTTGACAAGTATTTGACCATCTTGACATGAACTAAGGTATCCTGAATGTTTGGTGAAAGATGACAACCAACAAGTTGACTTGTCTGTATTTAGGTTGCTCACATTCTAACAACTCCATGAGATTTATCTCATAATGAAACTTTCATTTATTTATGTAATGCCCCTTCAAATTTCTACCTCTTTGAAATTGGTTTCAGGCACAAAACCAAAACATACCAGATGTTGTTTGGACAACTGTCTTGTAAATTTTGTTTCCAATTCTACTTAAATTATCATTTGCATGCACCAAAAGAAATGATACTATGCTTTGCCATAATCCTCCATCTGGAAAGAACAATCTATGTTATAATTGAAAAAATTGTAGTTGATGAAAGTGACTTTGACAAGTATTTGACCATCTTGACATGAACTAAGGTATCCTGAATGTTTGGTGAAAGATGACAACCAACAAGTTGACTTGTCTGTATTTAGGTTGCTCACATTCTAACAACTCCATGAGATTTATCTCATAATGAAACTTTCATTTATTTATGTAATGCCCCTTCAAATTTCTACCTCTTTGAAATTGGTTTCAGGCACAAAAACCAAAACATACCAGATGTTGTTTGGACAACTGTCTTGTAAATTTTGTTTCCAATTCTACTTAAATTATCATTTGCATGCACCAAAAGAAATGATACTATGCTTTGCCATAATCCTCCATCTGGAAAGAACAATCTATGTTATAATTGAAAAAATTGTAGTTGATGAAAGTGACTTTGACAAGTATTTGACCATCTTGACATGAACTAAGGTATCCTGAATGTTTGGTGAAAGATGACAACCAACAAGTTGACTTGTCTGTATTTAGGTTGCTCACATTCTAACAACTCCATGAGATTTATCTCATAATGAAACTTTCATTTATTTATGTAATGCCCCTTCAAATTTCTACCTCTTTGAAATTGTTTCAGGCACAAAAACCAAAACATACCAGATGTTGTTTGGACAACTGTCTTGTAAATTTTGTTTCCAATTCTACTTAAATTATCATTTGCATGCACCGAAAGAAAATGATACTATGCTTTGCCATAATCCTCCATCTGGAAAGAACAATCTATGTTATAATTGAAAAAATTGTAGTTGATGAAAGTGACTTTGACAAGTATTTGACCATCTTGACATGAACTAAGGTATCCTGAATGTTTGGTGCTTGCTCCCATCTGAAGTTATAATGTGTTTGATACCTGGTGATGTAGCCCGAGAGGACTGCGAACTGGATATGGATAGCTCATGTTGAGCAGGTGTGCCCCATGCATATCTATCACCAATCTCAAATCGTTCGCAGGGAGTCAGAGTGAGTGGTACGCCTCCTCGTGTTTTTGCTGTAACACACTTTAACCGACCATCTTGAGACCATTCCTCTATTATATTGAAGTGCATATTTGTGCAGGTTGGAACTGGTTTTAGAACTCGAGATAGGAGGAACTTACATGTTATTTGAATCTTTGGATGATAAAATAGAGTGATATAAGTGAATATATGGAAGTTCCACCCACCCTCAACAAAGCTTAATGATATGAAAAAAAATTAATGTTGTTATAACATTTTCCATAATAGAAAGATATATATGAGGTGGAATGAATGAATTGTATTACTCCGCATGATTTGCATGACTGTGAAGTCATAGTACTTTTGGCGACTATTATAAGTTGATTGGTTGTGATGTATCTAGAAGAAACTTGAATTGAGAATTTTGATTTCTTTTAAATGATTATCCCGAGATTGTGAAGTCGATATATATATATATATATATATATATATATATATATATATATATATATATATATATATATATATATTCAATTCTAAATTACTGAGACATATGGAGCAGCTTAAATCAAGAAATTTAGTTTGAATTGGCAAATACCATACCTATTTTAATTAATAGATGCTTTTGTCATGATAGTAATGACAGTGGGTCAATTTTTCTTGGATATTCTGACCAATTTGTATGGATCAAATTAATGTACTTATTAATTGAGTTTTGGGATATATATATATATATATATATATATATATATATATATATATATATATATATATAATAAGATAGTTAGGTCAAATTTGGAACATATTTGAATTTTAGTTAATTAGTTGATTAGAATTGGGCTGGTGAAATTTGTAGCGCTAACTTACCGTGGTCATTTATGTTACTTTGTTTTACCAACCTATTTAAAAAATATTATATCAAATAAATTTAAGAATTGAAATATCGATAATAAGTTGAATTTGAAATGAATTCAAGTTCAAAATATGAGTACAGTAACATTTTACCCATTGCGACTGGTACTAATAAGGCACCAACGTAACATCCTTGCAATAATTGGATCAAAGCATGATCAAACGTCAACACAACCCACCTCCAATCCCAATTTGATAACCCTGATCTAATCCTATTTGGGCCAGTGCTGCTTTTTGCCATCAACATCGATTCCAATTACCATGTAATCCAACTTTGTATTCGGCTACTTTTAGCAGAAATGCCACAAATATCAAATATCACCCCTCCTCTCCCCCACATGTCGTCCTCCCCTTTTTATCTCTACGCAAAAGAAAACTAGAAGGAAAAGGAGAGAAGAAAAAGAGAACATTTTGATCTCCATGTAATCCACCTCTTCCCTCTGTGGATTCCTCATCCTTTTTCTTCGTTTCGTCTCTAATAACTTGATTGCATTTCGTCTTCCTGTCAGATGTCCATGGATGGATTGGAATTACCTTCAATTTCTTCTTATCATCTTTTGTTCCGTTGCCATCACCTTCCCCTTGTAATATGATATCCCCTCCCCCATTACTGTTCATGATTCTAGGGTTTGTAGTTCGCTCTCTGTATTGGGAAGTGGGATCGATCTAGGGCCTAGAGTCAGGATTTCGTCAGAGAGAGAGAGAGAGAGAGAGAGAGATGTTCACCAAGATCATGAAGCGGGGCAACCGCAAGGGCCCCAAGTCGGAGGCGACCGAGCCCGCCGCCGCTGCGGGTGTTCCCGGCTCCAACGTCACCGTCAACCACGCCTCACGCACCGCGGTGCCCTCCTTGGGCGCCGCTGCCGGTGCGTACCACCTCCCCACCTCGCCTGCCGGCGCCGCACCGCAGATCGAGTCCCTCCCGCTCTTCCGCGACGTGCCCGTCGCGGAGCGGCAGGCGCTGTTCCTCCGCAAGCTTCAGATCTGTGCCATGATCTTTGACTTCTCCGACACCCTTAAGTCGGCCCGTGAGAAGGAGATGAAGCGGCAGACTCTCTCGGAGCTCGTCGACGTGGTTCAGTCGAGTTCCATCCGCCTCGGGGAGTCCGTCCAGGATGAGCTTGTCCGCACTGTCGCCGTTAACATCTTCCGCTGCCTCCCGCCGGCCTCCCACGAGAACACCGGCTCGGAGGTCACCGACCCCGAGGAGGAGGACCCCTACCTGGACCCCGCCTGGCCCCACCTCCAGCTCCTCTACGAGCTCCTTCTCCGCTATGTCATCTCCTCCGATACTGACACCAAGGTCGCCAAGCGCTACATCGACCACTCCTTCGTGCTCCGCATCCTTGATCTCTTCGAATCCGAGGATCCCCGCGAGCGCGAGTATCTCAAAACAATCCTTCACCGAATCTACGGCAAGTTCATGGTCCACCGTCCTTTCATTCGCAAGGCCATCAACAACATCTTCTACAGATTCATCTTCGAGACAGAGAGGCATAGCGGCATCGGTGAGCTGCTGGAGATCCTTGGGAGTATCATTAATGGGTTTGCCCTGCCGATGAAGGAGGAGCACAAGTTGTTCCTCGTGCGGGCCCTCATCCCGCTTCATAAGCCAAAGCCGGTGGGTATGTACCACCAGCAGCTATCCTACTGTATTGTGCAGTTCGTCGAGAAGGATTATAAGCTTGCCGATACGATCATCAGGGGGCTGTTGAAGTACTGGCCTGTCACTAATTGTCAGAAGGAAGTGCTATTCCTTGGGGAGTTGGAGGAGGTGCTGGAGGCGACACAACCAGCAGAGTTCCAGCGGTGCATGGTTCCCTTGTTTAAGCAGATTTCTCATTGTCTCAGCAGCTCTCATTTCCAGGTTTGGAGCTCATCTCATCTTGTGTCATTTTGATTATTTGCCTAATGCACTGAAAATGCTGCCAGATATTCAGATCATTATATGATTTTAGCCAAGTTGACAGGAAAAATTATCTAGATAAGTTATTGTCTTCAGGACTGAAAATATGCAACTTTATTTTTATCCCGTGATATATTTACCTGTATTTGTTACTCCAAAAGACTTTGTTGACATATTGGCAAGTTAGTTTTTTCTCACAGAAAATGTTTACTATTTCAGGAGTTGATTTACCAAAAAGTTTAGCTAACATGTGCTATAACTTTGTCTTTGTCCATTCCTTTTTTGGGTTCTAGGAATTACATATTAATATATTCATGGAATGGATCTTGATTTGGGCGGTCATTTGTTTCACTTGAATATATTATATTTAGTTTTCAAATATGTTGGAATATTAATATATGATTTGAATTTTGTGCTATAAGTACCCATCTTGACATGTTCAAAAGGTGTATCACATCGTGAAGCTTATCTAGGTATAGAACTGCTGGTCCATGTATGGCTCACTAAAGCTTCCTCAAGAAGTTAGAAATTTAGGCATATTCTCAAAATTCATTATTGTAAAATGCTTTGAAGATGTTTTTCCTAACACTTTTTTGTTCTCCTTGCTTCTTGTTGATGGCAAGGTTAATTTTTTTGCATTGACTATAATTCTTTTATTCCATTTTTTAAGCCTTAAATACAAGTCCTAACCATTGTGATCTGCTATGTGGATCATTGCAGTCTCAAGTGAAGGAGACTTTATATTATGGTGGAAAGATATATGGTAATGTTGATATATGGTGGTTGACATTAAAACATTTATATTATGGTGTTGACATGCTGACTATGATTATTTTGTTGACATTGCATTACCCACTATGAATATTACATTTCTAACTTTTGTTGTCATGCTGACTACATTCTTAGAACATTAAAGCATCTGGTTGACAACTATGATTATTTTCAGAATTATGTGGTTGAGAAGGCCAGTTTGTCGTACCATCGGTGTAGGATATAACTTGCCTACTTGTGCATATAGAGTTTTGACGAAGATGAAATCGGGCATGACAGATATTGTACCACACCAATTGGATGCTGCTCACCAACCAAAATAGGCCAAAATTTTGGTTTGCCCATGTGCATGATTAGTAGGGCTTGGCATGATTTGGCATGTCAAATGATGCTGATAGACACTGAAATCCTTCCCATAGTTTGAGTTGCTTAAGTGGCCATTCTATTGTTTGTTAGCATGGTTTAATTATAACTCAATACATTTAATGATTGTTTTTTCAAGAACAAGGTGAGTACGCTCAACAAAACAAGAAGAAGAAGCTGTAATGTCTTCAACTTTTTAGATATACTATCTGGTTTTTTTGTTGCTGTTAGACTTTGTAAAAAATTTCCTTAGTTAAATTAAGAGAATTTTTATTATTATTTACAGTTTCTATTAAAATCTTCTTTGGTCTCTTTCTACTTCCCCTCATGCCATTAATACTATTTGTCTCACATTTTTTATAGGGGTCCCTAGTCCCTAGCATATGTCCATACCATCTTACTTATTCTCCATCATTTTATACTTTATTGAACCTACATCTAATCATTCATAAATGATAAGAATTTTGTTTCCTATCATTTTTATAACTCCAAATATTCACCTCAACATTCTTATCTCATCCACACAAATTTTTTTGTCATTGATTTGTCTTATAAAAATTTTGCCACAATATAAAATTGACCTGATGAACACACAAAATTCAGAAAGCCCCTCTCCACCTTAACCATTTAGTCTTTATTCTATAAACAATATATTTATCAATCTCTTCATCTTGTTCAATAATCAATCCATGGTATATAAAACTTTTACTTATTAGAACTTCTTATCCATCTAACTTAATTATATCCTCAGTTCTGCTTCCAATAGCCTTTTAATTTAAAGCATTTAGTTTCCAATGTTTGTGTTCATTACTTAAGTATAGAATTAATTTCATTTAAATTCTTATAAACTAGAATAATATCATCAATAAATGGAAGTATAAAATATACCAAAGATGTCTATCTTGCATATGATAGGTAAGATTATCATTTATTAATATTGAAGCTAGAGACTTGATGGGGATACTTGGTGTTGTTTTTTACCACTAAGATCCACACGGACTATAACGTTATACATCTCTTATATAACATCAATATGTTCCGAATATAAAACTTTTTTTCTAAAATTCATCGTAACAAATCTTTAGATTTTTTATTACTTAAAAAGCATATGCAAATCTTTTTTTTCTATAATTTTTCATTAATAATGACGAATAAATGGTTTTTATTGGTGATCCACGAGGCATGAAAGCAATTAATTTTTAAAATATTTGTTTCACATCTTGTTCAATCTTCAATCATTCTTTTCCCAAATTTCATATTTAGAATTATAATTCTGTTCCCAAATCTCCACTTCGATAACATTGTTGTACATTGTTGTTAAGATCCTTATCCACAACAAAACTCGCACTAATTCTATGATTATTTTTTTTTAATATACCAAATTTGAAGTCCATTATTGTCAATCTTTTTGATTTTTTTCCTACTCATTTATTTCCCTGTAAGTAAATAATATTTAATCATTGTGTACATCATCTTTAACACTTTTCTTGAAAGTGTGCAACATAATCCTCTGGCCTTGAACTAACTTTTTTACTTGCATCGGTTCAATGCAATGTGAGAACCTTCTGCTAACTTTTCACCCCCTCTGGACTCCAATGTGATGAACCACTTTTGGATGACCTCTGAGGCTACCCTTCACACTTTGAGGCACTTGGATGGTGAAGGTGTTTCGTGTCACTTTGGGTGACTAGTCCTACATTCAAATTGATTAAGATATGTGGATTTGACTTAGATTTACAATGACTAGTGGCCCAACGCAATCCTCCATTACTTTGATCCGAGCTTGTGACTGACACTTGGTAATGCAAGATGAGTGGAATGCTTAATTGGGCTTACATTGGCTAGTGGCCCAATCCCCAATTAAAATGCTTAATTGAGCTTTAATGCATGACTATGTTCAAATTTAGACCTGATACTAGTAAATCACATATGATATTATCTTTCGGTTAAACTTACTAAATTTCAGATGAGTGGAATGCTTAAATTTAATCATAATTCACAGTATTGATTATTTTGTACGATACACCATTTCATATTGGTATTATTAAAAAAAATTGGGTTTGGCCAAATATTGCCCTTATTGCTAGAAGGTTGGAAACAGCTAGAACCAATAAATTTCAATCAAAATTAGATGGTTTGAAGAATTGTTGGTAATTTTACTACCTCAAAACAAAGAGAGAAAAGGGAAGGAAATATGTGGAAGGAAAAGAAAGAAGAGGGAAGTTGGGGTAGAAGAAATGCATAGAAGATAACTATAGACTATGAAACAAAGGAGACACTCTTACTATAGTGCTTGTAATTGGCTGCAATCACCATATAACAAACTTCACCATTGTTGCAATATTCATCATATTAGGAGATGGAAGGGGAGGACAAATATCTCTTATTTTTACATATTCTTGTTGACTGATAAATCTTAACTGGTTAATAATCCAGGGATATTCTTTTGAATTGGTTACTTAGAATAATTTGAAGCATAATTGCAGTTGAATGAGATGTCACCCTCAAATTCTGAAATCTTATAATTCTGGAAGAATATATTGATAGCTGGAAGAAACATTAGTTTTTTTTTTTTTTCATTTTCATGATTGGTAACTTGAATATCGTTGTTATTAGAAGATCTGAACATTAATTTCTATCAGTTTCATGATTCGTAACATGAATATTTTTGATGTGGAAATGTCAGACATAGGGTTTAGGTTAATGTGCCCAACTTATCTGAGATACTTTTTTTTTCCAGCTTGAGGATCTTGGGAGGATTATGAGACATTTGACTCTTAATGCTGTAGCTGCTGCCAAGTGGAAGGTTACTTAGTACGAATTGTGATTCACCTATAGAAATGAACAATTGTAGGAATTATATAACAATGGTCTGGGGACATCCTATCGAGGACATGCATGCACTGTTCTCTTGGTGAAAGGTTTCTGATGCGTTTTCTTATGGGTTAGGGGTTGTTATAGCAAAAGTTTTCTCCACACTGTATTTAATGTGATCTTGGGATCACACTGTATGAAGCCTATGTAGTTTCATACGGAACTTGCCTGTTACATCCTTCTTATTAGTTAGATGTCGTGCATTATTGCATTAATCTCTCAAAATTTTAATATCATTTTTTATCATCTAATTAGGTTTTTGAATGAGCTTATATGTTGTTGTTTATTTATTAAATTTAAATGTGGCCATTTGTTAAGTAACAATTATTTAAACTTGTTTCTATATGTGTAATTTTGTGCTTATTTTACTCAACAAAAATGACTGTTTCAAGTTTTTTTATGTGAACTGAATAATGTGGTGGAAAGAAAATTTAGTAATGTGAAGAATCAAGGAACCATGATATCATACCAAAAGAAGAAAAGAGCAGTATTGATTTGTGAAGGAAAAAAATTTAACGTCAAAGCACAGTCAGAAACTCAATAGTGAATTTGCGTGCTAATCAAATAAACTTTTTTGATAGAATAAATGACATGTATATGCTCCTAGTTCACAATACAGTTGTCAAGTAGGCTTCCTCCATTCCCCTTGTCTCCTCTCTTCTGCATCTATTGCATGGTGAATTCTCTTGGATGCAGATTTTCTTGATTTTATATTCTGATAGAAAATGAATGGTTTAGAACCTGTAGATAGCTTTTCTGAGACTGGGTGCTTATGCTATTTTCAATTCGTAGCAAACTTTTCGTTTTCTTTCAAGGAACGGATGTTTTCAAGCAGGAAATTTTGCTTTATCTTGAAAGTTCATGATTCTAGGAGAATATCTAATGCAGGTAGAAGGCTTTAAGTTGCTTTGATTTTCATGGTGGATAATTGTAACTTGCTTGGTGTTCAAATGCAAGAACTAACCTATATTCTAGCTTGTGGTTCCTTTTAGGATTATGAGTTTGTATGTTCTGCGCCCGATTTGATGTGTGTTACCAGATAGAATGTTTTCTTCTTTTTTTTTATTGATAGGGTTGCATTCATATGCACCCACAGAAGTAGTGGAAGATGGTAAATAGTCCTTAGGTAATGAGGATTTAACTGGACATGCCAGTCTGCCAGTATACAGGCTCTTCCCCTCAATTACATGTGGAGACACTTCTTTTTCCTTTTTTCACTAAATAGGGTTCCTACGTCAAAACTGCTACTTGTTGGCATTATTATTTTAAGTTATCGAAAAGGTGGTTTGTGAAGTTGTTGCCCAGGGCCCAGGCTGCATATGCAATTGTGTTGATGGCCGTTTGGGTGCTTATGCTGTCTCTGGGCAGAGTGTGCAATCAGATATACAAAGTACACATCCACATGTTTTGCATAAGTCAAATAACTTCATGGATTTCTTAGACCTTTACTAATTTATTTCATTAGAAAGTCTTCTAATATGACCACAATTATGCACTTGTTCCTAATTGCATATGTCGACTTTGTTACTTTATTACTTTATGATAGTATTTTTAGATTTTTTGATGTGAGATCACATTGTAGTATCGAAGTTGATAAATTGGTGGAAAGAGTGCCAATGAATTTAGACATTCAAAGAATTAATTCACCATGCTGTGGTACCAAAAAAAGGAAAACAAAGTTTTGTTTCATAAACCAAAGATTTATGAATATCAAAGTTGTATGAATTCATGGAAACTTGATAGTGGAGAAATTGGTCTATTTAAAGTATTATGCATGTTTTAGAAAATGGAAGATATATATAAGTATATCCATTCCTATTTGCATAAGGCAATTGATTGGTAGTTGCTATTTCTCTCTATATATATCCATCCCCTTGCCCCAATCCCAATTTCTTTTCCTTCTTCTAATTAGTCATTCTCATGGATGCGGATCTCCTTTAACCTCTTCCCTTTCAATTCCTAATGTCAAATATTCTCAGTTTCCTTTACAACAAGGCAGCAACATGTTATTATTTTGAGTAGACTCTGTTATTTAAATGCTCTTGTTAGAAATTGAGATCTTCATTATGTTTCATGAATCATCAGTGATGCCCTCTTTTCTCTTTGGAAGCAACTTGGCTTTGTTATTTGTTGTTCTGGAGATCCTATAAGCCCTTTGTGTCTTTAGTTACTTGAAATGAACTGGACTTATGTAGAGCCAGGCTCATGACCTATCAAAGACTTCTAAAGAATTGCTTTCTTTGTAAGTATCAACTGTCAAATGCTATTAATGTTTTTAATATCCACTGTTGAGGGGAAAAAATAACGAACGGTGTTTTAAAAAATGGTCCTTTGCCTTTAGATATAGACGTTTACTTGAATGTTTTTGCTGTCATTAATAAAACCAATCTTTTTGCTTTTACTTGAGATATTAGCTGCTATTTCAAACTTCACTCTAATATATGCACTATCATGTCCCAGTAGACATGCAACAGTATTTACTAACCTTATGTATTAATCTAGATTCTCTTTTTGTTCTTTTTCCATCTCTCATTGTATTGCTTATTTATCCTAACTGCAGTTCTCTTTCTTTTTTTTTTTTCCCCATACTACCTGTCTAGCATTGGCTGCAAAGTTTTCATTGCTTACAGCCAACAATGATCACCTTTACAAAATTGGTTGGCAGCTCTTCGGCTGCTTCTTTCTGCATTTCTCACATATAATGATGATTAGTATGGATTACAGGTAGCTGAACGGGCTTTATTTCTCTGGAACAATGATCACATAGTGAGCTTAATAGCCCAAAATCGAAGTGTAATATTTCCCATCATATTTGAAGCACTAGAGAAGAACATGCAGGGCCACTGGAATCAAGCAGTCCATGGCCTAACAGCAAACGTCCGCAAGATGTTCCTCGACATGGACAGTGAGCTGTTCGAGGCTTGCCAGCTTCAGTACGTAGAGAAAGAAGAAAATGCCAAATCTTTGGAAGAACGAAGGGAGTCCGCATGGAGAAGACTGGAAGCAATTGCGGAAGCCAAGGCTGCAGGAGAAGACATGGTTGTGGCCAACTAGCCAAACTCCTGGTTTCTTCTCTAATATCTTCTGTCGGTACAGTAAAATGTATCATCTGTGGATATGCCTCAGATCACGAATGTTGTTCAAGAATTTTCTTCCTTATTTTCCCCTTCTTTTTGGGCATTTCAAAGAGAGATGCGGTATCTTATTTTATGCACCATCCTTTTCTTTTATTGGTTTATTGTGGTGGCCACAATGCCAAACAACATTGGAACCTGCTGATCCATATTGATCGTAGTTCTTCTGGGATTGAAGAAAGAGTGGAATTCCCATCAATTATGACACTTGATTAGCCCCTCAACATCTAGCTTTCCCCATCTAACTAATGGTGCCTTTCGAATAGATTAAGATTCAAGTTTTTCTCATCGATGACTTACCAATAGTAAAAGAAAGTTGTTGATGTGGCTACTTTTGTAACATCCGTATTTGGTTTCCCAATAAAACACTATGCATGCTAGGCTTGCACCGGCATCTTGGAAAAGCATGTACAAGGTTGTTGAACTCGCAATCTGGGCCGTAGGATCGATCGAGAGATCTCACGGTCCAGATCAGGCCTGGTGAGTCGGACCGGTCGTTGAAACGCTAAAAAATGGTGGAATCGGCCCGACTCGCGATTTGATTCGGTGAAATCGGATTGACTCGGATGAGTCGACTCGAGTTTACCAAGTCAACTCAGTTCGATTTATATAAAAGGAGACAAATAAAAAACCAAGAAGCGGCGTTGCGAGAGCAGACGGCGCCCCAGACCACCGCTGCCGCTCGCGACGAGAGGGTGCTGCCTCGCCGGCTGTTCAACATGGCCGATCGTCACTTGCTCCCCTCCCGCAGGTACTGTTCCGGCTCTCCTCGCCTCCCCTTCTCTTCCTGTCTCCTCTTCTTCTTCTTCTCCTATCCTTTTCTCCCTTCTTTTCTCCTCCTGTCTATTCTTCTTTGTTCCCCTTTCCTTTCCACTCCTCTCCTCCCGTCTTCTCCTCTTTTCCGTCTGCTGGATAAACATCAAGTGTAGCTGCTTGCTAGAACAGAATTTAGTAATTTAATCGAAATGCTACTTTGATTAAAAGCGAAACTGAACAACCCTTTGTTGCATCCAAAGCAAAGCACTGGATTCAAATGTATTTGAATGCACAATGTTACATCTATCTTTTTAATGAACTATAATTCTTTCCCGTAATTAGCTAATTGATATTCTAGGGTTTTTTTTACATGCCTTCAATATTTTAGGAAGTTTTTCTTTTCTTAAATAGATCCCAAAGTATTTTTTATAGGAACCCTAAAATGTGTTCAGTGCGCAGGCTTCTTGAAAGAAAAAGAAACATCATCGTTTATTCATGTTATTGTATTTACATGGTTGGTTAGTTTATAGTGAATTTCTTTTGCAGCTCTAGTTCTTTGCTGAAGGAAAACAAAAGTTTCAAACGCAAACTTGAAAAGAAGCAAAAGTTTTATGCAAGTAAGTTGTCTTTTCATGTGGTTTCTGTAGCTGTTTAGTCTGCAACCCTTTCATTTTTTTTCTTTTTTATTTTCAGGAATTTGGCATTTAGTTGATTGTCAAACAATTTTAGTCATGCATGACATATCTACTTACAACACTATGCTTTTAAATGTTAAGATGTATGAAATATGCCTTTCTGTTGATTTCATATACTTCTGAACATAGAGTTAAAATTGTTAAATCTCAGTGGTATTGGTCAATACAGTCTGGTATTTACCAGTCTGGTAGCTGATAAGTATGTGGACTAGGCAATTCGCCCAGATGTACAAAAGCAAGCCCTAGTATCCACAAGCTCGCCATATAGGGCTTATGGTAAGCAAATTAGTGTCTACATGTACAAAGCAGTCCTATTGCTTGGTATCGATATCAGTTTTTTTTTCTCGTTCTTTAAATCTAAGAGGTGACAATCTAAGAGGTGACAGCTGTCTAAATTAATGGCATTGCTGCTTTATATGTAATAGTCTCTCATGTTTTACATTTTTCTCCAATTACATTCTGCTGGATCGAGATTTTAATCCATGCTTCTTAGTTTGTTCCGAAAATCATGCTATTTTTTTATTCACATAATCTGTATCACATTCTTTAGAATGTCGCTACATTAAGTTGTTATGTCAAAGTATTTTAATGGTAAAACAGAGTTTTGTTCTCAATTTTAGAGTGTTCTGATCTAATTCTATCTATCATTCTATTTCTCCTTGTAAATGGCTTTTTTTTATTTTCAAGTTTCACTGGATGTTTGGACTTTACTTTTTTCTCAAATCAGAAAATACTCTCTTTGATTTCTTTTGCCACAATTTGTTTATCACTCACCTAGTTGCCTTTTGAACCCAACTTCGGCTTTGAAGTGCGCATGTGGAACATTCCAAAGTTAGTAGCCTCTTATTATTGTTGCAATCATCAGTTCTATGTATCATCAATCAACTTAGTTGCTGTAACCCACCCTCACTCACAAGGACTGGTAGCAGACATTATAGCTCGGTTCCTGTTGGTGTTATTTTTTAAATTATTTTCCTGTGATATCATCTGGTACAGGTCGGTGTTCCGCCTGTTCGACAACGTGATGAAATTGATATTGGGCCATGATTTTATATCATGTCCAGATGATTATGGTTAGGAAGTTCCATAGAATTATTATGTTCCATTACTGAGGTGTCACAGTTTTGTTGTATGTGATATTGCAATTTTTATTTGGTTTTCCTAGTTAAGTGAATTTGAACTTGGGAAGTCCTCATTTAGCCTTTTTATGATTTCTTACAGAAGTTAAAGATGCTGTTGTGTCTTTGAGTGCAAAAAAAGCAATCAGCAAGGTAATGATACTTCCTTTTATCTTGAATTTTGGTGTCTCCCAAGATTTTCTCACCACACTGATTAATAAATTGGAGCTGATTCTTTTTTTTCTTTTTGACCCTATCACCACTTATTAAAACTAATATTCATATCATTTGGATTTCTTTGCTGGAGAGACTTTGACTTTTGAAGCTGTAATGTCATTTTGAGTTTTGTTTCACCATTTAAACAGCTGACTAATTTTTTTCCTTAATTCTTCATTAGCAAATTTTCTTCATTCACAAAGGTACAATGATTGTTTTGGAGTTCTTAGCTAGTAAGATGCGATGGCTTCTTATGTCAGATATGCAATCTAAATCCTTCTTTAAAAAAAAAAGGTTTTTCTTGTGTTTGAACAAAGCTAATTAGGGTTCTGTGGTGAGTATAAACAGGTATACTGAACCTTGGATTCTTTCTGTAGATTTTATGTTCTTATACTTAAATGATTGTTTGTGATGTTGGAGATCCACATTGATTATAATATATTGCTTGGATGTCTGTGGAATGACAATTCTTTAAGCTAAAGAAACTTGTCGTTGAAATTACCTATGTACTCTTACGAAGGTTGGATTTTCATGGTCGTTCTGCTAGCTTCAGTTGAAAGTCATGTTTCCATTATTATGCACCAGATTTTTTTTACCTTTCCTGCCATCCTATTTTCTGAACCTTTGAGTAGCAGGGTTTCATTTTTTCTTGTTCGTCGAAGACAGAAGTTTGGGTTCATCTCTTGCTTCATAAAATGATTTGATGAAAACACATTCTATTATTAGTTCTAAAACCATCAAAATATATATTCAGATATAGAATCCTTGTTTATACAGAAAAAGAGACTAAGAAGCCGACAAAAGAAAATGAAGGTGTATGATTTATCAGCCCTTTCTGAGCTTCTTCCAGATACAAATACTACCGAGCAGTCGTCTAGCACAAACAACTTGAAGCTGAACTGCAAGACTAGGCGGAAGCTGGTGTAATTAATTGCAGTTTTGTGCTTTTTTCCTTTTGTTTCAACTTTCACTTCTTGATGTGGTACATTTTATAGGCAAAGGGAAGGTGCACAGTTGAGGCAAGTTTTGAACGATCCTTCATTCCAACTTGATCCACTCGCCGCCATTCATCAACACCTACAGAGAACGCAGCCTCCTCCAGCCTGTGACAAGGAAAAAATTTCTGGGAAAGCCAAAAGGAACAAGAAAAGAACGAAAAAGCCATCATCAGGCTCCCGATCGATGGATATATGATGCCCGCAGATTTTGGTCCTTTTTAGTGACTTTACATGGAGCTCAATAGATACAATCCCATGCAGAGGATTTCTATCCATTATCATGCTTTATTTTTCTTGTGGAATCTGTAAACAACAGAAGATTAGCCGCGTTTTAAATGGAGTTGGAGGAGTTGGATGATCTAAACATGCGTCCGAAACAATTTAAACAATTTAAATGAATGTTTAAGATGACACATGGTTTGGTAGGAACTGAATTGCGTTTTTCGTGAACCTGGTTGTATTAATTTTTGTGTTGCACAAATAAATGTAATTGCATTAAAATGTGACATATTTGAGTTCTTATCAAATGATGTCTTATTAAAATTGTCTAAAAGTCTTCTAAATTGATTTAACGATTAAAATGCAGTGTCGCTCACGCAGCAAAATGATCCAAAAACTATCTAAAATTTTTATGTCTAACAAACTCGAGTAAAATAGGTCATTTTTGTTCGTGCAAATGAGCGATGAGCGAAGCATGGTGCAGCATTTACTACCGGGGAGATGTTAATGTGTTTGCACAACTTATTGTGATTGCCACAGCACGCGAAAACGGACCGAAAACTATCTAAGCCCTTTTTTGGCATGGTGGACCGAAAACCTTCCTACTATCTATGAGCCTCATCCAAGCAGTGCCACCCAGGATTCTAGGTTATTGAGATGATTAACGTTTTATATTCTTAGAACTAATCGTAGATTACCTCTATAGTTAGTTACCTTCAGTATTTGGATCTTTACATTTAAATAAAATTATATTAATATTCTTATAGTTACGAAAGTGAAACATGTAAATATATTTATCGTAATATCATCGGTTTTATCAAAAAATATGAAAATAAAGGATAAAAAGATAATTTTAATATTCTAATGGATGGTGGCAAATGCATCAGTGGTGGCGGACGATAGCACCGTTGCGGGCCACGGGTGACTGTTGTGGATGACGAGAGTGACGATGAGAGGTAAGGACTACTCTGTATTTGCATTGACATCGACACAATTGTCGAGCAGCCCTTTCGCCACTTTGTATTTGCATCGGTGTCGACACAGTTGCCAAGAAACCTGTTCGCCACTTTGCATCTATGTTAACGTCAATATAATTGTCGAGCGACGAAAGGGCTATCGATGTAAATGCCAAACGACATCGCTCTGCATCTATGTCGGTAGCCCTTTCGTCACTCAGTAACTATGTCAACGCCAACGCAAATGTAGATCGTTCCTCATCTCTTGCGACTACTCTCCTCATCCACGATAACCACCTATGACCCCCAACGATGTCATTGTCTACCACCATCAGTTGAAATATTAAAATTATATATATATATATATATTACCTTTTATTTTCATGTTTTCGTTGATAAAACTGATAACATTAGTATAGATGAGCATAGATATTTCACTTTTATAACTATAAGAATATTAATATAATTTTTTTTAAGTATATGGACCGGAATGATGATAGTAGCTAACTATAGAGGGTGAATCTATAATTAATCCATAATGTTACCACAGTTACTGCATATGCAAAAATGACAAAAACTATCCCAACCAACGAGCATAGCAATAAGCAAAATCAGCCTACTATTCAAGAGTCCCATGCCACCTAAGGGTTGTAGGATACTAAGATGCTTAACATTTCTCATTGTTACACGCAAAAACGGTCCAAAAACTAAAAGATTTTTTCAAAGAGCCAACCAAACTTAGATCCTAATTATACTCTCTTCACTATAAAATATTAATGTTTATCTCATTCGAGGATAATGTAACGGGAATTTAATAGGATCGTACTTCGTCAAAATGGTTTAATTTTCCTTTAAAATTAATATATGAATAATTTTTAATTTTTAATATTTAACTTTTGAAGAAATTATATGGGTAGTTATATCGATTATTTGGTTATATTAAATGGAAATTTTTTAATGTTTCATTGAACGGACAATGGTCATTGACACGGTTGATGATCTCGAGAACATCCAAAGGAGTCGGAAGTCCTTCAACTTTTACTCATCGAAGAACCCTCCAGCACAGCCAAGCATATGTTGAATGTATATTCAACACTAGCAACGGAATAAACCAAGACCCCACCACATCACTCTCCAACCAGTCTTACTCTCATGATCAAAGACTCCCTCTGTAGGTATAAACAGGCATGCATTCCTCTTTGCAACTACATCAGGATTGCAACGACTGCGTCACTATTGACCTTTCCAGCATTGCAAATAATACATCACGACTGTCTCCTTCCTCCACCATGACGACCACGCATTACTTGCGGCGGCAAGCAAAGAGAGTCTCATCGCTGATAGGAACATGCAAATGGAAAAGAAAAATGGTTTCTCATATAGTATAGCAATTTAGAACAAAATTGGTACTAGCATTTACAGGCAGCTCCCGCAGATGTTTGGAATGACGGAATATGGCTTCTGACAAAATGCAATTCAACAACAATTCAAAAACCTTGTACACCATGTACTAATACCAGAGACTGTATATGATCAAACAACTCACATGGCATTGGATTAATGAAAAATCTGTTAGCATTACATTGCAAGGTTGCACAAGTACATGTGATTTAACATGATTATGCCCAAAGTTAATCTGAAAAATGACGCTCAATTTCCCTCGAAAGAACAAAGCTGTGTTAATGCAAACAGCCGCTACAAGGATATCAAAAAAGAATAGCCAGGTGGGACAACTATAATAAAAAAAATTTCTGATGAACACCCTGTCGGTACGAGTCTCCTTAAGGTCAATTTTGACGACCCTTCCATTTGGCAGGTCAGCTGATACATTGCCCACAGCTTGTTTCCTGTCTAATGGGAAAGATAAATATAATATTGTTGGAACACTTGATCATATAGCTTCCATACACACATCAAGCAAGCGAGCTCTCGACATATTCCAGTGCCTTCCGCTTAACATGTTCGATTGTGTCTTCATCACCATGTGCTTTTTCATAGTCAAGATACTTCTTGAACAGGAACTGTCAAAAGGGTCAAAACATGTGTGAACATCACAATTACTTCAATAAGGAAAGTCTAACTGAGGTATAAAAAATCATCAAACTAGCATTCTTGATGCATGTGGCTAGATTTAAAAAATGGAATATACTAAGAAATATTTAACTTCTATGATGATTGCAAACTATAGAAATACAACTCATTCGGTAACAGTCTAGCACTTGTTTTTTCAAATGCAACAATTGCAGTTTTCCTTACAAAAGTAAAAAAGATGGCTTTTACTCCGATAAAAATAATACATGTATATACTGAAAGTTCAAAAAACCAAGCTGATAACTTCTGTCAACTCATGACTTTAATTCTGATAAATCCACATTTCCTAGGTATTAAAACATCCTGATCGCACATTGACTAGACATCAGAACTTCCTTATCCTACATTTACCAGGTATCAGAACACTCCCATCCTTGCCCTTACGAGGATGGGGAGCAAAACATTATTTGGCAAAGCAACAGTTATATGGAAACTGAGACTCGGACATTTCATAATCTCATACTGGGATCCTGTACAGGTCCCTGGCCAGATCAATATGTATTAACTGGTACTGATGAACCACGACAAACTGGTATATGTGCTGAAGACTCTTAAGAGGAAGAACGAAGATGTGGCAGTGAAGGAAGAGGAGCATACCCAGAAAACAGTGACGGAAAGGTCAGCAGCAGCTGACCACAAGCATTGAGGCTCATCTCATGATTAGGCGTAGACTGCAAAGAGCCTTGCAATTTTTTTTTATATGGTCACACCGTCCGACCATAAAGGGTCAGGTTCACATACCAGTTCATACCAGGACCGATAAATATCAATTGGTACATGCTGATCAGGGCGAAATGGCAGTCTATGTTTGAGAGAATTTTTTAGAGTTTGTAGGTGTCTATCATATTTGCAATTTTGGATGCATATATGAAGTTAGGACCATTAGCAAGACTACACATGACATTACGCTTATTTCATTATAGCTCTTTTAGTTATATTCCCTGCTTTCTCTCCCTAGATATGAATTGGCAGATGTGAGTAGAATAATATGACATGGCATTTAGAGAGGGTGAAGAAACATAGGGTTAAAAATTATTTGGCAAGGATAACAGTTAGATTGAAACTGAGACACAAGGATTCGTGAGAGAACTTAAGAAAGTTCATGTGTATTTATCATATTTGAAATTTGGAGGCATATATGAAACCAGGACCATTGACAGGATTACACATGACATGATGCTTAATTCATGATAGCTCTTTTAGTTATCCTCCCTACTTTCTCTCCCTAGATATGGATTGGCACATGAGAGTCGAATAATACAAACTAAAAAAAATTAGAAAATAGGACAAAAGATATTTCTTGCTTAATAGGATCACAACTATCTAGTATCAATCAAGAGAAATACATAAGCCAAGGTATGGTAAAGGTTGATGCAATCCTTTTTCTTTGTAGTGTAACAAGAATGATGATTTTATTTTATTTTTTTTTTTGTAAAAAAATAGAATGATGTAAAATAATGAAAAGATGGAATACCATTGAAAGATTGCAAAGGATCTCAGAAGTTCAAGATTTAAAGTGTAAATGGCAACGTAAAAATAACAGTATTAAGCAAACCCTGAAAATGATTAGAAGAGTTCAGCACCTTCATTTTTTTGGGTGGAAGACTTAAGCATGTTGCCCTCTCAAATAAGGCTCGAATTACTTCTGCATCACCCAAACGAATCTCCTGCAAAAAAAAGATAGTCCATCAATAACTTTATCTCAGAAAAGTGAAAAGGAAAACAAGTAGAACTTTTGTTATGCTTGATAACCTGATCAAGGTAAATGCTCCAAAGATCAGTTCTCTTGGGATACTCCCGTAATATAGATTCAAACATTGATCTGCCTCGATCTGGTACACCAGATTTGAATTCTAGCAAAGCAGTCTGTGAAATGAATTTAATATGCTTTTTACGTGGTAGACTTATGAGAGCACGATTTACTATCAATTGAATCCCATCCTTGTCCTTCTTCAGAAAACTTTGAATGCAATGCATCCAGACCTACATATCCAAATGCTTTAGACTTCAGCATACTCAGGTTGAAAAAAGAAAACCAATCTATCACTAACCTTGCACGAATGTTTGAACTTTTTTGTCATCCTCTCAAGGAGCTCTTCCGCCAGGTTTTGTTGCTCAGACCTCTCATACACTCCTAAAAGAGCTAGATGCAGCTTTTTTGGATCACAATATTGCAATGCCCTCTGAAAGATTTTCTTGACAGCATCCTGGAGATGCCACAGATTAGAAATATGGGAAGTTAAAGAAATATTGACAAAAAAAATTAAAGCCAAAAAAAGAACATTATTTTACCTCTGGTGGACTTCCATGTTCATTTTCTAAGTTGAAGTAGGCCACCCAAATATTTAGTTTCTCACCCTCCTCATTGATGTTTATTGTTCTAAGAGCCCTTTTGAGAACAAAGATTAAAAGTTACTCGTCAAGTAGTCGAAAGTGCATTGCATATAGGTCAAAGTCTAACATCAGCAGGCAATAATAATCAAATCCAAATGTTAATTCCTTTTTTATGCAAGACATTTGTACAAACAAGCAAATACCAAACTAATTCTGACAGTTAGAATGCTTTGGTGAAACAAAGATGCAATATTCTGTTATTTTGCTTTTTCAGGAGTAACTATAGAATTTGGCAGAAGCAGAATCACATCATGCTAGTTACAACAAATCTACAAAAGACTATAAAATAAAGATTTATCCCATAACCATTCCCTCACAACTCCTTGTCAACACTTTTTCCATGAACACAATCATAGATTTATCCCATACCTCTCAGCAATGTTTCGTGCTTTCTCAATCTCTGCTAGAGAGAGCATGTAAGCCATGTACTTTATCCAGACAAAACTACTATTGGGAGAGCTCCGAACCAACTTCTCAAATTCATCTTCTGTTCTTGGCATGTCATTCTGCAAACGCCTTTCCTCAGCAGCGATAATTTCGAGCTCCCTGCAATATAAGTAGACTTTAAAGACCAGAAACTAATCCACAGCGTTCCCAACCTAAAGACAATAAACACATGAACCACACACTTTTCATCCTTGGCCTTTTTCTGTATGCATCTGTCCCTTTTTGCAGCCTGCTTGTTCTCATTGGCACTGCCCTGACCTGCAATTACAGGATTTTCCAAATCGGAGACATCTGAGTCTTCCAGAGAAACCTGAAGAGGAAGAACAGAAGAACTTCTTCCTGATGGTGTAAGAATCTCAAAGCCTGCATTATCATGCCCCAACATCGTTTGATGTTTAATTAAGTCATCATTATGCAGCAAATCAAGCAATTCAGTGTCCATAGAAGCACTATCAATTTCATCGTGATCATGACTGTCATTTATAACATGGCTCTGATCAACACCACTGGCATTCTCAATATAAGATTTCTTCATTCCAAGGGATATTCTTTGTCTTTCTTCATCGATCTGAGTACAGAATAAATAAAAAAGTAAGCTGGCAAAGAAGTATAATTGGGAGAATTGTCTACAAGAATTCTGATTTGAAAGTCAGATTCACTAAATAGATCATCCTTGAAAAAATAATAATAATACTTAGCATATTAACAAAGCTACAAGTTCGAAAAAAAAATCCAATAATAATTAATCAGAAAATCCGTACTCTTGGAATTAATAACTTGTGGTACAAGCTTTTGCCGAGTGTTCTACGAAAGGAACTAACCTTCAGAATCTTTGACACGACTTTATCACCAGTTGCATAACTAGCTTCAATGTTATCAATGTGCTCATCTGACAGTTTTGATATGTGACATAAACCAACCTAACAATGAAATAAGCAAATAAATAAAGCCAGATTAATACCTTCTATCAAGATGACTAGTTATAGGAGACAAATAAAATGAGTCTCACCACGTTGGCCTTGTCAAGTGTTATAAACAATCCATAAGATTCAATCCGTCTAATATGGCCAGTAACTATATCACCAACATGTAAATTCACAAAAGTGTCTGCAACGGATTTGACTGTTTCAGCCTTGTTTCCAGTTTTCAATGTCGCTTCGACTCTATTGGACAAGGGTTCGACAGACAGCACCCTGCACAAGCTTCCGTTAGAACATGGAGAAATTGCATGATACTGTTGTTCAACAACTTACTTAGCATGTACAAGCTTTCCAACAGGAAACTCTTTTTCAGGACTATCAACGTATGCATATGACAAGTTGGAAACAAGTATTCGTGCATCCATCATTCTTGAAAGCGAAATGAAACAGCCTTTTGACGTGATATTCTTAACATAGCCCTGCAAATTAAAGTGAAATATAAAAACTCATTTCCATCCATTTAACATAAGCATCTGTGGAATAGAGCTAGTAGCAAACTATTTCCAATTGCTGGTACAAGTAAAGCTAAGAAGATAAATGAACTCGGTTACAAGAAGAATAATATGAAGTCAGCTTAAACAATAGATGAAGATGGCTTTAGGCAATAATTGAAAGCATCATGAAGCAAAAATTACTGAAATCATATTTATTCTAAAGTACGGGTTGAATAGTATCAAAGGCTATAAAGAAAATGGATAACACACTGAACGAAGTTGAGCTTTATAAATTATTCATGAGAACTGCCATCATGGTATATTTTCAGCCTATTCAGAACCATTACTGTCGCCATCTTATGGTGAAGTAGCCTATCAACCACCAGAGATCAGATTACAATTTTGAAAGTCATCTATCCTTGTTGTAACTGCCACTTCATGATTCAATCATGCTCTAATATAAATAATGTCCTTGACACATTGCAGCTTTATCCCAACAATGAAGGTCACTGTTGTTAGCAATATAAAGAACAACTCTAGTACATGTTTTCCAGGATCAACATTCAGCCTAAATGCTACAAAGTAAGGGTACCTGATCTAGCATGACCTAAAGAGCCATAGGACAAAACACCAGAGATTCTAGACTTAGGTTATAACAAGGGCAGCATGCAAATGAAAAAACAATGAAAATAAAGAGAACAAAGATCTAGTCTGCGAAAAACATCCTTTTATTGTAGAAAGGATGACTTATCCACTCAAAAGAACAAAATAATAAGAGACAAGGTTCAACACCTGAACCATGGAACCACTAGTAACACAGATGAAAGAAAGGCAATTTAGATGTAATCTAGTCCCAGTCAACACCTGAAATCACTGTAACTGACATCCAACCAAGTGTTAGCTACCATCAACCACAAGATCTTAGAACCCAGTATCTCAGCACAGATATAGAGTGCTCTGTGCAAAGAATGGAAACTTAAAAAGGAATATTAAGATGGGAAAGGATGATGGAGTCGAGAAAGGACCACTAAAAAGTAACTACTGTAAGAGGTTGTGAAGCTGTTTCATGTAGGATATAAAACATAACTGAGATGAAGGGTTTGTGCCTAAAAAGTAGGAATGTGAAGGATAACCTTGAGCTTATTCTCATCAACCTCATACTGGAAAACATATATATGACTCGAAATTTGTGAAAGAAGAGAATGGGAACTTCCATTAGCATTGGCAAACACTGTTAGGCTCGGTACATAAGTAATATGGTTCTATTGCAACGTCATATATGCAAAATGTGGAATTCAAGCACAGACAATCTCTCAATCTCATTGCAGATCATGTAGCCCTAGGATGCACACGCTTACCAACAGATGACTCTAAAAAACCATGATTTTGATTATTATGTTTTAAGCAACCTTGAAGAACATATTTGCCCCGTATATTAAAATTAAGCAGGATTGTCAGATTATGGCATGTATTGGGCCAGCAACATGCCAACGTTGCCTCTCTGACCTGAATCGGTCATTTTAAAACTACCTTTTGCGTTAATGGTGGGTCTGGGTCAGAAACTATGTAGATTCATGGGTTGATTGAATTTAGGTTGAGCAGACCTAATATAATAGGTTATCTTAGAATGGATCTGAGTTAACAGCTCTATGTCCATTCATGAGTTGTGTCAAATTCAGGTCAAAAAAAATATGTTCCCTTCATGTAATGCTTGATTTGAGCTGCACCCTTCCCCCCTAGAAAAACAAAGCAACAATTATTTCAACGCATCAGATCAACATGTCCCAAGCCCGATGACTATACGATTCAGACCCAAATAGAGAAATATTTGCATATGCTGGTGGAAGATTCAGGTCAGGTCAATTTGTTATTACTACCTCATCAAAATTGGACCCAACACAACCCAACCTATGACACAGACACCTTTAAGACTGGAGTTGTACATGTCAAATAGATGATATAGGCATGGATATGTACTACCAAAATCTTGATGATAATACAGCCATAGATATTCTGAGATCCAACTTGCTCAACTGTAGTGTACAACCCTCTACAAAAATAAACAATAAATGCTAATTCTTTTTAAATGGAAAAAATAATACATGTAATCCACCTCAACCACTTACATGCTGCTAGGTAAAGATCCAAAATTTTATTTATTAAATGTGACAAGATTCTCAATTTCGGTCTGTATCGGTATACCGAGCCGGCGAGCCCTACTCGGTATGGTACGTACTGAGGTATACCGGTGATACACCCAAAAAGAGCTGAAAAACCTCCAAAATATCTGGAGGTAATGGTCCAAGGCCGGTACACCTCGGTCATGGTTGAAATCTAAGATGTACCGGTAGGTATGCCTCGGTAACCGTCGAAATATGAGGCGTACGATCATATTTCAACCGTTACCGTGCAGTACAAATCTTGTATCGCCCGATACGAGGTCAAAACATTGGTATCGCCCAGTAGAGGACGGTCCGCGTACTGGTATCCTCTCGAAGTGGTACACATCAAAATTAAAAACCCTAAAATGTGGATCATTGGTCATTGGTTATTAGATCTAACTTGGACTGGCTGACTCATAACTTTGAATGAAAGCTTCACAGTTTACCATAGCCAACGCAAATTGGAAGCCAATGACTTGCCCCCCTAAAAAATGTCTACTAAAAATAACCATTTTCACCACCACGACCCGAGAAAGAAAAATAAACAGAAAAAGACAATAAGAGACATTTTCCTCTTTTTACCTCATCCCTCAATTGTGCCAGTCATCAAGTTACATTCTCAATTACAATCTCATCAGATGGCCAATTAAAGATTTCCATACTCTAAAATCCAAATTTTTCATAATGGAAATTTCTTCCCTTTTTTAAAAAAAAATCAATATTCTTTTCAATGAAGATATTATACTGGGAATTACTTTAGGGTAATATAATGTGTGAGGATAGAAACAACAAAAAACAAGAAAAACAATAAGCTTCCAGGTGAAAATCTTGGTCCAGATTTCCACTAAGAACCAACCAATTTGCATCATCTAGACTTCATAAAGATATATTGAAAAAGTTGGCACATAGATTTAAAATCATGATACATCATAAAATAAATACATATATAAATATGCAAACACAATTTCCAGGGTAAAGATATGCCAATGAATATTACTAATACAGGAAAACAATTAAAAAGAAAGTAACCAAAAATAGAGACAGGCACCTGAATATTCATGTCAGGATGAAGATCATCAATCTTTTCAAACCTCTTACTGCAAGAAACCCTGAAATTCATCATAGATTTCTTTAGATGCATTCTGTTCATCAGATGAATAATTGGAAGATCAAAATCATGCAACATAGACAAATTGAATCCTTTTCCTAATTAGATACCTTTATCAATGCAGAAAAATATATTCTTAAACTAACATCAATTAGGTGGCCTATATTAACTAATATCAATTTGGTTGTCTATATTAACAAATAACAGATAGGTGAATTATAATATAGCAGACTCTAAAACTTGCTTCTTTTACTAATTATATAGCTAAATAGAACCACCAAATGTTAAATATGGGATAGATATGTTTTCCCATCATTTATAGTGCTCTGACCATCCCTGCACCAGTCTCCACTAGAGGTTGGTAATGCAATCCTGTAGCAGGCATTTATCTGCCTAAAGATCTTTTTTTTCAAACATTTTTTTGTTTATCATTGCTTCTGTTCATGCATACTGTGTGTGACAGCATGGTATATTACCAGTACTTAGACATTGGCTGTTACTAAAATAAAGATTCTGACTTATAATGCTAAAGTCTTGAACTTACAACTCGTTAGTAATGACAGAATCACGAAGGGACAAATCAACATGTAAAATTCCCTCGGATGAACGGCTTATCTCCAGGATCTTGCACTTAACAAACTGGCCTTCTTGATATTTAGATATAGGGTGAGGAACCCACTCATCTACAAGTTCAGTGTAATGAACCCTTCCAAATAGATGAGGCCCGATCTGCACAAGAAGTCCACCAACACTAGGAAGAATCTTTTTAATTCTACCACCCACAATATCACCACTCGAAAATTGTTGGCCATCATTTACAGTAGAAGCTCCAATTTTTTGGCTGGATTTATCACCAATCTCATCAAAAGATGGGCATGATGCTAATCGCAACAGTTTTTTCTCCTTATTTATACTTAAGATGCGACCCTTGACTGCCTGGCCCATACTATAACATTGCTGAAATTTCTGAAGCTCATGGGGTTCACAAGAACTATCAAGGATATAAAGGTGAGCCATAACAGATCGTGACACACTCAACCACACCCACTCACTGTCCACCTTAACAACATAACCTCTAACATTTTCTCCAACTGAAAAGTTTAACTCCTCAGAGACACATGTGGTTACTGCCTCCTCGCTTCCTGGAAAAATCAAAAACAAAAAACTGGCTCAAATTTTTCTCTTAAACTGTAATGATTAGAAAAAAGTTTAACAAAGAAACAAACAAAAAAGGAACAATATATGAGACATTTCAAAAAATGAGGAGAAAGAAAAAGCCAATGATAAAAGCAAGTACACAATTAAGCAACAGTTGCAAGATTACTAATCAGAATCATATTTTTCCAGAAAAGTAAACAGGTTAGGAGAATTCACTATGTGATGGTTCAAAACTCAGGCCATGAATTGGAGAAAAAACAGATAAAAGAAAAATATGTCAAGGCAACAAAAATAGAGCAGTGAATTAAAAGATACTAAAAATTTTGTTTTAATATCCAAGTTGAGCAGGATAAACAATATAAGCAAGTTTATTCAAAGAACCAAGGTTCATAATTTTGTACACCGTTTGTATACTTGTCAGGCTCTAACAGGTCGTGTACCTGTCAGTACCTTGGTATCTCGATGGGTACCCGAGTTTTGGAACAAGCTAAAAAACTGGAAAAGAAACTTCCCAGTACAGGGTAGTATAGGCCCTGTATCGGACATACCAGGTATCGGAAGGTACAGGTCCATGTACCGTTAAATGGACTGGATGGTACAGCGTATTGCTCGATTTACCCTGGTCAATAACAGGCAAGTTGTTGAGCCAATAAACACCACCCATACCAAACTGCATTGGTTCAGGCCATATTGCAAACCTTGCCAAGAACAATATGATCAATTTTTGTCATACTTTTATTCTCCACTATGTTCCAGTTTTCTGACCCCATATATACTATTAGTAGGTTTGACATTGTGAATTGCTTATTTATTACCAAAAAATTGTTCAACATATGAAGTATCTATAAAAGATATACTTTTTTTGTATTAAACAGATATCCAAATGATCTGCAACTGTATCTCAGAAATGATCACGGATAGAATCCACTTGCTTTTGTCTCTCTATGACAAAAAATAAGGCTTGTCCATTCCCTAACCATAGCCAAATTCATTGAACAAAAATAAACATGTATGTCATTGATATGGGTTGGTTATTGGCACAGATAGGAACATGAATATGCTGACATTCAACATATGCAATCTACTTTAAATGCTTCCAGAACATGAAAAACAGGATGGAATGTCCTTAAGACCATAACTGCTGGGCATGTATTACTTGAATCCTTCTTTTAGAGCACTAATCCCACCATTTTGGGGTGAACACATCACCACTCCAAAGAATTTACCAACTACTTTAATAGCTACGGAATACTCTAACGTGAAAATAATCCTTCTGTTATTGTTCTAGGACAATTCAAAAAGTTTCAATATAATAAATGACTTGCATCATTGGTTAAACATGCAAATAGAAGATGACAGTAGACTTAATGTGGCTTCAAATATGGAATATCAAGAAAGTACAGAGGTGGAAAATCTTAAGCCAAGGCTGTGTAACACATGTAGTCTGCGTCCTCAATGTTGAACCCCCGTTCTCGATCCATAAGAAAAAGAAAATAAGTAACTCAACCCTAAAAGTTTGTAGGGGTTGTAGAATGAGAAGAAAAGGTGGAGGAAGAAGAGATGAAAAGCATACTTGAATGCCACTATCGCTAAGCTGCCTCTTGCCATCTGAGAACAGCCCATTTGGCCAGCAACAAGTATTAGATAAGAGTGCCAGCAAGAGAGCAAGAGCAAGCTAGTCATATTTTGTTTTATTTAGGTGAGTTGTCAACCACACATCTATAAGGAGTTCTAGGGTTTTTAAAGAGCCCAAAAAAGAAAATGGTCGAGGGGTTAATTTTACTATAACATGATTTTGTATTTCAAATTAGGTAACATATTTGGAATAAGAAATGAATAACTGTTAAAGAGTAACAAGAGTAGATTTACAAATGATAAACAATAATTCTTATTTCGCATAAATCACATGTTACAAAAAAACAAACTCCATTGCTCGATTAGGGGATCTAAGCCCCTGCTCAAGATTATGTCCTTATAAGAAGGAAACCAAGGGGTGCTTGGGTGGTAAGGGCGTGTCACGACCCCAGCCAGTTAACTGGTTTATCAACTTTGTTTGACCCAAATCACTGACCAAAAATGCTTAAGCTGAAGTTGATAGTAATACACTCATTAAACCCTTATAAGTCAATCTTAGTCTTGCCCACTTCCGATGTGGGACTAATCAAGAGCGTTACTTGATCTAGTGCTCAAGTGCAAAATAATTTATGATAGATTATATGTGTGCTTGACTTAAAATTTCAGACAATCAAACAATCAAACATGAATTCAAGCTACACAATCAAGGATGCAAAAGCTCAAATGTCCTGCATATTCATAACTTGATGCAAGCACAACCAAAACTCTTCACTCATCAAGAAATGAAATGCAATGGACTTCTCTATTATTTCTTGAATTCACCTCACCTCAACTCAAAACGAGTTGGATGACAAGTTAAAAATTTATTGATCACATCCAATAACTAGAAAGTAAAGAAAGGGAATAAACAGAAAAGAATAATCTGATCAGTACTAGATCAAGTATTCAAGCTCGCACACCATGAGCTAATAACATCAAGAAATAAGATGAAAGCATAGATGAGTCACTTGAGTTATTCTTGTGCTCAAATTGAAGAATTTAATTGAACATATACAACATGGCCTAAATGGAGCTGCTAGCAATGATATTGACAGCTGCAATGGTGCCTTTAGCATTTTGACAGAATCATCACTAATTACTTCCTATATATACTTTGAATATTTCAGGAGACTTTGTAGCCAGAAAAACTTGTCTTATTAAAGACAACCTGGCAGCTTCAATGCTTTAACAAGATGACAACCATGAGAAGGCACTCTTTGAAAACGGTTTAAAATTTCAGCAACCATGGGCAAACACCTCTGAAGCATAGATTGAGATTTCTAATGGCTATCTGCATCTATAAATAGAGATCAAGTTTAGCCTCCAAAAGCTAAATGACCAACTTCAACCTACCTATCTGATATAAAAAGATAAAAATAACAAAAGAAATCTTAAAAGCAAGGCCTGAGCTTCCACTTCAAGCATCCTTGGAGGCAAAAAGATGCTATTGAGCTAGTTGCTATATCAATTGAGTGATCTCTCCACCTTCTACTAGCTAGTTTCTTTCTAGTGAGTTAATTGTTTCAAGCTGGTTCCCGCTCAACATTCTTACTAGTGAGCTACATTGTAGTTGAGCAAAAACTCTTACCAGGCCGCACTGTAAAACAATGATTTAAATACCAGTCTGATACTGATTTTGGTGACCTTCCATAATTATACAATGCACCAGCATGTACAATGATGATAACAATATTAATAATAATAGTAATAATATAGTACAGTATACATGGTACATACCGGTCAATAGGTGATCGGCACGCGGATCACCCTGAACCAGGCAGTTTATAGTTACGCAGTATATAACGAGCGATGCGGGATCTGTACCAAGTGGCCCAGTCGAAACTCAACCGTTTCTGACCTGTACCATTTTCGATGGATGGCTGAAATGTGAAAGGCCTTTTAAATCCTTTCCTCCATTCCTTTCGATCCCTTTCACATTCTCGCCCTCTTCAACTCAAGCAAACTATGATTTGTGGATTGGATCAAATTAGGGAGGTTCATTTAAGAGGTTTAACACTTCAATTAGAGGATCATTCTAACCAAGAGGTAATCCCTTTCTAGATCTTTGCTGATTTACGACATGATTAGCCCTATTCTATGTGATTAATGTTTATGAGGTTATTTTACATGTTTATAGTGGTAAAAGTGGTCAATTAGGGAGCAATTAAGGTTTTTAATACTGTGATTAGTGGGTTTAATGTTGATTTTATCAAAATTAGATACATATTGGATGAAATCTATGTATTTAATGCCTATTAGTTACGGCCCACAACAGGTGATAGTTGGCCATTCTTTATTGAGATTGATCGGTCTTATAAGACAAAGCAACAGGCCAGTGGCTAAATAAAAAGTTCTGACATTCTTCAACCTCCACACTAGTACATGCTACAATCATAATTGCCTCAGGAGCCATATCGGACACCTGTGGTTCATGATGATCAGACTACAACCATCACATTGATGCACCAATGGCATATGATGTATAAGTATACTATGTCATGGGAGCAATTTCAAGATTAGATCCAACAAACATATAATATTAATATACAAATACATGAGATTGAGGACCCCGATTCACCGCCCCTAGAGTCCCACTGTTCATTTTAGTGGTAAAACCAAGTATATCCATCGATCCATCCATTTATTAGTTGATTCATTTGAATATTAAAGTTTAACCTGTAATCTTACAATTCAAGTCATATCTTTATATATAATTCAATATCAACAGAAAGACGATTCACAACATACCACAAAGTTGCTCCTAAAAGGTCAAAAAAGATATATGGCGCTATCCCTTCCTAATTTAGATGATTTTTTATGAAATTAAACTAAACTTATATTGAGCTCCAATTAAAAAACCCCAATCTATGTTTTTCATATTTTTTGGTATTTTTCAAGGTTTTTTCAAGGTTTTTCCATGGTTTGCATTACCAGTTCGTATCGGTACACCAACCAACTACCGGTATGGTACATACCAAGCAGTACCGAGCATACAGACACACGGTATACTAAAATGTACCGTTGTATCGCCCGTACCAATCCTCTGTCGAACTGGTACATATCGTCCATACTAAGTGGTACGCTTTGGTATGTCAAACCTTGGGTTTTTCCATGCCGCCAGCACGCTCATGCCATAGTACCAACACTTGACACGCTGGTACGGAGTGACTAGGTCTAGCTATATGTTCCAATATTATGGAACTAATGGATTCTAATAGATACATGATGGTTTGACCGGTATTATGTCCATTTTGTGAAGGATCCTCAACCTTAAGAAAAATTCAAGCTTGGAGAAGGGAAGGTTATCTCTAAGCCTATAAAAGGAAAGACTTTCTTCATAACCTCTAAAAGAAATGAACTTCCTAGATAGTTTCTTAAGTCTAAAAAAAGATAGGCTTACCTTCCAGCTTGGACATGTTATAATTACTATGTCTCTCCTTGATATCTTTGCTGGTTCTTGTGCATTTTTCACCTCCTTTATATGCATTTCATTTATTTCACTTTTGTGAATTCAAACCTGCCTTATGTTTAAGTTACTCTAGTAGGCAATAATTTACCTCATTCTTAGTGCACGAATAGTCCAATAGTGTCAGGCCCATGTCCATATTTCCTAGTAAATTAAAGAGGCCAAATCTATGTTTCATTTTATTCAAGAATTCATGCATCTGTGAACATCACATTAGTTGTAGATATAAAGCATCGTGACTAATGATGTATTAAACACAAAGTTAAAATATAGTAGAAAAATGATGCTTGAGCATCAAAAGCCACTAAATGATTTTTTTTACTGTTGTGTGTATACAACCCACAAAAAGCTGCTAAAGACAAAGATATATGCATATTAACTTGTCAAAGGTGAGAAATAAGAGCCTTACCTTTTTCCATTCTGTAGAACCAGAATGGTTTCACAATTTACAAAGTTGCTATAAGGTAAGATTATTCACACAGATTTTACAATAACCAATAATTGAAATTGATACGTAAGGTCCGCAATACCGTACCATACCGGTGTACCGAGAGTTGGTTGGTATGGTACGGTACGGTGTACCGAGCGGTATGCCGGGGCATACCGAGCGGTACACTTAATTAGCTTCAATTGAAGCTTCAATTAGCTCCAACAGTCAATTTGACTGTTGGAGTACTGTTACCAGTCGGCAACGGTCGAAATCGATCGTTACCGAGCTGTGCCGGGCGGTAACGGTCGAAATTTCAACCGTTACCGCCCGATATATCTCCGTATCGACCAATACGGGAGATATTAGGTGTTCCGCCCGGTAGAGGGCAGTCTACGTACCGGTATCCTGTCGGACCGGTACGTACCGCCCGTACCGGGCGGTACAGGTCGAAACTGCATACCATTACTATTGTTAGAACCAAGGGCAGAACCTAATATAATATTAGAAGTTAACCTTGGGTTTATCTACCTAACATTAAACATTGAAATGCCATAACACAGGCTTGAGAAATATTTATATAGAGGAAACATAGTTATCATGGACGAAAACATGGAGAATGTTAAACATCAACATTAACCTTTCAGAATAAAAACAATCAATTCTGTGGAACATCAAATTCTATGGTTACATTTGCTGTTTTTACATACCAGCTTAATTTACAAGCGATACATATGGAGGACCATTCAGTATATTTTATGTGCTAATTTAACATATGTGCTATGAACACAGAGAATCAGTATTTCCTTTATATTTGAACATTAAGCTTCCAAGAATCTATATCATTTTTAACCATGACCTAAGTGCATAACAATATTTGTTTTCAATTAAAGCCAAAATGAACATAGTGGTGGCAACAAATTAACTAATGACTTGGATTTTTTTTACCAAGATGACATGATTCTGTTGGCCTCCAAAAGACCAATTGCATAGATGAAATGACTGATCTGTTTCCAAAAGGTAATTAGCAAATTGAGTTGTGTGCAACTTTCTTCCCGCAAAAGGCTCAAGAGAAGCGAATAACTTTTACTTTACAAGTTAAGCATAAAATTTGTCTTGAATTATTCTTTTTCATAGCCAATTAAATGTTTGTCTATAAATTTCTTGAACTATTTTGTATCCTTTGTATATTAGTACTTTTATACAGACACATTGCATATGCATAGTAATATATGAAATTGAATAAAAAATGCATATATACACAAAGGAGAGTGCGACAACAAATCCACTAGAGTCATAACGTTTACCAGCCGTAAGTGAGGGTCTAATCGACAATTCCCAACATCTTCTTTTTGCACCCTTTCCTGAGTGTCCACCTTTTGCAACGATTCGGGCATTAAGCAGCTGCCCAACTCTAAATTTAGTAAATGGATTTTCCATTAAATCTCTGTCGTCAAATACCTATTTTGCAAAAACACAGTTTATACTACAACTTAAAAGTTGTTAAGATAATATGAAATATTAACTCCATCAGCAAGTCAAAAAGCACCTCAGTTATATGGATTCTCCCATAAAATCCAAAACCAAACTTCAAAATAAGTTCAAGAGGCTTTATGTCAATAACCTGGATTGAAATTCTTCAGATTAATCATGTGACATAAAATTTGATGTAGCATCAGACATTATTTAAATAAGTCAGAGAAAAGGATCATATACCTCAGCTTCAACAAGTGAACCCACAGTGTAGGTAGACTTTCTCTGGGCCCTTGTAGAGTTGGGTGTCTCTAAGCCATCAGTAAGAGAATTAAGAATAAACAAAAGCCTTCCAGAGCTTGAAATTTCCCCGAGAGTGGCAATGACACTGAATTATCAGTTAAAAAAAAAAATAAGGTAAAGGATTAGAACTCAGAGAAAAAAAATAACTATGTTTGTACCCATGATAGCATGCAGCACTGCAGAGTTACATAAAAATAAGGTACACTGTACAAGCACATCCTATAAGGACCTCTCAGAACATCAAACAGTGCCACTTCAATAAAGCTAGAAGCAGCAGCAAGCCAGCAACCACACACTATAGGCAAAAATATTGTATAAAAGTGAAACTGAAAAATATTGCTTATATAGTGACGGTCAATCAAGGGGAAATAACTGATACATAACCAAAACAATAAACAACAAGCAGACAATCAAACAACCTATATGTATGCTTCAGGTTAGCAAGGGACAAAAATGAAGACGACATTTAATTATTTATACAGATAAATAATTAAACAGCATGAGTACCAAAGCTCTCAACACTAGTGTCACATCCAAAAGTGAAATAATTATGCAGCCAGGAAGACAGAAAAAAGAAAGCACGATAATCATTTCAAATATTGATGCAATATTTGAATGATCAATATAAACAGCACAAATCCCATTATCAACCTCATATATGGTATTTAGAACACAACCAAATTTTAAAACAAAGGAAACTAACAGTAGATATCTGACAAGAAAAGAAGTATCAAAGTAGCAAAGAAATATGAAGTAATAAAAGAAAATATCCAACGGGTAAGCCATGATTCATATCACATACACAATAACGCTTCTTCAACCCTGGGCATCAAGACACAACTAAGTGCTGCTCTGATGTCAAAAGAAAGAAATTCAATTTTACTGCCACCAGAAACACAACTGGTACAACTCTTTTGGTAGTCTCTGTTATAACTGTTTATATATTAGTTAGAACAACTCTCATGTATAGGGACTCTCTCAATACTGCTTCAGATACTTTATCTGATATATTTTCAAAAAAAAATTCTTTGACATACACAATCTCTAACTTCCTCAAGATTAAAATCACTTTATTGATATCAAAACTGATTGTATTTACCAAGAATAGGTGGTCAAATATAAAAATACCCTAAGAATTTCTTTTTTGCCTAAATTTTAGACCTCTTTTAGATCTTGTGATAATCACTGATGAATTGTCCTCTTCGAATCTATGAGTCCTCTTCGCGCCTGTGACCCCTCTTCGCCCATTTACAAAAAACTAATTAATAATCCATAGTGCTCGTGTTCATGAGCCCTCTTTGCTTGAATGCAAGCCCTCTTCACACTTGCCTCATGTTGTTACCTATCGTTGTCTATTGCCAGCCACTTGTCGTGTGCCACCGATGGATATGCTTCCTCCTCTTCTCCTCCCTCTCCTCTCTCTTCCTCTTCCTCTTCCTCTTCCTCTTCCTCCTCTCCTTTCTCTTCCTCCTGCTTTTTCCTCCTCTTCCGCCACCACCTCCTCTACTTCCTTCCTCTTCCTCCCCCACCCCGTCCTCTTCTCCTTGTTCCTCTTTGAGTCATACGTGCTGGTGTACCATTCAAACTGTTACATCCTAGTCTGACCAGGTCACCGATACAAATCCAGTACCTGAACCAATGTTCCATGCATGACACTCCCTCAAACTTTCATGTTTTAAATTTTTGTTGAGGATACATTTGCTTGCCTTTAGTATAGATGTGTTCCCCATAGACCAAAAATTGTTGTGTATCCCTCATTGATCAAATGTTTCATGGTCATTACTTGTGGATCCTTCGACAATCTTTGATCTTTAAACGTAAGTCAGACTTCAGTTGACTCACACTACCCTGATATCTCTTTGCAAGGCTCTACCAACTCCACCTTTTGGCTTCATGCATTAACAACCACATTGGCTCAATGACTAATGTCCGCTCACACTACATCAAATCCCACAAAGAAAGTTTTCTGTCTTGAATCTACATTAAAGAAAGCGTTTTTTGTGTCTTGAAGTAGATGAGTGTGATGTTGTTCACAGGACACACCATGACCCACGTAGATAGTGCCTCCAGATCTCACATACATGATCGTGGACATTTCCTCATGAACTGGAGCATCTACACATAACTGAGAGTCTAACTCACATGTAGAACTCAATAACCCTCTTGTATCTGTTTCAATTTGCCTTCCATACCAAGTCTGAAGCATCAATCTGCACTCCAAACAGCTTGGAATAGTCTACAAGTTGCAACACCAATTCCCTCATCACTATGGCATTAAGGTCTTTGAAGGCTACTTGACAATTCTCAGACCATTTATACGGTCCTAACTTATTTAGAACCTCTGCGCCATTGCGGGTTCATATGCAATCAGATGGCTGTTGTATATCAAGGCCCTTCTGATGGCAATATTTGAAGCATCAGTGTGCCTTTTACCTTTGCATAGCCTAGAAGTTGCCACATTCCTCTTCTTAGACCAACTACTAGAATGCCCTCAAGAAATTGAGTTAGCGAGACAGCTCGCAAGGAACATCCCATTGATAAATATTTGTAATAATATACTAAACTGAACAAAGAGCTAAGCTTCACCACTGTGATTATAACAGACAATTCTACCATACATAGCCTTGGCCACATCCATTAAAATCATGTTGTCCTTGGCAAGATGTCCCAAGGAAAAAAGTATCTGTTTACAGCAAAGTAACTCGATTTCACATAGTGTTCACCCTGAGAGTATGGAACATGGTCTCAGACTCTCAGGTGCCAGATGTATTTACCATGGTTTGGCCATTAAACCATGATGTCATGAACATACACCACCACAAACATGTTTAATTATTCCAGAAAGAGTTGATTTTCCATAACCCAGACTGTAACCAGGGCATCTGTCGTTCCGAAGAGCATCACCAAAAACTTGAATGTCGCATACTCAGTCACACACCAGACATCTCATACCCCTACAACTATCAGCACTTGCTAAAATCCAACCATCAGTCTAGTTTGGTGAAGTATCTTTCCTTGCTAACTGGTTGGGCAAAACCACAATGAGAGAGAGCGAGAGAGAATATTTGTTCTTCACTGTGACCTTGTTCAAGGTCTGCTAACACATGCGCAATCACACTCCTATCTTGCTTCTTTTGGATAAGTATTAAGGCTCCAAAAGAAGCAATCTCTTTCTAAGTTCCCTTGTCTACAGCTTATCTACTTGTTTTTGAACCAACACTAGAGGTGACATCAGTATGGTGGTTGGGCTGAAGTGTGAGAGTCCTTTGGGTAATGAAAAGCTGGCAGGTTTAACTATTTAAGGCAGCACCAATCCACTTTCTAATGAAGAAAAGAAACAAGGTTTTACCATTTAAAACAGCACCAGCTGGATCATAAAACAGCCACCCATATAGGGTTCTCATTTTGGCCAATTAGTACTTTATTTAGACATTTAACAAGTTATTAACAGTCCAGCAGAGCCTGCACAGACATTTAGGAATAAAAAATTACCTCTGGCCATTCACAAAGTGCTTGCGGGGAAGCTTTTGTATGTTGTAATCGGTCGTTGATGCATACCCTATAGCATTTTTGTACTCAGGAACAGACAAAACCTGGATTTGAAAAAATTGAGAAGGTAAGGATAAGCAAAATCAAATGAAAGCAACCATTGCCTAAAAAGTCATAGATTATACAACTAAACTCTGATAACCTACTTACCAAATAATTTTCTTTGACAATTTCCACAACTGCTTTTACTGTTTGGTATAGCTTTAAGTCCACAGATGTGTTTCTACGCCGCTTCTGAAACAACATGGGTGATAAAATAGAAAACAAATTACCATCCAAAGTCGATGTCAATTATGACAACAAATTGCATAATAAGAAGTGCAGATACTGCTAGAAGCATTAATCTGTCAGTTCCTTCTTTCGAAAAAGTTCATTAATCAAGGACAACTTAATCATGATCTAACCTTTTTAGTATCCTTTGTAGAAGCACTACCAACTAGCTCCGGTTTAAGGGATAAGTCAACAAGACCATCCAACTTTGCTATGTCCAGAACCAAAGCAGTAACAACAGAACCCAGTTCCACATTGACACACCCCACTGTAAAAAGGGCATCTAACCAAGCATTAACAACTTGGAATTCTTAAAGTGATAGACTTACATAGAATACAGAACTTACATTGATGACGTGCCACAAATCCAACAACATCATGATGATTTTTGAAGCCAAGGACAACACCCAATTCTTTTATTTCTTGAATTTCTCCCTCAACCAAACTGCCAATGCTAAAATCCTTCACCCAGCTCAAATCAAAGTCTTTGACATCAGACATCTGTATGGCTGCAATCTGTATCACATAAAAATAAATGAATAAATGAAAATTTTATGAAACAAGCAAAAAAAAATCCAAAAAATTGAATTAAACCAAACACAAAACGTGTTGATATATCAAGCATGAAAGAGTTGAGGAAACAATAATGTCAAGAACTAAAACAGAACAGAATGAACTGAAATAGTGATTGTGAAGAATGGTTAAAAATCAAAGAGAATTGACAAAAAAACAAAAGGAATGACAACATGTTGTCAGTTAACATTGCAACTTTCAGCCATGGCAAAGTTCAATTTAACTTCAAGGACAATGTGAAATGAAGAAAGTGAAAATCAGTCCAAATCAAGGAACAAAAGCTGACATCATAAAGAAAAATAATTAACTAAATATACAGAGTTCAAATAATATGATCAAATTTCATGATTGATGACAACTAATATCACAGTGCACTCAGGCACACTAGGGAAGTTAACAGGTAACTATATAACATTATATTAATGAAGAACAATTGTAATTTCTAAAACAAGCAAATGTGAACATATGATAAAACAATTACTATAAGATGAATAAAAAGTACAACTATGATCTATTCATCTATGCAAAATGTGTGATTTAGTAGCAATTACTTGATAGTATCTTCGCAGTAAATCTTAAATAACAATAACATATCTTCTACTTAAAATTTGAAAGTTGCATACGCAGACTGATCATCAATTATTATGTGTACGGCCTAATAAACATATTTTATTGTCCAACCATATATATGACCACATTAGTGACCATATTAGCTGCTTTTCAAATCCTTGAAAAGTATTCAAGGGAGCACTAGAACACGATATTTGCAGTCCCACATGGGATAAAAGATGTGTTAATGAAAAAGAAATATTGGTAATCAACTCTTGAAAATAATATATAAGACAATCCACAAACTGATTTTGAGTTCAAAAGGGCTGAAAGATTATATAACAGAGAGATATAGCTTAAAGGAGAGGAAAGAAATAACAGGGGGGAGAAGTACAAAGAAGAGCCAAAATTCAATATTATTCTTCAAAGGAAAAGAAAAGTCACATGATTACACATATCTTTTACATGATCAAAACAATCGGTGGTCCTAGACTAATAGGAAACTCATGGAAAACACTTCCTATGATTGTAAATTGTCACTACACTATCATACATATCTTTTATAATATAATTAGTGTTTATACACTTTTTTTTTCTATACTCACCATGATAAATTTACTATGGGTTCTATCTTAAGCTTTCTTCAGAATAAATAAAAAATCATATGCAAATCTTTCTTCTTCTCACTTTAGATTAATTTTTTTTATAAATAAATATCTAATATTGCTGGTATTCCAAGAATATAAGCAAATTGATTACTACAAATATTTGTTTCACATATTATTCAACTTTCAATCACTCCTTAACATACTCTGACTTTCAATCTTAATTCTTCTATAACTAGAATAATTTTGGATATCTCCTTTATTCTTACCAATTGGTACCAAATATTCCTTCCCTATTCATCAAGTTTCTTTCTAAATCAAAATTTTTGTTAATAAACTATTCATCGAAACAACTTTTCAGTCTTGTAACTCTTTCAAAACTCAACAAGAATACCTTCCACACTCCTTATTTTCATCCTTGCTAAAGTTTCTTTTATATCGATTGCTTTAATTTTATGAACAAATCTATGATTACTAAACCCACTATCTATTTTTAAAGCTAAGTTATTTGTCCATTGTTCATTATATAATTTACATAAATAATTTCTTCATCTCTCCTTAGTCTCCTTATCATTAACAAGAATTTTTTATTCTCATCCTTAATAAATCATACTACCTAAATTCCCACTCTTTCTTTCCATAGCTTTTATTATCATTAGTGCCTAACTTATTATTAAATCTAATATAAGCCATATGCCTTGCCATATTGATATCTCATTTTGTCTCTTTTTTAGTATCTACATAATTTTTTTAGCATTCTCCTTTTTAAAAAAAAAATTTCAATCTAAAAAAAATGATATTTTAGACGTAATATTTTTTTTACACTTTCTCACACCACGACCAACTCTCTCACGAGGCTACACTTCTACCTTTAGATTCCCCAAGGATATCCTTTATCACGCTCGTAACCTATTGGTCAACCACTTGGTATTAATCAAGCTTTGTAATTTCGTACCATACTAGAGTCCCGAGCTTAGTTCGGTACAGTACAAGTACATCGAGCGGTACGCTATATATATAAAATAAAAAAAGTTAAAAAATAAAAAGGGCGATGTCGCCTCATTTCTTCTCCCCGTGAAGCCTCGACGACACCGCCAGGCGTCTTCTCCCCGCACAGATGAGGAGAAGTCGTCGACAAGGCCTAGGCCTCGTCACCTCAAACGAGGAGAAGGCGACATCTCATCTGTGGCGTCCGATGAGGGAGGGCAGCAATGGATCGGGATCGTCGAGTGAGAGCGACGTCGGATCTCCAGGTTCTCCCTCTTCTTCTCCCTCTTCTTCCTTTGACCTCATCTAATACCACCTAGTAGCAAGCAGAGACGGTAGAAATCGACCGTCACCAACCGATTTCGGGTGGTAACGGGGTAGAAACAGCCCCAATCAACCGTACCGCCCGGTAGCGAGCGGTCCACATACCAGTCTACTGGCGGGCCGATAAGTACCGCCCGATATCATTCGAAATTAAAAACCTTATTAATATAATATCCTTGTCCAAGTTCCAAGCCTCCACTTTTTCCATTTAACATAAGTGACACATTTACGAATTTTTCTATTCATGTTAAATATAGACTATCTTTTTTGCTCCACATTAAATAATAATCTTCGTTCTTTCTCGATATTACAGAATGTAAGTTTTGGTGCCACATTAAGGTTGCACCCTCTACAACCTAAGTGACAAATGATCAAGTCATGTTGTTCTTTGCTTACAAAGGTATGGCCGCATACATTGATCTTTCCAAGAAGTAGAAGCCGCATTATCAAAACTCTCATGTACTAAGGCACCCTACTTTCTTGGTATTATATTGATACTAAACCATTATAGCTAATGGTTTTCATCTAAGGATTGTCATTTCTTTAATGGGATTGTGTTGTTACCCCTAAATTAGATGCAAATTACAAGCGGTGAAATTTAGCTGCTCTAAATGATGTGCAACTGTATATATGAACAAAAAAAACTAAACTAAACTAAATTTGAATTGCTTTCACTTTGCTCCAATATTCAACAAAACCCACAAACAGAAAGGCCACAACAACTGTGATGACATAAAACTTCAGCAAAAAATATATGTTTTTTAAAAGTTAAAACCAATGAAGCAATAAGATAAATATCATTACCTTCTCCTCCAAAAGAAAATATCCTTTAATAAATGAAACATCTGATGATAAACACAAAGACTGTTTTAAGGAGAGCTTTACCCGACCAGCTTCACTATTGACCTATAAAAAGCAAGCATGTTAATTACATGTAACACAGAATTTTTGAAAATTTGGAGCTGCTATGAACTATATTCTCACATTTACGATGTGACTACGAACAGTTTGCCCAATGTAGAATGCATCCAATATGTTATCAATCATTTCATCTGTAGCCTGTGAAAACAAGAACAACATTAAAACAAGAATAAGATATCAAAAGAAAAAAAAACCTGAGGAATACAATCCAAACATATTTACCATATTTTTTGGTGCAAATCCAGTCAGACGTCCAAGAAATCGAACAAAGCAACCACTTTCAATGATATTGCAGATATAGCCCTGTCCAAATTAAATGAAAAGGTTAAAGAGAAACAAAATAGAACGATAAGAAAAGAACAACGAGGCTTGAAAACACATGCAATAGATACAAGTATGTATCTTACATATACAACAGTTAGAGGATGAATCTGAGCGAGATCTGAAGGAATCTTCATTGCAGAACTAATAAGCGAGTGTTTAGCAGAAAGAATTAGGCTTGTCCCTTCAGAGTCTGCAAAGCATTTAGAGAAAAGGTACAAGTTAGATAAATGTATTTAGTCAGGAAAATGTTCCTACTTTAGTTAAGTTCAACAGTTAAAAAAAGTAGTAAGTCCAATATCTGACCATTTTAGTTTCACCCAATAGAAATATGGACACTAATGACTCCATATTGAATAAAAAAGTACTATCCAGTTATGCATGTGAAGTTACCAATTTGAATTATATATGTAATTATTTCTAGGGTTAGCCGTACCATAGTATACTGCCTAGTACAAGCGGTAAATATTGGTCCGATAGGGAACTAGTATATAGATCACCCTGTACCAGATGGTATAAACTAAAAGGTTGTATATCACTCGATATGAGATTGTACTGCTCGATAACGATCAAAATCTTACCATTACCGACCTGCATAGATCGGTAATGATCGGATTTTGATCGTTACTGACCGACGGCTCAAATCTGACCCTATCTAACAGTCGGATCCATTTGAAAGGGTTTTTAAATTATTTCCTCCCCCTCTTTCACCCTCTTTCACTCTCTCAAACTCTTATACTCTCAATTTCTTTTTCAAACACTTCTTTCTCTCATTCTCACATTAGCACACTCTTAAAACTGCAATTTGTTAATTAGATGAAGCTTGAGAGTCTAATTAGGGAGGAGTAACACCTCAGTTAGAGGAATAACTCTATAATCAAAAGTATGCAGACAACTTCTCAATCGCATTCAGCAAACCACTCGGTTCGGAGACATGGCAATGACATTGACGGTAGTGCCTCAATCGATGATGTCATGGAGTTGATGGTCCCATCTACACAGTTTGTGGGTGGTGCATGGACCGAGGAATAGTGTTTTACGCATACCATCCAAAATTCAAATCATGGAAGTCGACATGATGGTTGGCCATTCTTCTTCGAGCAATAGTATGATGATAGTTGATCATTCTTCTATAAGCAGCAATATGGTGATCGATCTTATGATATTGAGCAACAAATCAATGGCGAAAATAGAAGTTCTGACATTTACGATACCCCGCACTAATACATGCCACAATCGTACTTGCCCTAGGAGCCGCCATGGACACGTGTGGTTCACGATGATCAAGCTATGACCATCATCATATTTATGCACCAATGACATACGATGTATCAGCATACTATGTTGTGGGATCAATTTCAAGATTATGTCTAACAAACATATTAAATTGACATACATATACAAAGGATTTAGGACCCTGTCCACTGCACATGGAGTCTCATCATTCTTTTTTGTGGCAGAACCAGGTATATCCATCAATCAATCGGGGTCTGCAATACCGAATGATACCGCCCGGTACAGGCAGTACGTACCGGTCCGACAGGATACCGATACGCGGACCGCCCACTGCCGCTCGATATCATTAAAAAAAACAAAAAGAGGGACGTCGCCCGATGGCGGAGAAGGAAGAGGGAGACGGTGACTAAGGGCGAAGAAAGAAGAGGAAGAAGGGGAAGAATGAAATAGGAAAAAAAAAAGTCGCCTGAGGCGACGTCGCGTTTTTTTTTTAAATATGCGACGTCGCCTCGGGCAACGTCGCCTCTCTTCTCAGGCAACATCGCCGAGGCAACATCGCATATTAAAAAAAAAGCAAGATCAACTCAAGACAACGTCGCGTATATATATATATATATATATATATATATATATATATATATATATATATATATATACAAAGATATTAAATATATCGTGTACATACCTGCATCGAAAAAGTATCAAAACTCCGATATGGTACGAAATTTCAATCCTTGCAATCAATTACTTGATTCATTTAAATCTTAAAGTTTAAGTTGTTTAGCAAATAATCTAATAATTCAAATCATTTCTTTGTAGATAATTCAATACCAACGAAAGGATAATCCGAAATGGACCATAAAGCTACTCTTCAAAACCCGAAAAAAAAATATACCATTATTCTTTCATAATTTAGATTATTTTTGCTAAAATTATAGTAAATTTATATTTATTTCCAACTTAAAAACACTAATCTATCTTTTTTCTATTTTTAAAAATTTTTAAGCTCTTTTTGGCCATTTTTTATGTCATCAATATGCCCTACCATACCGACACACGATACATCCATACCATCGATCGACTAGTACATCGGTTCAAACCGGCATGGTAATAGCTCGTGCCTTGATCGGTACACTGCCAAGTACCAAAGCATGAAACTGCAAAACTTGATTAAAAGCATGGATAGATTCTAGAGAAAAAAATTGGAAAAGCTTATGAAATTGTTATTTGGGGATTGACATTCAGAAAAGGTAGGAGATAATAAACTTATAAAAACAACATCAAATTGCAAGGATATTATCTGATAGTATTAGTAATTAATTTAATGCAAAGAAACCAAATTATAGACTCAACATCATGTTATCTGGTATTCTTGCCAGCAATAAATAGATTCCAATGAAATCTTGAATGAACAAACATGATACAAATAAATAGCAATGAGAAAAAAGTGCAAAGGAACAAAATTAGGTATACCTAGCACCATAAGTTGATCAAATTCATATCCCGGCCTCAACAAAGACCTCAGTAAAGTGGCTTGCGCTGACAAAAGTACCAGTGGGGAGTTAGATACTGAATGATACATTAAATAAGTACTTCTATCAAAAATAAACCAAATCCGAACCATGGTGATCTGCTAAATGATCATTAAAAATTGTTCCCTTCAAGTAACCATTCATAGTAAGACTAACAATGACTGCTGTGGGAGTCAAACGCTCAACAACACCAGAGACAACACAACCCATCTTGACTGAACCATCATCGGAAGTCCTGTCAGTGTTTCAAACATTGAAACATACTTAGATATCAACCAAGGACTTTTAAAAGCATGACAAATCTCCACCTGAATTCAAAAGATAATGAAATGAATTCTATGCAAAGGTTTAGTGGGTTAGATGGAGAAAAACAAGTTTGCTCTTCAACCAAATTATCATAATAAATGTAAAACAGCTTTGCAGCAGGCATGATGTACATAAAAGTACAGCTACATACTAAGAAACTAAGTTCAACCTTCCTACCCAGTCATAATTTGCCAAAAACATTTTGGTAGATATAACCTTTTGGTAGAGACAGATAAAGGGAGCTAATTGTAAAGGATTGCAGACCTTTTGGTAGATATAACAAAACTAACGCTGATTCTTCGTGAAGAGGTAACACAACTTATTATTCTACACTTGACCACTTGTCCAACATGATACACGGAGTCTGCTTCAGCTCCTGGCTCCAATCCAAGCTCAGATCTAGATTAGATAAACCAAGAAGCATGTGAAATAATAATAGACACTAAACATTAAATTGAAAGTTGAACTTCACATGTTACTAGATTTTCAAGTAAGCAAATAAAAAACATTTACTTGACAAGTTGCTCGAACAAATTTATATTCTGTAAAGGAAGTAATGTCAGAATTTAAATGTAGAAAATAGTCCCAAAATGGAAAAAGATATCACTTTACAAAAGCAAAAAAAGGAGATTAGATTAAACAATAAAAGAATATATCCTTCCACAAATAGGATATAAATGTAGCTGGAGGAAGTATTATTTTAATAAGAACCAACATACATGACACAGAACTAATGGATTTAAACTGTTAGGTTCAGATAATGTTTATGAGACATGCAGAAGTTTGAAGCTAGTTGCAAGTACTTGCAGAAGCCATAACGGACCCCTTTAGATCATGCTTCCACATCCAAAAAGCTTAGAAACATAGGAAATGCCATTCCAAATGTGGAATCGCAATTTTATTTATCCTAATCTACATCCTGTAAGTTAAAAAGGTGTGCCATACTTATCTATATATATGCCATTGAATGCAAATAAAATCAAAAAAATGTTTGACTGAAAACAACATCAGCACCTTTTTGAATCTTTTTCTAAAGTAAATACAAATGTTTCATGTCTAATGAAAGATACATGGATCAAAACGGACGCATAAATGATCAAATTTAAATGACAAACCAACATATGGAAGTAACAAAGATACATAACATTGCAAATTTGTAATATATTAGTTCTTCAGGAAAGGAAATAAAGAAGAGTCTAACCTATGAGCAAAACCATGTACACCATTGTAAAACCTCACAAAACAACCATGCTTTTCAATTTTAGTGATCCATCCATGTGTAACTAATCCTTCTGCTGCATCACCATATGATGCTAGCACGTCTAGCTTCGATTTGATCTAATCAGAACACCAGACATAGAATTTAGTAAAAGACAAATATCTAGAATTAAGTATTTAAGAAAAAGTATACATGGCGAGTTTCTGCATCAGCATATATGTATATGTATTTATATATATTAAGAACCAACAGAAACAACTGGGATCATTGTTAAATGAAACATACTAGTGACTTCTTGTACGTGACAGTTATTCGCTTGGATTTACAACCAAGCACACGAAAGAGTAATTCAGCTCCAACCTGCAGAAAACACATAACATAGTGAGAGCAAAAAAACAACATTTAATATATTTAGCACAAAAAAAAATTAGACTGAAAACACAGACCTTAAATTTTTTAGGTGGCTTTACAATCTCTAGCTCTGACATGTGTGGGAGAGGGCATAGTGCTTTAACACCACTTGGGAACTGGACAATTGCACCAAAGTTCTCAACAGCAATGACTTTAGATTTCACCAACATTCCAGGCTTGACATCCGAATGAGTAAAAACAGACCCTTCAAAAGCACTGGCCTGCAAGCACTAACATATCTGAGAAGATCCTACCATATAAACATTTTTCCAATGAAGATCAAATCCCAAAATTGTCTCAGAAGAAAAATAAAGGCAATTTGCAATTCCCATGGTCTCAGAAATATTAGAAGTTAGATTCATTCGCTCATATTCAAGAAATAAGCACTAGATATACTACTAGATCCAGTTCTCCTTGAGAGGTAAATAAGTTCTGGTGTCAAGTCAAAATTAGGTCCAGTTCGATTTTGCACATTCAGTTGCTCAAAATTCTTTTTACTACTCAGTTTGATTTTGTACATTCAGTTGCTCAGAATTCTTTTTACTACTCTGGTCATTACTTTTCATGTATCTCTTAGAGAGAAATAAAAGTATAAACTACGAATAATAAATTTGAAGTTGTAAATTAGTTTCTTTACCGTAAATCAAGAAACAAATATAGGTGAATTTGCTCATAGACAGATCTGACACAACTATCTTCACCAATTTAAAGATACCCAAAACAAAATCAAGATGCATATATCAGGTACCATGGAGTTACAAAGTCCATTTAAGTTTAAAATTTCACTAATGCCCATGAAAATAAAGATGATCAGCTTAACAAAAAATGTACCTTCATTGTGCCAGTTGCTAGCCCTTCTAAATATCTCATTCCAAGAATGCGAACACGAACAAAATCTCCTTCCTTGAACTTTTTTTCCGGCTTCAGAACTTCATCAGAAGCATCATGTATCTGTTCAAAATAGAATAAGAATCAGCAACGACTAGGAAACCCTTCATCATATACCAGTGCCTAAACCATGCAAATCTAATTTTGAACATACACTGACATAAGCTGGTGAATGTGCTGGAGAAGAAGGTATCTCAAGAAGAAAACCAAGCCCTCTATCAACCCTTAAAATTTGTGAATTATCATATATTTCTCCGGTTTGAACATACTACAAAGAACCAACAATTGTTAGCAAAAGTAGAGATTCACCCACACAATCAACTGATACATAAAATACATCAGCAAATATTAATTATACAACAATAAGACAACTGACCCAACATATGAACGAAAATAAAAAAATTTATTTGAAGAGAACTAGATATCCTCATCACCAATCTGATAAAAGCTGAAACTAAACCAAGGTTTTCATGAGTTGAATTACTAATTACATTGATGCCTAGCTTGACCGGGAATTAAAAGCTTCAGTTAAATGAACAGAGCTCCGTCATCACTCAGCTGGTGAAAATTGTCGCAGCTCGGCACAGAATGAAAGACGACTTTCCATGCCAGATAAACCAAGGGTTTCAAATTCTCCTAATGAGAAAAGGCTAATATCAAGCAACTCAGTCCAAAGCTCAGATCGGTTTGTGGAAATCTACTTTCCAGAAAAAGATCATTCAGTAATGAGGATCCAAATAAGGCTCTTAGAAGGATTTACCTTCTAAATCTCGAGTTAATCTAATTGTTGGAACTCATTATGAGCAACTAGTAGTATAATTCATCAAAAATGGTACTGGAATAGAAGCCATTGTCATTGCCGTCCTAAGTCTCTCTTCTTTTTCTTCCCTCCTCTCCTCTTCTAGCTTCATATCTCTCTTCTTTCACTACTCTCCTCTCCTCTTCTTTTCCTCTCACATCTTGTATCCTCTCTCTCTCTCTCTCTCTTCACTTGTTCCTACAAGTTTCTACATTATTCAGGCTGCAAGGCTTTGATTCCATGCTAGAGTTTATTGGTTGTGCAACTGAAAAAAGTGCCTTTGAATCTCTTCAAAAAAAGAACAAAAATTATGACATTGCAGTAAATTACAGATTACTTACAGCAGGTGGAGCTTTATTATCTATCAGATACTTATTCAAGGTTAGTCCAACAGCTCTAGTTGATGGATCAATAAACAATATCCGAGCATTCACCTACATCAAAAAATGCAAACAAATGGTAAGATGCCAAAAATTAAATATATATGCATTTGATGAAATTGCAAAGCATGTGGGCAAAAGATAAAACACCTAGAAGATCAAGATTCTAATAATATGAGCTCTTCATAACAAAACTTCAATTACAAAAGTCACCATTTGGTAGTTTTTGCATATACATAGTGCAGTGACATATACCTGGCCATTTTACTGAATCGACACTATTAGTCAGGGCCACTTGATCTAGTGAACCAAACCCACTGGTGGATCATATGCAACCTTGCTATGGCCATAAAATGGATTATACCCCATTAGTGGCAGACTTTAACTGTTAAATTATGTAGATAACTAGATATTTAACAGCATGTAGAAAGGTAAGCCTGTGTATGTTGATCCTCTTCAAACCCTGCATCAACAAGAGTCTCATGCATTGGGTATGTCCTTTTTTATTAAGGGCATATAGCATAGTTCGCCTTACCAATCCGTGCCAATATACCGACCACCTATCAATACGGTATATATCGAGCTGTATCAAGTCATACCGAGCGTGCAGACACATGATACATAAAGGCATACCAATGTACCACCCATACCAGTCCCTTATTGGACTGGTACATACCGCCGATACCAAGCAGTACGCCATGATATGACGAACCTTGGCATATAGTAACACTGGTAAGGCATTCGATAACTACAACTGATTCACTTTGTTCATTGATGGAAACGTGTCCTTGTTTACAGAATTGCTCGTGATAAGTTTAACATGATATGAGCATCTTGAATAGAAGATATTTTCAACCAAGAATTCAAATATCAGTCCAATACTTGTACTGGTTGGCAACCATACCAGTACAATAATGATACTTTCCTTTTTATGCATGTTTGACATTGACCTTGTTTCTGTAAAATTGTCATGTTACTAAGTATTATTAATCATATTACAAAAAAATCAAAAGAAAACTTAATACTATTTGTCTTGAAAACTTTAAAATGATAATGCTCTTATGTCATATGATGTTGGTAGACGTTATGCTACATGTTGATCAGATGTGAAATATTGACAACAGTCTGATCACTGCTAGAAAATGGGGTATGTAAATATATGGTTTGGCCAGATATTGGTTCTCCACCAAATGGATTTGCACAATGCAATTACTAATGAGAAGTATATGGTTGTAAAGACCCAAGTTCATGAGTTCTAACAAAGTTTTGCACTGACTATCAACTACATGATACAACCATTCATAGTTATCAAGGCTTGGGACAAAGCAAAGCAAAAGATATAAAGTTAAGCATGCATAGGCAGAGTTGGAATGATATTGTTGTAATGCTTTACGCTGTTTGATTATTAAATTCTTCTTGTTAGATGAAAATTCGATTGGGATTAACTTAATATGGATGAGACAAAAATTAGAAAAGGTCTTCAACTAAGGACAAAGATCAAGTATATATTAACAATTTTAGCAATGTAAGAGAAGCATTGAGAGTGTAGTTGATGTAGGACAGGAGGTTGAAGGGCTTGAAAACAGTTTTTATCCTTGTTTTAGATTTAAGAATGGTGGAAGACAAAAAGAGAATGTCAATTATTGGTTAATTTAGAGAAAAGAAATAGAAATATACCAGATACACACTCACAAGAATGCACGCTCAGATAAAAGTCATACACCTCTCTGCCAATTCACACATGGTCAATGAAATTACACCATTACAGATAATAATATGATTTCACCATTAACATGATGTTAAAAATTTAATGGTTATTCATTTAGTCATCTTCTTGAATACGACACTTCACACTCAATAAACACCCAAGTACAAGAATAAAAAAAATTATAAGAATAAAAATTTCAATCAAGAAAATTACATGCCTTGAATTATGGCTTTCCTTCAATCAAGGCTCATTAACAAACTTTATTACTTTAAGAATGATGTAATTCTAAATGGATATTAATATTTTATTTTTACAAAATATTTCAAATAATTAAGAATTCATTGTAGATTATTCGACCAAGTTCAGAAGACCCTGTAGGAATGGAGTCTCCATTCATGCCAAAATTGTTCTTTTTTTTCACTTCATCTTTTCTTCTCCTAGGCAATCTAGATGAGTTTTATTTAAAAACATAAGATCTCAGCACATGCCAGCGTATCACAAATTTTCCTAAGGAAATAGAGTTCTTCCAAAAATAAAAATAAACAAAATTGCTCGTGCATCGATATCTAAGAAAAAAAGACAAAAAGTTCCTGCAAGTAAAGGTTTAGATATCTTTTGATTACTCAACAAAATTGACAGATATTGTATACAGAGTGAAAGTTGGAGTTAAAGTGCAGATAGGCATCAAATATTTTGAATTGCTGTGCCCCTAAGGATGACAGGAAAAATTTAAAAGACGGGTTTAAAACTAGTAATTCTTTATTGATTGCAATGTTGGGCATATAGGTAACATGTATAAGAAGTTTGCACGGTAGACATGGGACCATTGAATTGGATGCACAAAATCACACGAAACGATGTAATACAAACAAATCGGTATAAACACCAATAGAGGATAATACAAGGAAATGTTGCTCATGTCATAAACATATTCAAATAAAACATATAGATACCCTGATAAAGCAAGCTGAATAGCTTAGTATTTGTGATATAAGGAGACATAAAGGAAGTGCTAACAGAACTTTGGAATTAACACAAAACAACTTGTTTGTCCTTTGTTTAACTAAAAATACTGCCCTGTAAAAAGCCCAACAGTGCAAAAAAAATTCCATGTGGTCAACCCAAATAGTTGGGACATTACAAATTGTTGCTACCTGTTAAGAGTGTATTGTTAGCAGAGTTCTCAATTTTGATATGTACTACCTGATACAGGCAATATGTACCGATCCGAGAGGATACTAGTACGCAGACCGCCCTCTACCGAGCGATACCAGTGTTTTGACCTCGTATCGGGTAATACGAGGTCTGTACTGGGCAGCAACGATCGCAATCCGACTGTTACCGAGGTACACCGATCGGTATGACTCGGATTTCGACCATTACCAAGGTGTACCGATTGGTACACTTAGGTATTTTTGGACCATTACCTCTAGGTATTTTTGGAGATCCTTCAGCTCTTTTAGGGCGTAACGTTGGTATGCCTAGGTATGTACCATACCGAGCAAGGCTCGGTACATTGATACGGACCGAAATTGAGAACCTTGATTGTTAGTATTAGAAAAAGAACATAATGTAACCAACCACATTAATGTGATTTAATATGACATATTGAGCAACATAAAAACTAGTTAGAACAAACAGCATGCTTGTCTCGCAAGGGGAAGGGAAAGCAAGTGTCTACAGGCGAGCATGCAAACCTTTTATAAGCAATAACTGTCAAAACAATTCACCAAGTGAGCAGATAGCTGGAAAGCATATTAGCTAGTCAATGAAAATTATACGATAGCATAATTTTGTTTAACCAATGCCTAGAAATGGAAATATAAAACCTTTTTGTTCTGATTGTAATTGTCTTTCCACGCTCCACCAGGGAATGTGTTCTCCAAATGGAAAATGTCTACCTGTCAAAAAGATGATCAAGGACTAAATCTAGTTGGTAATGCAACTTTTACGACATTATGGTCGTATGGCTCGGAGACAACAGAGACAACAGAGACAAACAAAAATAACATTAAGTGAGAACCTTACTGTTCCAGTAAAGTATGTAAGAAATGACACCATAATCCCATTTTCAAGGATAGAACGCACTCGAGCATTGACCATCATGCCAGGAACCAAAAGGTCAATGGAGAGCCCTTTCAAATCTTTAATCTATAAAAAAAATTGATTATTGCAAGAGATAATGAATTTAAACAAAAAAAGTCAGATGGTAATCTAAGAATGCAAATAACTAGATGAGTGGAAAGTTTCAACTTGAAACATACTATAAATTTCGAAACCAAATCAGAATCAGAATCAACGTGAACAACAGCTCGAGCTTTGTCAATGTCCTTGACAACACACTGCATAATTTGTCCAGTGAAAATTTGATCACCATCTGCAAAATAAAAGACTTGAGCATGCACATCAAAATGGGCAACTTCAATATGATTTCCCATTTCATAAGTGGAACTAAATCAACAAAATTATGTAACAAATATTCAGAAAGAGACAGTAATGAGCATAAGAATACATATCTATGTATGCAAGTGGCTGGGTTAGCTACCTCTTTCATTCTTCGGCAAAAAGCCAGTAAAAGATAATACTCCGAAAAAAAGAATGTAGCCATGGTCCTCAACACTCTTTACTTGTGCATTCAGAACCTGTAAAGCAAAGAAATAATTAAATTGTTTTCAATTTGCATGGACCGAAATTCATGATATGAGATAACATGAAATCATAGGATAGAAGTACCATATATACAATGAAGACTGATGCTGTATGCCATGAATATGGGCAAGGAAATTAAATAAAAAGAAAATAAAACCAAAGAGGTTCTGAAAAATACTAGCCAGTCACAAGTATGTTGGAAGCAAGAACAACAATATATACCCTCAAGCAGTGAGACTTGTTCTGTTCATAAACACCTATTGCCTTTCAGCCCCCAGTTCATTATTCTTTAAATATATAAAATAAAAAAATTAAATTCGAAGAAAAGACGGACCAGGAAAGCCAGAACTGTTTTTAGATTACTTAACCGAACACGATATTTTCTAACTATTTATCCTCTAAAATTGTTATGAAATACCATTCCATCTTGAATTGCATCTAGAGTCAGGCCCTTGTGCAGCAAACTAAGCCGTAGTGACAACCAAATTCTTTTGTTTCCTTTTCCATCTTTCTTGTCATCATCCACCCGTAACACAACACAGGGCACAAGCTGTCCAACATGAAATATGCCGGATAGAAAGTAACCTTCAGAAACCTGCAAAATAGAAGACAAAAAGCTATAACCATGGCATATATCTTCATCATTATGAAAGCAAAATCAACAGTTCCAAAGAATTTAGTTATAAAATGACAAATGCAGCCACAGGCAGCATTTTTTAGCATCCTACAGAAAATTTATTTTCCAAGCAAGATATTTCTCTTCTAATACCTTATCTCCATTAGATAGGGGTATGTCTGTAACTTCCTCTGCATGAACAAATCCTCTCAGCCCCCCCGGAAGACTGATCACAAGGTCTTTTCGATTAACCTCAACAATTACGCCCCAAAGCTTCATTCGTGCAGAAATATTCTGTATAGAGAGTGAAATTTATACTGTGATCTCCATGGCAATGCAAAAGTGATATTCTTCAGGGAAATAAAATATTACACAAAATCAGAAGATACGATATGCAACATTGTTGAATTTCACATAAGCAAGCAATTGATAGCAAATGTGTTATGTCCTTTTAATAATAGAAAATTCATATCCTTATTGAAATATGTGTCCCGGTAATAATTGCTAAAAAATCTATATTAACCAAGGTATGCAATACCGATTGGTACCGCCCGTATCGGGCGGTATGTACCGGTCCGATAGGATACCGGTACACAGACCGCCCGCTACCGATCGGTACGATTTTTTTTATTTTTTAATAAAAAATATATTTTTGGTTTTTAGGTTGAGGACGTCGCCCGAACGGCGACGTCGCCCGAGAAGGAAGGCGATGCGCCCGTGCAAGGAAAGCGACGCTCCCGAGGCGACGTCGTTTTTCCATTTTTTAATAGAAAAAATCATTTTTCTTTTTTTACTTTTCAGGCGACGTCACCCGTTGACATCTCGGGCGACGTTGTATTTAATAAATATTATTTATAATTATAAATATATATACTGAACGGTACACCGAAACATACCGTTCGGTACATGGTACCGTACCATACCGGAGAAGTGTTGAAACTCCGGTACAGTACGGTAGTGCAGACCTTGATATTAACATTATGCTGCAAAGTTTCACCAAGTTGACATGACTCCCACAGCATGTGCAACAACATGATATCAGTCGCATTATCTATACGACAGTATACGACAAACAAGTGACACTACAGTATCGTGGGTTAACACTTGATCCTCATTTTCTACTCCTTTTTCATGGGGACTTTACTAATTAGTTTGAATTGATCATCATTTATAGCACATCCAATCATCATCCCAACCATAATTCACAAGATCAGGTATTATAGGGTTGGGATCAGCATGAAGGTTTTAACCAGTGTGATAGGCATTAATCCATAAAAAGTTAAAAATACTACAAAACCACAAATGGAAAATATATAAAAAATTAAAATTTTGTAAAATTAAAATACTATATGCTAAAAGATTTATATTTCCTCATATTGCTCAACGAATATAACTCTCTTAAAAGACATGTAATCAAAACCAAGGTTCGCTGAACCACAACGTACCGCTCGATACGAGTGGTACAGGTGGGACATCGATACGCCCCCATATACCACGTGTCGATATGCTCAGAATGATTCGATATAACTCGGAACATACCGTACTAATAACTAGTCGATACACCGGTACAAACCGGTAAGGCAAACCAAGATCAAAACTTAAAAATTAAAAATTGTATACAAAATAGATAGCAACTTGCAGAGACTAATTTAATAAAAATATATTAAACATATTCATTAGTAATATATTTAACAAACATATTACGATAGTAACCATCATATAAATCATACAAATGACTCAAGTATTAACCATATACAACTTAGAAAATATTGATGGAATCCTTGTAGGCCTGACGCTTCTGTAAATCACCACACACGCAAAGCATACACTCAATTAATAGTTAAAAAATCAATAGTTCTTAAAAATTGGTCGAAAACAAGTTTTTCTTGTCATCTTTATACAATTACAAGATCAAATTGACCTAGGGGTTGAGTGGCTTCTCCTCCATCATGATCTATCTCTATGTGACGCTTCTTCACCCCCCTCCTTACCTCCACCAAAGAGCCCTTGGATCCAGGGATACAGGCCATTGTAACTTCAGGTAGCAACCAACAAGCCAGAACATGACTAAGCATCCCTTCTCCCACCTTCCCCAACACTAGGGTGGGCCTCTTACGAAGCGCTCAAAAATTTGGAGACTAGAAAACCAGCAGCTCATTTGAAGTGAATATCTTAATGATCCAAGATCATCCCCATCTAGCACTTTAGTTGGATCTGGATGAGGTAAATCAAAACAGTAGAAAGCTAGCATATGTGTGAGTTTTTTAGACACTCACCTCTTCTAATTGCCTTGAAACTGTCTCTACATATGCTTTAGGGCATCACAAATGAATTGCAAGTAATAGATTTCGCTACAGGTTTTTTTAGTTTCAAAGTTCTCATCTGAGTTGAATAGTTTAGAAGTTACTACTAGTAAACCTAAGTTTACTAGAGGATAGGCCTTTACCCTCTTCCCATTGAAACCAATCCACCAACACCTTCTTGAGAAGGTGGTTATCTAACATGTGTGCAGTTCCTGGGTCTCCCAACAGAATTTCTCCCACAAAATCATGTTCTAGAGAGAAATTTGCTACGGTTTGCATTTTGAAGGATTCTTCTAAAGCTTTGCCTCAGTGTTCTGCATTCACAGTTGTAGGCTAAAGTTTATTGTTATGCCTTGAAATCCATCTTCTCTTTTTGTTTCTTCCAATCTTTCATCTCTGATTGAGATTCATGGTTTGGTCAATTTCAACCAATTTTTGGTTATATGAACCAGAAAAAAAGGGCAAAATTAAATCAATCTAACAATATTAATATGGATAGTGCCTATTGAATTATGAACTATATCGCACAACTTTCTGGAGTAGGTTAAAAGCTAAAAATACTAATGATGGCACAAATGATTTCCTTATGGTTGTTAATATTTTTCGTTATAACTTTCCTGGTAAGATAAATTAACTTGGTAATTCTGTAACATTAGTTCACTAATAATTTATAATGCTACTATTCCGTTGCAAGATCGATGAATCCTATGCAGCATCATATATGGCAACAAAATAAACTGAAATGGACTAATTAAGGTTTGAATATCACTCTGATAACAATTTTTCCAACCTTTCAAATTAGTATGGCATATCAGGCATCATACCAACTTGTACCACACTGTCGTAGAAAAATAATAAAGACACTAAAACAACCAGTATACAGAACACACCAAGTGATGGCATAGCCCATCACCAGTTCTTGATCAAATCAATATAACCCATCCGATTGATGGCTAAAACCACAGGTCTAATATGATTAAGCACCGGCAAACAACAATAAGCATGGTTCCTGACATACAGAGAAGGCTTGGGCCTCCTGTACGGACCTATGCATACTCCATTATGTATCCACCAAACTGCAAGGAACATGGCACTTGAAACACTCCACCATACCTAACATTAACCAATCATCTTTGAATAAAATAATATCTAATAATGTTCATCAAGGATAGGAAAGAAAGTTGTATACCTATCAATCTCAGATGTCAGGCGCAAATACATCTGAGCCCAAAATTTCTAAAGCAAGGGACCTTGATTGAGGGGCTATCTTGGCATTAAAGTAGTTCAGATGGATAGGCCTGGCTAGAAACAAATTTATGACAACAATGTTGGATCTCCCTAGTCCCAAATGACTCCTACTTATAACACAAAAGTTCTTGGTCCCAATATGCATATCTTCATAGCAACGGACAGCAGATTTCATCAGTATGAAGTAAGAAAGAGAATGAAGTGGGCAGAAGACAATGAAACATGAAAAAGATTATTTGCAGGAAGGAAAAATCAAGAGATAAGAAAAGGTAAGACAAGATTTTTTCCTCTCAAAGAGGCACAAAAGTTAATCATCTTTATTACCATAGGGCTAACTACTATTCTAAGAGAGATCATAAAGATTGACTCGGACATAAAAAACAATAAAGTAGGCCCCATGAAAAGTTGTTGTGATGCAAATCCAACCCAATCTACACCAGACCAATCAGGCATTTCACGCAACCAAGTGTAGCCTCAAACCAACAAGAGCAAACTATCTTGAAGATTCAAAAGACACCATATCCAGGTTTGGACTCAATCCGAGACCTTAGCCAAGACCTGAGTCAAGACCTAGCTGAGTCTCAACTAGCTCTAAGGAAAATCCTAATCATAAATAGAAAGAAATAGAATTGCATTTTCAGTGTTATTTTCATAGGCAACTTTCAAAAGCATCAATAGCCATAATTTGTGTCGATTAAGTGCCCAAAGGGCGTAATATGGGCGTCGTACAGAATAGCCAAGTTATTTTCCTAATTAGAATCATATTTTAAAAGATAGAATCCTGAAACAGGATCCTCGGCATGCAGAATTAACTTTCATCCTTCAGAAATGACCCCAGTTAAGTCTAACTTCATTTGGGATAAGCAAGCGAAGGAAGAGTTTAAAAGTAAATGACTCTCAAGCCTTAAAACTATAGAAGAATCCAAAATTGTCAATAATATTATCGCTCATATGGTTCTCCTATTCGCTCTCTTGCCTCTCTTCACCTCCATCCGTCTTCTCTCTTCTCTTCCCTTTAATATCTCTCCTGGTAGACACATTCCATCCCCAAAGAAAGAAGGCCCTTGATAAGACAGTACTTATTGTATCAAAATAAGGAGCAATCAAGTCCACCTAGAACTGATAATAAGAAACTATTCAAACAACATAGCGTAGGCCAAATGGAGATT